>VZZY01007137.1:0-16306 GCA_013400335.1 Eurystomus gularis | reverse complement strand
ATACATTAACAGGAAAAGGAGGACTAAAGAGAATCACTGTGCTTTATTGGATGTAGGGGGAAATACAATGACCAAAGATGAGGAAAAGGCTGAGCCTTCTTTGCTTCAGTCTTTAATAGTAAGACCAGTTGTTCTATGAGTGCTCAGTCCCTTCAGCTGGAAGACAGGGATGGGGAGCAGAGTGAAGCCGCCATAATCCAAAAGGAAATGGTCAGTGACCTACTACACCACTTAGAAACACGGAAGTCAATGAGGCCAGATGGGATCCCCCCAAGAGTACTGAGGGAGCTGGCAGAAGGGCTCACCAAGCCACTTTCCATAATTTATCAGCAGTCCTGGCTTGCCAGGGAGGTTCCAGTTGACTGGAGGTTAGCAAATGTGATGCCCATCTACAAGAAGGGCTGGAAGAGCATCCAGGGAACTACAGGCCTGCCAGCCTGACCCTGGTGCCAGGGAAGGTTATGGATTATGCCATCAGGTGGCATAGACAGGACAAGAAGGTGCCTAGTCAATATGGGTTTATGAAAGAAAAACTGGCTGCTCGTGGCTTGGATGGGTGTACGTTTTGCTGGATNGGCTGGATGGCTGAGCCCAGAGAGTGGTGGTGAATGGAGTTTAATCCAGTTGGTGGCTGGTCACAGGTGGTGTTCTCCAGGGCTCAGTATTGGGGCCTATTCTGTTTAATATCTTTATCAGTGATCTGGATGAGAGGATTGAGAGCACCCTCAGTAAATTTGCAGATGACTCCAAGTTGTGTGTGTGTGTGTGTTGATCTGCTTGAAGTTAAGAAGGCTCTACAGAGGGATATACTCAGTACTGGTGAGGTCACACCTTGCATACTGTGGTTCATTGTTGGGCACCTTAATACAAGAAAGACATTGAGGTCCTGGGGTGTGTCCAAAGTAGGGCAGTGAAGCTGGTGAAGGGTCTAGAGCACAAGTCTTCTTAGGAGCAGCTGAGGGAACTGGGATTGTTTATCGGGGAGAAAAGGGGTCTCAGAGGAGACATTATCACTCTCTAGATCTACCTGAAAGAAGGTTGTAGAGAGGTGGGTGCTGGTCTCTTCTCCCAAGTAGCAAGTGATAGAACGAGAGGAAACAGCCTCAAGTTGCACCAGGGGAGGTTTAGATCAGGCATTAGGAAAAATTTATTCACAGAGAAGGATTTTAAAGCATTGAAACAGGCTGCCCAGGGAAGTGGTGGAGTCACCATCCCTGGAAGTATTTAAAAGATGTGTGGATGTTGTGCTAGGGGACATGGTTTAGCGGTGGCCTTGGCAGTGTTAGATTTATGGTTGGACTTGATCTTAAAGGTCTTTTCCAACCAGAACAATTCTGTGAAATAAACAAGCCACCACAGAAGTTATCTCAATGACTAGCAGTTAGTGTTGACAGATGGCTTAGATGCCATGTGAGATGATGGAGTCTGCTTGTAATTTGATTTTGTCAGACTAGCAAATAAGTGAGTCTAATTAACGTGTTTTGTATTTTTTTTTTATTTCAGTTAAAATTCTTTTAGTTCTGTATTTCATGATTAAAAATCTCAGCTTCTACAATCTCTTTACGCTTCTAAGTTCTCTGTGCCATAATATTAAAGCATTCAATGACTACATGCACTTCAGTGCTCCTACTACTGATTTAGTTTGTGATATGAGACAGTGTGATTGTATGTAGTACCTTTGTTGCATTGCTTTTTTATCTTATATGTCTTTGATATATGTTAAAGAATTCCCTTTAGTGTGTGGTTTTTTTTTTTTTTTCTTTTAGGTAGTTCTAGAATACCAAGTATAAGGTTTATTGATCTTTTTGCAGTTAGCAGGCAGTTTTCCACTGATGGTCTTGGTAGTTCAGAGATGCTTAGCTTCTGGTTTTCATTCCCAATACTTTTTTTGTTAAAATTGTATTTCATATCCTGTCATTATCTAATAATCTTTGCAGTTTCAACAGGTTGGGTTTTGAATCTTAAAATCTTGGGAGTTCTCCCAGTCTGCAAACATTTGTATCATCAGACAAGATCTTTTCTTTTCTTTTTTGTAATACCGCCTTCTCCAAATCCTTAATAAATGCAGAATACATTGATTTCTGGAAAACCACACCATTCTTGTGTTGAAAGGCAACCAGTATTCAAGACTTCATTATTCTATAAGTCATTTTTCAGGCTACAAAATTATTACATACTATATCCTTGTTGATTATAGTCAGCTATTGAAAATACAGGCCAATTTTTCCTCTACTTACCTGTAAGTATACACACCTTTGTTGTTTTTAACTCAGAGGAGTCCAAACAATTATGGATGAATTTGGTTTATCATTGCAGAAATGATGGAAATTTGACATTATATTCTGTGTTTTTCCCAGTATTTTAGGTTGGTTTAATTTGTGCTTTCCAGTTACTCCCAGTGGAGCTAAACAGAGCTACATCAGTAATTTCTCAAGCTTCTTCATTTTATTTCTTGCAAATAATCTAGAGAACAGTGGTGTGTTTTAGCGTAAGTTTTCGTAAGCAACTTTTTTCTCTGATACCTGAAGTTCTTTCTGAATTTGTAGTAAGTTGATGGTAGTTGGCTCTGTAAATTGCTTGTAGGTGGATGTCTCGAGGTTTCCTGTGTGGCTACATCATTTCTTCTTTGAGACTCCTTGTGATGGAACTGTAGAGAAGGATGTGGGGAAAGGAACAACAGATTGTCATCTTAAGGGCTAGGTCTTTGCTCGGTAAAGAGTTTGTTCAGATACTTGGGCATTGCAGTGGCTTGCCTAGTCTCACTTCCTCCTGGATTCTCATCATCTCATCCATGAACGTGTGCATTATTGTCCGATTTGTAACAAAATTCTCTTTTCATTCTGATAGGTACTATGTCTCCTGTTTTATTTGTTATCCTGATTTTCTGACCATTGCTTGCGTTGGACTTGTATCTTGCCAAGGACATGTTTCTGGCATAGCAAACTTCTATACCACATGTCTGTTTACTAGCCGGCATTGCGCATTTAGGTTTCTAGCATACTGGTACTCAAGTAATTTAGACTCCATAATGGTTGTGTGAAAAGGGATCAACGTTGCAGCCTCTTTTTTTCTTTCTTTATTTTTTCCCTTTTTTCTTTTTAAAAATGACTTTATAACATGCTTCCGTCGTCTTAACAATATCTGTGGTACTTGTATAGCATGGGTAAGTTTTAGAAAAATAGTGGGATGTGTGTATTGTAAAGCAAAAATTTCACTTGCTGCCTAATGCTTTCTCCTAATAAGATGTGTATTTGAGTAATGTTTCTTTAGTCTTAGTTTCTCCTGCATCTATATGATTTGGCTGTTACGCTTTTTTTCTGTTTTATACTTATAAATCCTGTTTATTCTTAATATTAGTAATTTAAGGACACTACTATTTACCTTTTTGAAATCCAGGATAACTTTTGACATTTGAAATCTCAACTTCAATAAGGTTTGCAGGTGTTTGGTGGTCTCATATGGATCTTCTACAATTTTTCTAAAACCTGGACAAGATGACATCAGGATTGCCTTCCTCATTGTTAAAAACAAGTGATCCCCAGTCTTGTCCAGAATACCGACAGTATGTTCTGTAATCATGCACATAAGTACATGTCAAATTTCATCATGAGGCAATTAATCAAAATAAAGACTGAATGAAGACTTTAGGATTTAACCTTTCAAAATTAGAATTTTTTTTTTTTCTGATTTGCAAGGCACTAAACGACATTTTAATTAAATTCAGTAACTGCATGTTTATATTTCCCTCTTCCCCTGCTGCATCATCCCCGTGCAGAACATTTCCTCATGGATACGGTTGGGTGCTTTATGAAGACTGGCGTTCTTCATGATCTAACTGCTTCTTCCTGCAAAGTCTGTAAACAGGAATTTTTGTGTGTCAGTTACTGCTGGTATTTTTAGTATGACAACAGCTTTATCTGTGAGCAGAGCTTTTTATCTCACCCGTTGGGTCATTTGCATTTTTTGCTTCAGGGTAAAGCTATTTTTATGTTTTAATTGACATCACAGCTACTGTTAGCATTGGTTTTGTCCCAGGCCTTGGGAGCAATAATGGGCCTGACTGTCCCAGACCACCTGCCCAGAACCTTATTTCAGTCCCCTGGGGCCATCAGCCCCTGGCCCAGTGATGCTGCACCATGACTGGTCTCCAGGTCCCTACAGCCTTGCTCTGCCCACCATGGGCCCACATCCTCACCTGGGAGATGGCTGAGAGCTGGGACTATCCCAGGGCCCCCCAGCTGCCCTATTCCTGGCTAGGGCGGTGGGATGGTTGGTGGGACAGGCCCTGGCTACCAGGCCCTGCCTTGCTGACCCTCTGTGGACAGCCCCATGCCTGCCCCAGCGTCCTGACCCCAAGTGAGCCACCCGCCTGTGCTGCACCATGACAGTTCCATGCAGGCCTATCTTCTGCTTCACCTGCCTTCTCTTCTTTAAATTGCCTTTCCACTACTAAGTAATTTCTCTCTTTGTAATTTTACTCTCTCCTAGCCTCATGATATGTGCGTGTCAACTGTTTGTGTTAGTGTGGCTTACACCTGCTTGGCTTTCTGTGCCTTCCTGGCTGGTTGTGCCTACTTGTGTCCCATCACACCTGTTTGGTGTTGGCCGTTCCAGAAATGGTTCTCTATGTTGTTGTAAATCTGTTCTGAGAAAATAGTCCAAGTGATGCGTTAAGACAGCATTACTGATGCAGTTTCTTCCAATGTAAAATTAATTTGTTTATACAGCATTGGTTGATTCAAATATTCTGACAGGGACTTGCATGCCACTATCTGAATTCTGGATGTCTGTTGTCTTGGGAAAAAACAGCCCTTTCCCTTCTCGTGCTTTTGAGCTTTTAATCAGAACGAAGCGTGGAGAAGTTCAGTTTTAGATTTAGATTTCAGTGCAGGTGGGCCCAGTAATGAGCAGTTGTCATGTCTGCTCAGTGGAGCATAGCTGCAGTAAGTAGTTCTTGTTACCCTTTGGTGCTGTAGGAATGTTTATTAAATGCTTGAAGAAACTCTTGAATTATTCTTAAAATGTGATGGACTAAATACTTTAGTGTTGAAATTTTTGTTGCTGTTATTTAGTCTCTCTCCATTTCTGAGTGGACTAAAATGTAACACCAAGGAGATATGTCATTCAGGATCTCAGAGTAGATCTCAGAAAAATGTCTAGAAAATATGAAACGTTGAAAGTCTTAGAGGGAAGGTGAGGAGTTGAGATAAAGGTACTACCTTTATTTGAGGACTTGACAGGAAGATCAAACGTGTGCTTGAGGATAATAGCTTTAATTATTATTATTTGCAGAGCTTAATTACTTCAGCCTAGGCAATGCAGTGATGGAGAAGGAAGAGCTGTAGAACAAGTTCATTGCACCGCTTAAGAGTAGTGAGAAGTAATTTCACAGACACTAAGGAGCTGGGAAGAGGCTTCTCTTGGGAGCTAGGGGAGACTTACGCTTCATGCATATGTATCACAGGTTGGCAAAATAATTAGTTAATGTTTGAAAAGTACTGTTATCCTTAGAAGAAATGCTCTGCAGCCTGTTGTTACGCTGATTTCATACCCAGCCCTCAGACCACCGGCTGTACAAAAAATTCCTTTGTCCAGTGCAGCCAAGAAATGAAGGCTGAAAGGTACTAAAGCCTTAATGCAAACTCAGTGATGTTTTACAGTAAGGGTGTATGTAACAAGGTAGAGGGCAAAATCCGGTCCTAAATCCTGCTTAAGTGGGATGTTTGGGTGAGCTGCTTCCTACCACTTGCAACTTCTTTAGGAGTCTGAATTTGTGAGGAGCATCAGTGCTTGGCTTGAAAGGCCCTTGTGTATCTGCTTCTTCTCAGAAATACTGCGTTCTCAGGGGCTGTGCTCTGATCTTCTGCCTAGGGTTCACTGTACGCCAAGGGTCAGAGAGCAAACTGCCTGAATGTTTTATTTTGTTTACTAATTGGGAAAACCTAATCCAAAATGCTGCTTCTGTGTACATTTGCATAAGAATAAGAGTGATTTGAGTATTTGCCTGAGAGTTGGATGTAATTTTAGGCCTCTCTGAGCTTGAAGAGTTTTGATGATCTGCAGCTCAAAATGCCACAAGTTCTGGGGTGTTTGGATAGGATTATGTTTTTCTCTTAAAACTGAGTTACTGTGTGAACGTGTAGGAGTAAGAAGACTGAAAGGAAGGCAAGTTACAGATTGGTGCGCAGAGAGGAAAGTGTAGGTTCTGGCCTTTGCTTCTAGGACTGTCTTTGCTTTTTATTCACTGATGTTTATAGTCATACAAAATTCAAAGAATGGGATGAAACCCTGAGCTGAACCGTACTGTATAGTAATGCTTCCACAAAGAACCAGAATAAAAAAAAATTCCACAGACGTATTCAATACGGACAATGCATATAAAATATTGAGCTCTCAACATCAAGAATACCAAGAGAGGTTATGCCACTGCTGTTTGTGGATGCAGATGTCTTCACTAAAAGCACTGATGATGTCCTCTGCTCTGTGGAGAACAGAGGATCCAGACAGCAGTCTGTGGTAGGAAACTATAAAAATTCCAGCAGAATTGAGCTGCAGCAGGCAGCTGGAGCAGTTGTTATGGAAACAACAGTGAGGCTTTGGAAGGTACCCATAGTTCCTCTTCTCTGTAATACCTTCTAATCTGTCATCTGGATAAGAGGATGGAAACTCTGAGGAACTGTTAAGGAGCAGCAAGCACTGACTAGTCTGTGAGGGACTGGGAGCCCAGTGTGGTAACCAGGCTTGCAGAGACCCTTCCTGCAGGGCCCAGCCCCACAGGCTCTGAGCAGGGCAGGCTTGGGAGCAGTAGCCAGATTCAGTCAGCAGTGCAGATCCCCCAGGTCGTTTGGGATGTGCCATGGGGCCTGAAGAGAACTGCCAAGGCAGACCAGTCTCCAGCAGTGCCATCTCTGGCCACCTTGCTACTGAGTCTAGCTTAGTTGCACCCACTAAAGCACTCATTCACTCCCTGCCCTGTACAATGTCTTGTGGTTTTGTTTTGTTTTTTCCACTTTCCATAGAATGGTGGTTTCCAGTATTGTTACATGTTCCTTAAATGATGGGACAGAGACTGCTTTGCAGTGTCTTATTGCTCAGGAAGGAAAAGTTCATGGTTGCTTGAGTTCTTCAGGTGGATAGATGTGTTCGTTCTCCCTCTGTCTCCATGGCTACTAATACACTTCCTTGACTGTTGTGACCTGATGTCCCGCTGTAGCAGGAGGAGTATTCCAACCAGACCTGGAGTACCTGCAGCAGTTGATGTGCTTGTTGGCTGGTTAAGTACTCCAGATAGGAACTGCTGCATACAGGCCCAGGGTGTTTTAGTTTAGAGGAGGAGATTGATTGCTAGTTGAGGTTCTTTGTAGCATACTAGAGATGTACAGCTGAAGTATGGAAGAGATTCTTGCAAGATCTTGCACAGTCTCACGTAGACTTTGTTACTGACAGTCTACTGACTATTTGTGGTGTTTGGAGCAAATTGTCTTTTTTTTTTTTTTTTAATTTACATTGCAGCTTGCCATCCAGTGGTACACATTTTCTGCATCTTTTCCTTGTCTCATGATATTAATGCTTCTCTTAACTGTTCAAAAAGTCTGTTGCTGTGAGGTCATCTTGAGATCCAGTGATTTTGAAATTTATGAATCTCCCCTCACATGTCTGAATGTTGCCTTTGTGACCTTATCCGAAGTCAGATACCACTTGAGCTATTTTTGGTAGCTGTTATTTCAACAACACATTTCTACCTGAATCTCCAAGCAACAGCATTTCACTAGGACCGTGAAATTCACCCATGGTTCATTTCTGAATCATGGGTTTTCATCTAAAATGTCCCCTCTTTTTAGAACCACATTTAGTATAGAAGAAATAGAAACGAGTTTAATATTGCCAAGATTTTGTTTTCTTTTACTGACTATTCCTCCTCTGTTGAGGTATGTGGAAGTTAAGGCGGCACAGCTGTGTCTTCACAGATGATACTAAAGTGCATAATTTAGTTAATCTTGCCAAGATACCAGCTGTCTGATAATCTCTTCCTCCAGCTGAACATCAGGGGTCACTCCAGGGGACCAGTTGCTGCATCCTCTACCCACTTCAAGGGTGGGTGAGTTAATACAGGAGCAGTGTGGCGTGAACGGGTGAGCAGTACAAGCAGCATGCTTTGGATTTAGCTGCTGAGTTGGGTGTTCGGTTCAGAGGAGAGCAGCGTTTCAGCTGCTACTTGACCAAGGCAGCTGAACTGGCTCTTCTATGTCTGTCTTGGAGAGAATGGTGTTGGCCATTGGGAGTCATACTAACTCACTTGCAAGAGAGTATGACCAGCTTTGCCCACCATAATCCAGTGAGACGTGGAGCACATGATTATTTGTGCTGCTTAGAACTGCCCAGCCTCACAACCATGACAGGTTTATGCACCTCCTGCCTTCATCTGAAGGAAGTGTAATTGTATGGTGTTACAAAGCAGATGAGTTGCTGTAGACTAAGATAGAAGGAGAGTTTACAGCACCTTAGCTAATCTGTATTAACTGCCTTGTGTGTCTGCTCATGCTCAGTGGTGAAATGGGATGTAACTCACTCTTCTTTGCATGAGCACCGTGCTTCTAGGCACATCTGACATTTGCCTCACAGTAACCGTGATGTATCTGATACGCTCTGTGTTCCTTCGCTGCCCGGCCTCACAGTACCCCACTTCTCTTGGGAAGGCATTTCCTTTTACAGAATGCAGTAGGCAGCATGACTGATATTTGCAGGCATTAGAGGGAAGGAATTCAGGGCAGTCATTGTGGTACTTTGAAACCTGGATTAAAAAGTTGAAGCAAAACTTACTCATCTTGTGGTTACATTAATACTAGTCAATTAACCATGGAAGAGTCTGCTTCTGTACTCTGAAATTCTTTTTTTCTCTAGGTCGGGCTCCAGGGAAGCTGTATTGGGGATGGTGTGTGACCCATGTTCACCCTGAACTGTACCTGAGAATTGTCTTGGAGATGGGCAGCTGACAGAGGCTGAAAGCAAGCTAGGAAAAAACTTACTAAAATTGAGGGATTTAATTCCAGTGTCCAGGGACACCAGGCTGGTGTTCAGTTTCCTAGGAGAGATGTAGTCTGAAAACTGTCCTAAGTATATTTTTATAAGTTTAGCTTTTTAGAATTACTAGGCTTTAATAAGTGTTGTAGTTGGCTTCTACTCACATTAATTAAGCAATCTGAATTCTGATGTCCTATTTTTAGGACAATTCATGATGCTAAGATTGGAAAAATTGTATGTGCAGATTTAGAGAAAAAAAACTTTGTTCTGAGTCGTAAGCTATGGGAGAAAATTCCAAGTTACTGAAAATGTTACTTAATTTGATGCAATTTTTGTTTGATAAGGTATTCCATCTGCTTGAATAAGAAGCTTCTGATGCTTTTCCTGATTTCTTTATAAGCTGTTTTTTTCAATGATGAATTCAGTGTTTAAAATGTGTATTTTATAAGGGAGTATTCCAGTGCATAGGATAAGCAAACTGAGAGCAATGACATTTCAGGAAGGGTTGAAACAAACAAAAAAATGGTGTAAATTTGTTTGTTGCTATTACTAAAGTGATGCTTAAATGGTCAAGAAGGTTCTATATGAGCATTGAGAAGTTGGGTACTTGGTATAGCTGAAAAAGGATGTAGAAGGGATCTTCTCATGGTTAGGTGGAGTTATTTAAAGCATTTCTTATATGTTAAAACGAGTTTGCTCCCTATGCCATAGTGGTTGGTTGATGTTATACATGCTTAGTATAGCTTGATTTGTGAGATGTGTATGTTTAGCATGATTGCTGACATTTATTTTTCTCATTTTAGATATATGTAATAACTATTCTATGCATGTTTTCCAGTTACTAATTTTACTCATTTGCCACCATTGCTTTGCAACTGATATATGGTATAGTACACTGTAACATATTTATCTAATTCAGCTGTAGGCTGTGCAGATTTTCTTTACATTAACTTTGCTCTGGATACCTAATTTTCGGTTCTGACCCAGCCATTTGGCCACATTTAATTTGTTTTATTCAGGTTATACATCGGTCCCCAGTTATATATTTCCTGAAAACTTAAATTGCTAATGTTGGCATTTGGCAAGCAAGCCGAGCTCAAGGGAGAACAGCCACCGTAAATAATAATATATGAGATGCAGAGTGAAATTGGATTACTGCTCAGTCATTGTTTGCAGTGTGATATGAAGAGGATGAGTTAGCAGCTAATGAGTTGCACTGGTTTGCTTTGTACCCTCTGACAGATTAGACAAGTTGAACAGTAAGCATCAGCCCCCTGGAAGAATAGATTTTAATGCGTACGATGTCAATTAGAGCTAACGCTAATTTCAGCTTCAGTTAACTCTGCGGTAGAGGCAAGCGGAAATAGAAAGATGGCCAAAGAGAATATTGAGTATCGGTACATCAAAAAAGTATAATATAATTGTGCCCAGTTTTGGGCTGAAGAATTTGAGTTCAGATCATATGCAGAAATGTCTAATTATCCAGCTTTAGGCTGACTTTGGGAAAATTTTTATACTCATTTTCTTCAAAGCAATTGAACCCCATAATTAGATGGAATTGCCAGCACTGAGCGAGTAACGCAAAGATCGGGTGAAATCAGCGGGAAATGAAAATGTAAATAAATAGTAGATAAAAAGTATTGCTTTTTCAGCAAAATAGAATGTATTTGAAAGACCAAAAGAGCAGACAAAGATGTGAACGCTGTAGTGGATACATAGATCTGAGCTCAGAATATCAAGCTATACTGAAAAGCTTAATATTTACTGTGGAGTATTTATTATGCTTACAGAGCTCTGTGTAGCAGGAGCAGTAAACTGATAGAACCACTTCAACCCGTACTGGAAATACGGCAGACTAGGAAAAACTAACCTTGTTACTAAGCAATATGTATCTTAAGTTTGTACACTTTTTTCCTTTTATTTTTAAATCAGCATTTACTTTTTTTGCTCAGTATTTTTCTGTAATCTGAAATAGCATCAAATGCTCGTGGGAGCCAAGTTGCAGAGATCACCTCCTAGCAGAAATGTTGAGATCAGACGGATGCCTTGTTCCCCTGTTCCCAGCAGCACAAAACACACTCTCCAGATGCAATGTGGAGTAACTGAATTGGTAGCAGATAAGATCAAAGGCAATGCTTATTTTACAGAAGTCACAGTCGCTTCTTTTATACCCCCACTGTATTTTGTGGGTTAGATTAACCTTTTAAAGTATGTGCTCATTGATCAACTAAATCTCTTCCTAAAGTAGAATACTCTGAAAGCATGTGAGTTTGTGTGACCACTGAGCCCTAGAAGACTAAGACCTCAGGAACCCCGGTGTTGATTGCTGACATGATACTCGTGATAAAGCGATTTACAAACACTTCTAGAAGAGCTGATGTCCTTAGTGAGAAGCAGTAAACTCTAAAATAGTGTTCTTTTCTTAGTGACTTCTCTCCCATGTTGGAGTTGCAGTTACCCTGCATAATTGAAAATTCCTTATGGCATAGTCTCTGCACAGGGTTAATAGAAGTTTATAGGAAGAATGGGAAAATGAGTCGATCATAATTCTTTTTATTAGTCTAGGGGTTTTTTTCTTAAATAACCATGCAATATCAGTGTCTTCATGTGAAAAATAAAGCTGCGAAAAGGAATGTAGTTGCTTCTCCAATAAAAAGGTTTTTAAAACCTTAAAGGAATAAGCACACAGAGTTTACTTGAGAAATCTGGACAAGGATCTAGTCCACCTAATCTGAATTTCTATTAAGTGCGTATATTCCTTATGTGATCATTTGAGAGCGTGGTTTCAGGAGGAGGGAGTTTGTAAATAGATTTTTGGCTTGTACATTTGTGGTACTGGTACTTGGCTTCAGCAGAGGTGTGAAAGATGCTCTGTCAGTACACAATAGTCATCAGGCGGTGTAGGCACCCTTCCACGCTGGGGGCTGAGCAGATCACTGCTGAAATGAGGTATTCAAAATCAGTCATCACTTGGAGACCGTGGTAAATGTCATAGTACTGTTACTGCAAGTCTTGTAAAAAAGAAAAAACCTTTGCATGAATAGTTTACAACTAAGCAAGAATTTAAAAGATGGAGAGGATAAAGTTGGGGGCAGGGTGGAGTGTGCATATGTGTACAGGCCTGTGTTGTCCTGACTGTCCAAGTGCCTCATAAGGCAGTGGTAGAACATCTGTGCTCAGCTGCACAGATGAGGGAGGTTATGTAGAAAGTTAGCAGAAATAGTGGTTTTGCTTTGCTTTTCTTTTGTTTTGGGAATGGGAGGTATTTCACTCCTCCTCCTTCTCTCTTAGGTATGGAAAAGGAGCCTTTCTGTAAAACTGAGCTGGTCTGGGTTTGAGAATCTGGGCTATGTCGGCTCTCCTAGAAAGGGCTACAAACATGAAGACTGCCTGTGGACTGCTGTTACAGAAAGGAAGGGGAGAGAAGAACGTTTGCTCTCTTCTCTTTTGAGTGGACCATGACGACATAGATCTATATCTCTAAAAACTGAGATTTTTTTGCTAAATGTTTTCAAAGGGCTTCATAGTTATATAACAGATGAGGAATTTCAGAAGCATTTCAAGACTCTCAATAGCGCTGCTTCAGTCCCCTTGTCTAATCATTGAGCACTGGCTGATTTCCTGTAGGTTAAAGAAGTTCTAGAGAAGTGTTTTGAAGTTAGGATATGTAGTATTTAAGTTAAAGTTAAAACTGTTTTTTGCCTTTGAAATTTATTTGAAATGAGTTACTGTGATGTATAGGTTAAGGTGAAAGGGCCCAAAACTGCTCTTGCTCTATCAAATAACAGATAACTGTTGTTTGTTCATTCTGTTAGTGGTAAGAGTACTCCACAGTATGCACTCTTTTTATTTGGTAAAAAAATACAGCTTGCCTGATGGCATGAATCATTTTCACAGGAAGGTATGTTGAGTAGGGCTGCTGAGAGGTGTTTAAAGGCCCTTACTCATAATGAAAAATAAATTACATAAGCAATGTTTCAGACATGGACTTTTAAAAATACCTTTGTGATACTTGTTACAGAAGAATTGATACTAAATACCTCCATTGTAGTTTTGTTTTTCCTTATAATTAATTAATATTTTAATATCTTCAAATCTTTTGGGTATTTACACTGGTACTGCTACATGTTGTTGGCAGAACGCTAGGGAGTGATGCTTTCAACAGTACGAGTAGCTGGAATTAAAGACCCTGTTACATCTGATGTCAGTTTTTGTGATCAAGGCTGTGACTTTTGTCACGTCTCTGAGATACTCCATTGTGTTCATAGCTTTGTCTTTTTACTTACATAAATGGATGATATGCTTGAATTTGTTACTCTTGAACTTACTGGTTTATTAAAAAAAATAAATCACAAAACATAATCCCACCAAAAACCCAAACAAAAACAACAACAAAGCCAAACAAGCTCCCCTTCCTTGCCAATCATGATGGTTGTTGAGGGGCATGCAGAGGGCTAAGACAGAATCTTCATGGTCAAGAGTAATTCCACCTCACTGAACTGTTAACATTAGGAGTGTGGGACCTAAACTTGGAACTGATCTTTGGACATGTCTCTTTATGTCCGTTGACGACAGAAGGAATTGGAAGGGAGTTGTGTCTGATGGTGAAGTACTTATGATGAAGGTGGGCCATGTGCTTTTAGACTGTGGTTCTATTTTGGCTATATTTGAACTCTGGGACTTGGGAGCACTTTCCAGTCCTGTCTCATAGCCTGTCCATATCCTGATGTAATGTTGGGTTGAGCCCTGAGTACATACTATTCTTTTCCCTCTGTTTTGCTTCTCCTTTCAACCTGAATCCTGGTTTCCAAGGAAAGGAAATGTGGGCTCAAAGGTGGAAGAAAGCTGGAGTGTGCTCAGATCAGGTCCTCAACCTGAAAGGTATTGCAGCACATGGATACTCTGCTGTGTAGGTGCAGCTTGAAAGGCAGTGAAGTCTGCTGATGGGTAATCAGCAGATGACCCAGCTTGATGAGTCAATACTTAATCCACTGAAAACAGAAGAGTGGTGGTAATTAAGATGGTGTAACACAGTGGAGGCAAATGTAACAACTTTGGCAGAGGGGAAAACTGAGAAACTTTGTTTTGCCTTTTTGCAAAGCCAGGTACTCAGACTATGTGGTGCCTAAACTTGAGAGTTCATTTCTTCTTCAGAACCAGTGGATTCAGCTTTGATACGGCTGCTGAACAGCACTTCATGTCAGTCGGCTGGAAATGGTGTGAGAGTCAAAGCTTTATTTTGAGGAAGTGATCTCACATGCTATTTTTGAGGTAACATAAGTGCATAAGGATGGTCAAGGCCAGATGTCTGCTAAGCTTATTTCATTAAGGCAATGAATTTAAAGAGGAGGACTGTAGAAGTAGGTGGTGATAGTGAATTTTAAGCACAGGAAGCAGCTGATGTTCAAAGAGCATCCGGGTATTTATTATAGAAACATAATATTAAGAAACAAGTCTCCAGCATTGAAGACTCCAACCCTGAAGACCTGGTGATATCACTCTACCAACTGAAACCCATTTGTCTTTGCTTCCTTTCTGAGAACAAAATCTACCTGTAATTGTGAATACTGACATCTCCGCCTACCCTTTGACACTTTTCCTGTGATAGTTTTAATAATTGTGGCTCATACATGCAGGGGGAAAAAAAGTAGTTGAACATCTAGAACTGTTAATTTTGCCACTAGTCTGTACAAATGACATCTTGCTACAGGCTGACAGACATTTTGACTTGCACATATATTTTTTAATATTCACATTCCCTTTTGAATGGGAGGTGTCACGTTTCTAAACATTTGTAAGGTTTGCATTTCATGTAATTAAAAACCTTTATATTTCGAAGTACCACTAGCAATTCTGAATGCTACAGCTTAGCTCCTACTTGCCAAATACTCTGGCAGAATGCTAACAAACATTTGAGAATCCATCATTTTTTAGCCCACGTTTTTTACCAGTTCCTTTAGAATAAAGATGTGCATGAGGATTAACTCTTGCAAGCTGGTGAGTTTGTGTTTTAGTTTTCAGTGCAACCTCTCTGATGTCATGACACTTGCATAGAAGTTACAGCAGGTGGGATCTTGCTGGTCTTTTAGTTAGTACAGCATCATCCACTGTGGTGTCAAATACAGTGAATGTAGGATATGGCTGTGGAAATCACATGACTGTGACATTTTCCACCTTAAAAAAAATCTTTGCTTTTTTTGGCAGATCTAAATGTTGTAAGGCAATCTGTGTAAAAAAAACCCCAACAGGATAATATCAGACCCAGTTTCTCTGAAAACTGTTAAGATGGAGTAAAAAAGAACTTGAGCTTGGTTGGAGTTGCACATTTTAACTTTTATGATTGTTTGTGCCTCAGCAGTAGAAGAGATGTCCTTTTTGAAGAAAAATCTTGCGTTAGTTGGGCAGAAAGACTAGATTTTTCCATGTTGAAGCAAGAGCAAGTTATTCAGTAGCCAAACTCAGAAGATGTTTTAACAATCAGAAATTTTTCTTGTAATTCGGGAAAATACCTCTCCAAAGGAGGGAGCTGTACGTTTGGGATTTTCCACTCACACATTTGCAGCACCACTAAGAACTTCCAGATTTTCCTTTGCTTTTGATGGAGTGCTTCTGCTCCTTCACAGAGAGGGCCTGTGCTCCTGGGGGATGTAAAATTAAGACCCATGAGAATTTCAGTATTATAAAACTTCAAGTGACTTTGAAGCAGCACAAAACACAACTAATAGAAGTAGTAAAATATACTTTTGAGTCACTAGCATTCCATGCTGAAGTCTCCTTCTCTTAGGCTAGTGATAACAGCATCTGTTTCATTAACCATTGCACTTCTAATGTTCCTTGGATTTTACTTGAACTCTGTGACAAATACTGAGGAAAAATGGGGTCAATGAGGTTTGTGTTCTATTCTGAGTGATTTCCAAAATACATCACCACAGGTAAGTACTGTTCTGTTCCTTTTGTGGGAATAAAAAGGTGTGCAGCTTCAGGCTGTTGGGAATGGGTTACCAAAAGGGAACTGGGAAACCTAGTGACTTTGACTAAATTTTTTAGTTTTATCTGGTATATGATGTGAGTTTATAAATACTTCTGGATTAAAAGGTGGTGTTTTTTATCATCCAAGTGTAAAAATATTTACATGGTTTGAGTGGGAGCTTGGCATTGGTCAGGTCAAGTAGACAAGAGTTATTTTCCTGAGTTCCTCATGGCTGGTCAAATACTAAGAGATGTTCTGGCTTCTCCAAAACACTGATGGTTGCTTCTTGCTTATTGCAATTTAGTGCTTTCTTAT
>VZZY01007134.1:52625-78556 GCA_013400335.1 Eurystomus gularis | reverse complement strand
CACACGCCCAGCGAGACACACGCGTGTGCACACGCACGGCTCTGCCCTCCCCACCCCGGAGCCCCGTGGCACCCCACGGCTCTGCCACGAGCTGGGGTGTCCCCCCCTCCTCATCCTCCCTGGACGCTGCTTCGTGGTTTTGGCCGGTGACCCCCCCAACCCCAGCTGCAGCAGGGGACTGGGCAGGGAGGCAGATGCCGGTAAGTGGAGCACAGCTTCGGCACAGCACCTCTGCCTGCCCCTCCTTGCTGGAAAGGCCTGATCCTGCCCTTCCAAAGCCTCTCCTCCTGGCCCCACGTGGATTTTCGGGCTGGTGGTGCTTCGCCAAGGTGGGTGCTCTTAAACCACGGGCCCAGGCCAGCCAGCCCGAAACCTCGCTGGGGACGGGGCTGTGCCCTCACCCAGGCGTGGGGCTGCGGATCGTGGGTGTAGGTAAGGTTTATTCGGGGTGTTTTCTATCCTTCCCTGGGCCCATTTGGTGCTGGTGGCCCCAGTCTGGGGCTGCCCGTGTCCCTTGAGAACTCAGGGTGGGCTGCCTGCCCTGCCCTCGGGATTGCTGCCCGTGGGCTCCTGAAGGTCACGGACCTCTGGATGGGCCCCCGTGGCTTCTCCTTCCCACCCCCTCTGCCTCACCCTTCATCCCCTGCAGTTGTCGCGGCTTTGCCAGGCTGAGGCATCCGCACTTGTGCTGGGCTGGGAGCAGGTGGCCCATGTCCCCGGCGCGGCGGGGGCCACCGCTCGGGTTTCGCCGGTGCTGCCAGCGCGGTGGAGCAGCTCCATCGCCTCCGCCACGGCAGGGATTTCACGTGCTCGCGGGGAAGGGCCGTCAGCTCCCGCGTCTGGTGGCTTGGCCCCATCCACCCCCCGGGCACAAACCGGCTCGGAGGCTCCTTGTGCTGGGTGGTCGCGTCCCCCCGTGTGTGCTCGGTCCTGCTGGGGGGCTCTGGAGACCTTGGGAAGCGCCGGCTTTGTCGGTGGGTGACCTTGGGCAAGTCCCTTTGGGGTTGCTCTTGGGAGGGGGGTGGTGTTTAATCCCCACCCTCCTCGCTGGTGTGAGGCTCTTGGCTCCACTTGGGAAGTACAACTGCGGAGCTGGAAGGGGCTGTTGCTATTTTATCCTGTCCCCAAGCGGGCAGGGTGGAGGCACGGACGGTGCCGGAGTTGCCCAGGGTGGATTTTTCCCAGGCTGCCAAGTGAAACAAGTGGGGTCTGATTCTCATTTAACGCCTCAGCCCTTTTACTGCGACTCTGGCAACGTAGAGGAGCCTAAATATGGTCATAAACCACAACCACCTCGAGGTCCCTCCGCGCTGCCAGGGCAGCGCAGCGGCGGCTTTGTGCCGAGGAGAACAAAGCCCAAAGTGTCGGACGAAAAGTACGGGAGCGGGACCCAGCTGCCGCGGTGCTGGTGTGTGCCGGGAGCGGCTGCCGGCAGCTGCCTGGCAGGAGGTGTCGATGCTGGTGCAGGCCCCGGCGCGCGGAGGAAGGATGAAGGCAAGGATGGGGGGTCATCCCGAAGGATCAGGAGGGCTCGGCGACGGGCTCTGCCGCTGTGACCCCGGGCGAGCCATTTAAACCTAAAAAAGCAGCGGCGGTGAGGGGCAGAAATTGCTTTTCCCTCTTTTTTTTGCAAGCCGGGTGGTCAGGTTAGCATTGCTCGAAGCGTGCCGGGAGGGACCCGCCATGGGATGCTGCTGCCATCCCCTTGCCATCATGGATTGCAGGACCGCCGATGTTTTTGGGAATGGAGGGGAAAGAGGACGAGGGATGAGCGTTGCTGACATTGCCCCCTCTTCTCCAGCCCGTTGCTGCCCCGCCGGGTGCTCCTGGCAGGTCGGTGCCGGCCAAGATGCCGTGAGGAGCCGCGGTGGTGCCTGGGGCTTGGGAAGTGAGCAGCAGCATCCCGTTAAATCCCGTTAATACCCGGGAGCGCACACGGAGGTGGCCTGAGTGGGGTCGTGGCGAGCTGGCGGGGGCTGCGGCGGAGATGCCGGGCCGGACTTCCCCATCTGCGACCAGAGCTAAAAATATCCCCTCTGCCTCGCCCCGTAGCCGTCCCATCTGTTCGGAGGGCGAGCTCCTCGGGCCAGGGACTCTTCCTTATTTTTATCGCTATTTTGGCAGTTCCTGGAGGCTGAGCCGTCCGGAGTTCAGAGGTGACTCTATTGCAGATGACAGCCCTGCCCGCGGGAAGGTTCAGCTCTGCCGCCGAGCCAGACCGAGCGGGGAGCGAAAACCGAGTGAGTCAGAGCAGGGAGGAGGAGGAGGAGGGTTGGGGAGGGAGGAGAGGCTCTGAAAGCCGCGGCCGCGCCGGGGCTGGGTGCCGCGGGGTGGGAACGGGGTGCCCCCGGCCGCCCTCGCCCTCCCTGTGACGCGGGACTATGGGATCCATCAGCCCCTCGCTCCCCGAGACCGCGTTTCTTCCTTCACCCTCCGACGCGCCTCGCAGGTTTGGGGTTTCTTTTTTTTTTAACGTCTTTCTTTCCTTTTCTCCTCTAATTAGAGAAGCCTTCAATAAAAAGCTGAAATTTGTTAATCATTTTGTTTGATCAGAGCTTAGGCAGTGCCGGAAGACCTCGAGGTTTTTCCCTCTGCCTTGTTTGAGCAGCAGTTTGCTTTTGCTTTCAAGATGGATCTGCCTGCCAGCAGCTCTACCTCCACAGATCTGCCGCTTTTCATCTCGCACTCCACTTTGGTTCGCTTGTGGTTTTTCTTTCATTCCCCCTTTCCCCTCACTCCTGGAGTCTCCCTGCTGTAGCTCCCCGCCGCTTGAAAAACGGACAAGAGCTCGCATCCTTGAGAAAACGAAAAAAAAACCCAGGCCCATGTGGAGCGAGCTTGTTAAATACGCGGGAAATCAACTGGGGGGGATTTATTTGGGGGGGGTGTGGGCTTTACATTTGCTTTCTCTTAAATGTTGGCTAAAAAGATGGGGGGAGCGAGGCCTCCGAGGCGCGCGGGGAGAGTTTTTGGGCCGGTTTTCATGCGGTTCGTGCCGAGACTGGGGGGATGCAGCAGCTGCTCCGCAGTTCCCCGGGTGAGCCTCTGCCCCTGGGCGCATCAGGGTGGTCGGTCCGGATGAGACGAGCTGTCGGTGTTGCCTGGAGGGGTCCGGTTGCGGTGAGATGCCCTGGCTGTGGTGGAGCGCTGGGCTGCCGGAGCAGTGGCCGGGGCCTGTTCCCGGTGCCGGGTGCTGCCGTGGCACCCAGTGGGGCTTCTAACAGCTTCGTGCCCCTCGGACCCTCCACTGGAACGGGCAAGTGGTGCCGCTGCTCCCCTGCTTGCCAAAAACCAAGCCTGAGTTGGCAGGAGTTGTGCCGGGGCGGGCGTCTTGGTGAGGATGAGCTGGTAGGGCAGGATGGTGCCCACATCGGGATGCGTCAGGCTCCGGCCACCACCCAGGACCCACCACCACGTCCCATCCCAAAGCGGCCGGACCACACCGCGCCGGGGCCGCGCGTTTCGCTCCGTGCCGAGCACCACACGATTATTTCACAAGGTGCAATTAGCCGTTGGTTTTCCTGGAGCCGGCGGCGTGGTGGCGACGCGTGGAGGGGCTCGGCAGCACCCGCGGCCCTCCTGGCTTTAATTGAACGGCGCTAATTGAAATCCAGGAGGAGGGAGCCGAGTCCTTGCCGTCCGCGCTGCCATTGCCCTGACGCCCGGGTCCTGCTGGCGCGAACATCTCAAGGTCAAAGCCGTGCCGCGGTGTCTTTGGGCTGCTGCTGGGCACGAGCCGGCGCGGGGCTGGAGCTCCCATCTCCTGCCTTGAGTCAGCGTTGTTTTGGGGTGGGAAAGGTGGTAATTAAATGACCTATTTCTGGGCAGGGAGGAAGAGGAGGAGGTGGAGGAGGTGGAGGAATCGTTTCTCTTTCCAGAACTTCAGACAGCTTCCAGCAAGCGTCCAGGCACAAACCCAAAACCACGTCCAGGAGGAGGTGCCTCCAATCGCCCCCCCAGCCCGGGGGGTGCTCGGGGTGCGGGTTGGGGACTGGGTGCCACGGGGATGGCTGATGGGCAACCTCCTGCTGCGGCCTCGTTGGCCTTTTATTTGGAAGGAGACAGGGCAAAGCTGCAGCTCCTGGAGATTTATTTTTTTTCTTTAATGTTTCTTTTTCTCTTTTCCAGCCCCAAAAACCAGTAAAGAGCTTGGGGAGGCCACGAGGCCGGGTCCCCAGCATGGGGCTGCAAAGGGGTCACCTCTTGAAGGACCCTCTGGGCAGGCAGCAAAGGGATTCCTCCTCCATCTCCACCTTCTCCTCCTCCTCCTGCAGTAGGGGCGATTATTTGCATCGCCTGTGAGGCCGGATCCTGCTCCCCGCAGCAGGGTGCTGGGGGCTGGTGATGGGGTGGTACCTGCCCAGGAGGAGCCTGTGGGGTGGAAGGTGTTACTGCTGGGTAGAAGTGGTGGTTTATAAATAGCCCCGGTTGAAAGTTTTCATCTTCCTTTTTAACTGAAAGCGCCTTTTGGAACAATGTGACTTTTCTCCATCCTTTTGGAAAGCTACTTCTTTTTTTTCTTTCTTTTTTTTTCTTATTTTGAAGATGAAACGTGTTGGTTTGAAAAAAAGAAAGAAAAAGAAAAGGTAATTTTTCCTTTCTGATTATTGGAAGACTTCAGGGAAAAATTGCTAGGTGCCTCAGAGACAAATACCCAGGAACACATCCCGGGTCGGGCAGGTGGGGAAAATACGGGGGGTCGGATCGGTTTGGTTTTCCTCAAAAAAAAGAAACTGAGAATGGAAGATGTTGGCGGCGTCAGTGAGAGTTTTCGGTCAGAATTTTGGGGGCTGAGAAAACAGGTTTGGCTCAAAACCTGCTGCATCAAGCTTAAAAAAAACTAAGTTAAGGAAATGAAATAAATTGGCCGAAGGATTTCTGTTTAGTAAAAAAAGGGCCGTGTTTCTGGGTTTCTGTCTGGAATTTTTTGGTTGTAAAACCTGAAATCCTCCCCCGCCCGAAGCGGTAACCTCGAGGCACGGGGCCGTAGCAGGAGTTTCCACTGACAGGGAAGAAAAAATTGAAGTTATTTAATATATGAGTTATTTTGACCGGCCAGACCTTTTTTTTTTCATGAGTACAACCACCGAGCCCATCCCGTCCCGCAGCCCCGGGTCTGCACTGAGAGCATCTTCTCCAGGAGTGGCCTCCAGGCTTTGGTGCTTGTGGTCCATGGTGGCACCTGCGGGCGAGGAGCTTCTGCAAAGCTCAGGGCTGCAAAGCAATGGGTGGTTTTTCACCAGTCTTGAGTGGTCTTTTTACCAGTCTTCAGTGTTTCGTTACCAGTCTCGAGGCGCTGTGGAGGCAGAGAGGGGCTGTGTGTTTGCGTGACCACAGGTGGGGTTGGAGCTGCCGTGCGTTGTCTAAATATCGTGATAAATGTCCCCGTGGAGCTGGTACCTGCAGGTTCCGTGCTGGCGTGCGAGCGAGCTTTCAGCCTCGGGAGGAACAACCCATCTTGTGCGAGTGCAGCAAGCGGCTGTGGAGCTGGGGTGGCCCCGGGCTGCCGTGTCCTGCGGCACCCGCAGCGTCTCCGGCCTCGGCGTCACCGTGGCTGGGAGGGGACCCTGGGGTTGGAGTGGCTGAAGAACCTTTGGCTTGTGAAGAACCCGGCGTTGCCGGAGCCTGGCTCTGCCAGCGGCACCTTCTCCCTGCCCGGCAGCGTTTGGGGGGAATTTTGTCCGTTAAAATCCTGCCAAAGAGAGCTCTGGCTTTGGCTCTGCCCATGGGTGCAGCGCCCGGCACGTGGCGCTTGGATCAGTTGAGAACTTGCTGGAAGAACCGCGGCAAAGCGTTGGCGTGCGGCACCGAGCGTCTCCTCCAGCGCTCGCGCCGCTGGGGAGGTCGTGGTGGAGGCGAGGATGGAGATGTGCTCCCCGGAGATGTGTCTCTGCCCCTAAGAAAACCCTGCGATAGCAGCGCATTTATTTCTGCACCGGGGAACCGGGGTGGAAGAGCCGGGTGAAGGCAGAGCTCGCTTGGACCCGTTTCCAGTCTGGTGTTCAGGTGAGGAGCAGCGCTTGGGATCGCGAGGGCAGCATCCGGGGCTGTCTTCCAAGCGCCTGGACCGGTTTGGGGGTCTTGGAAGCTCCTGGGAAGGGCTCAGGGCTGCGGGCTTGGGGTGCAGCAGGAGCCAGGCTGCTCTCTGCCCTCTTCTCTTGGGTGATGCTTTCCCAGAGAGCTCCATGCGCCGCTGGACGTCTCGCTCTGCGCGGCTGCTGAGGACTCCACACCCCATCTCCTGGGTTTGAAGCGCAGGGATCACTCACGGATCCATCCCCAACCTTCCCTGACTCGGCACGGCCGATCCTTCCCACGCGCCGGCAACGAGCCGCCGGGAAAACTAGCACCTCTCGACTCGCTCGTTCAAAAATATCCCCAGCCCCGCGCGGAAGCCGCTGCCAAGATGGGGAGCGGAGCCGGCGCTACCTCTTTGCAGAAATCTGTCGGTGGGGAGGTTGGGAGCCGCGTAGCGCCGAGCCCCATCGCTTTCTAAAATAGAAGCAGAACAAATGGTTGGAGCAGGATGCTGGTGGCGGAGGCAGCCAAGGCTCTTCCCGCGGCAGCTGCTGGTTGGTATGTTGCTTCTTGCTCCCTCCATCAATCCTCTCCCCAGAGCTGGCGTTTTATTGCGGGGTGGGGGAGAGGCGAGCATCTGTCTTTTGGGGTGGCGTTGGGCGCACCGGTGGCGTTTGGGGGTTTGGTGTCAAGTCCCCCTTGGTTCGGCTTTCGTTGAGCTGTGAGGGGCAAAGAAAAGGGGCTTCGGCAGCAGCGCGGCGCCACGAGATGAGGAGGAGACGGGGAGTTGGGTGGTGCCGGATGGCGAAGGGACTTTGTCCCAAAACAGTGACGCAGGTGCCGGTTGAGCCTCGGGCACGGTGCGGCAGCGGGTGCCGGCCCGGGGGGCCGGATGGGTGAGCGCGGAGCTGCCGTATCTTCCTGGGGGAGGGTGGGGGTCCTGGTGGGGTGCTCCCCGGTGCTTTTGGGCCAACCTCTCTCTCCTCCGAAGGAGCGTGGCTGGGGAAGAGCTCCCCGTGCCCGGCTGAGCCGCGGCACCTCACCGAGAGCCGGGTTCCTCACCGCCCCGCTCCCCCGGCCGCGGCTCCCGAGGCGGGACGAAGCCGCGTGTCCTCGCTCCGGCAAGGCGACCCCTCGGTGGCTGTAAATCAAGAGAATTTGGGAAGAACCTCTTTATTGCCCTCCGGCCTTTGAGGTTTACTTCGGCAAACCGAACGTCACGCCTGGCTCTGCTCCGGCTGGCCGAGATGTGAGCGGGAAGGTCGGGAAGAGGATTCCCGTACGGGAAGATGTTCTTGCCTTGTCCTTTCCAGCGGAGAGGACCAGGCACCGCGAGCTCAGCATCGGCTCGGTGACCTTCAGCTTGGCTGCAGGGAGGAAGGCTGCTTTGCATGGCTTCTCCCCATGCTACACATGTACCCGGCCACCGGGGTCTTTTTGTTATGCAAATGCAGCTTTGTTTTTAGCTTCTCAAAAAAAATATAAATACCTCTGAGGCTAAATATGGAGCCCGGGGCACTGCTAAGAGCAACCTCGATGACTCCAGGACCAGCGGCTTGGCCGCTGAAGCTGGTGGGTTGAGGAGTTCGACTCCACTTGGCGAAGCAAAACGCTCTGATTTTTTTTTTTTCCTTCCCCCTGAGGTTTCAGAAGCTGTTCTTGCACCGGGTCCCGTGGCTGCGGGCGGCCCCCGCTGCCCCACGTCTCCCATTTTTGCAACAATACGCCGCAATTATTCTTTTTTTCCCAAGCATTTCTGGGTCTCTACCCTCTTGCCCCAGCATCGCGCCGCTCTCCGAGGATCCCCGCTTTAGAGCCGCCTTTCCAAGCCGTGTCCAGGCACCGTGGCTCTGGCCTGGTGATCTCCACGCACCCCCCCGCTGCCGCCCAGCCGGGTTTTGCCGTCGGGGCCTTTCTCGGAGAGAGGGAAGCCGAGGGGTGCGGGGCTGGACGCCGTGCCAGGTGCCGTGCACCGGACCGCAGCACCCTTTGCTCAGCTCCCCGCTCGCAGCCGCGTGCTGGAAGGCTGCGTGGGCGAGCGTGGCGTGGGGCGAGGCGTCCCCCGGGGCCTTCTGGCTTCCTTTGGGACCCCGTCCCTCCTCCCCGTGGTGGGGGGGGTCACGGGCCGTTGGGCCGTGTTCGGCCAGAGGTGTTTGTGTACGGTCTTGTTTTTGTTTGTGCGCCCTTCGGAAACTTCTGGGCAAGGCGGGCACGGTTCGGTGCCCGGCGATGGGGTGGGAAGAGCGGAGGGTGAGGGAGGGGGGGTGGAAACGTGGCTAAAACCGTTTTAGGTTCTGCTCGTGCAATTTTCCTGTGATGCAGGAGAACTTGAGGCCCCTCGGGAGCTGATCTCTCCTCCAGGCTCTGGCTCAGGTCCTGGTTCATCCTTCTTGTGGAGTCACAGGTCACCTTCCAGTCTGAAAACTTGGTGACACCAGCCCAGGGGTTCCCTGGGGCCAAACCTCGCTACCGTGATGCTAAGAGCACCCAGAGGTATCTCACGGCCTTGCAAAACCACGGAGCAATGGTGGGTTTTTCTCCCATCAGGAGCTTGGAGACTCCTGCATGGGATGCTGCCAGGACCTGATGTGGGCAGAGCAAGGTGGAAAGGAAGAGTGGTGGAAAATAAAGGTAAAAAGGGACCGGGCAGCTCGTTTGGAGCTGCTTCTTTGCAAAGTTGGTTGGTTTTGCTGTCGGCCAGGTGCTGAGCTGTGGTGGGCAAAGCTAAGGCCTTGGAGTACAGGTCTGGTGAGGAGCAGCTGAGGGAGCTGGGGGTGTCGAGCCTGGAGCAAAGGAGGCTCAGGGGAGACCTTCTGGCTCTGCACAACTCCCTGACAGGAGCTTGGAGCCAGGGAGGGCTGAGATCTCTTGTCCCCAAGTGATGGGACGAGAGGAACCGGCCTCAAGTTGCCCCAGGGGAGGCTGAGGTTGGACAGGAGGAAGAATTTCTTGGTGGGAAGGGCTGTGAAGGGCTGTGCCAGGCTGGGCAGGGCAGTGGTGGAGTCCCCATCCCTGGAGGGGTTTCCAAGCCGTGGAGATGTGGTGCTGAGGGCCAGGGGTTAGTGGTGCCCGGGCAGTGCTGGGGATCGGGTGGACTCCATGATCTTAAAGAGCTTTTCCAACCAAACCGATTCTATGATTCTAAGGCCACTGCCTCGGGCACTGCAAGGGCTGCCTGGGAGTTCAGGACTTGTCCTGGCAGGGTGACAAGTCTCCATCCTCCAAAGCTCTGAGGGCTCTGGAGCATCTGTGCCCGAATGATGCCCAAAAGCAGGTTCCCTGGCCTGGGGGGCAGGAGCTGACCCCTGTTCCCCGCATCCCCTCTGCTGCAGGTCAGCCCCGCTCCTCCAGCGCCCGCTAACGAAGCCACCTTGGTTGTTTCTCTCTTTTTCTTTTTTTTTTTTAGTTCTTCTTCCCTAACTCCATTACCAGCGCAACTTGTCCATATTTCAACCACCTTCTCCCTCCTGCTCTTCAACCACCTTCTCCCTCCTGCACTGAAGTCTATAATGCTGAAATTATAGCATCACCCTCATCGCCATGGCAACGTGCAGGGATGTTTTTTTTTTTTTTAAAAAAAAAAAAAGAGGACCAGAAGCCCTCCAAGGATTATGACTTCAGCGAGGGATCAGGCTGGAGGGGAATCTGGGTCACGGCTGGAGCAGGCTTTGCTTCCAGCCTGGCCTCGGTAATTCCCCTCGCCGCGACCGGGGGCACGCGGCACAGCCGCCCGTAGCACCCATGGGTGCTCCCTGCGGGGGCTCCGGGTGCACCCCGGGAAGGAGCATCCTCCACCAGCTCCGTTTCCTCACCCCAAATCCCGGCTCTGAACCAAAACTCTTGCCCCTGGGGAAGTGTCCGGCACCGCGGGGATGCCAGCGCCGCGCTCCCCGCGTTTGTGCATCGCAAGTTTTCTCTCTCATCCCCCTAAATAAGTAGGACTAGGGTTTTTTTTTTTCCTATGCCTCTCTTTCTAATTTTTCCTTTTTTTTTTCTTTCTTTTTTTTTTTTTTTTCCTCCCTTTTTCCACACCCCCAGAGCCGCTGTTGCTGGTGGCAGGGAGCCCAGACTCCGTAGGAACTCAGAAATGCTGCAGCTCCGAGCCCCGGCTGCCCTCTCGGTTTCGCAATCCTTCGGAAGGGGGGAGAGAGAAGGAATAAAATGGGAGGGGAGGGTTGTTGGGGTTTTTTTTCTCCTTTTTTTTTTTCTTTATTAGAGATTTATAGACTTTCCCACCAGTAGGGACAAGGAGCCGGAGCCGAGCGGCCGGTTTTTACAGTAAGTTTCCAGCGCTGCTCCTCTCCGGCCTCTCCACGAAACCTTCCGCGGCCTCGCCTACGGTGGGTTGGGTTGGTTGGATTTTTTGGACAACCATCGGCGATGCTGGCGGGGGGGGCTGAGGGCCGGCGGTGCCGCTCGGTGTGCCGGCACCTCCCGCGGCACCGGCGCTGCCTTCGCCGCTGCTAATGGCGGCGAGAAATCGCCTCCGGTGGGATTTTTTGAGCCGTTAAAGCCTTTTTTCTACCCGATTCTCGGCTACGTGCGACCTCTTCGGCTTCGGCTCCCCAGCGATGCCGTGACCAGCGCCCGTGGCTGCGGTCCCGCCGGTTTGCCGGGCTCGGGGGCGTCTTCGCTGCCGTCTTCATCCTCCCTCCACCGTTCGGCGTCTCAGGGTTTGTGGTCCATTTATTTTTAGGTCATTGCAGCGTCCGGGCTCTGGAGTCGCCGCTCGGTAACGCGCAGCCGGACAAGGGAGGGTTTTGTTCGCGAGGGTATTTTAAGCAGCTGGTTTTTCGCAGGCGAAAGCTGCCGGTGTGGAGGGACCCGGCCGGTGCCACCGCCGGTGCCCGGTGCCGTGAACAGGGCAGGGTTGGGCTCCCCGGCCCCGCTCTGCGCCCTGGAGCAGGATCCGGCCCTCGGCCAACATCCCGCTGCGGGCAGAAATCCTCCCTCCCTGGGCTGTGCCTGGATGAGATCTGAGTCCTGGCAGCTCCGGTCCAAATGTCCAGTGATTAATGGGATTAAATTGGTGCCCCAGTGAGGTTTTTTTTATTCTGCATCTGGTTTTCTCAAGACTTTTAAAGCACGGGGAAGGATGGGGAGGGAGGGAGGCAGGGCCGCGTCGTGCCGAGATCTGATTAGATAAGGGAGAGCTGCCTGTGAACAAAATTCCTACCGGATAATTATTTATACCTCCGTGTGCGTCACTAGTAAACATCTGGATCTGCTCCAAACATCTTCATTTGATTTGTTTTGTAGCCTCTCGACAGGGATGTTTGGCAGATCCCCTCCCCACCGCCCTTTCGTCGCGTGGCTTTGGGTGACGCGGCTGCGCCCGGGGGTGGGTTTTGTGTGGTCAGCCCCTTGCCCGAGCCCGGTCACCCCCTGCCCGGTCACCCCCTGCCCCATCACCACTCTCGGGGCGGGTTTAGCAAATCCCCAGCTCCCGGATTCCCATGATGGGGTGAGAGTCACGTTGCCCTTTCTTGGGAGGAGAAAGTGTCTGGTGTTTGTGGTTGCAGGAAAAATACGAGCGGCCAAAAAAAGCCCCCCGAAAGCAATCCCAGATGCGTTGCTTTCTATTTTAAAGCATCGTCGGTTGATTTGGGGGTGAAGCAGGCCGCTGACCCTGCGGAGCGCGCGGGGCTGTCCGAGGCCGGGGCCGACTTCTTCCTCTGTTTGTGTAGAGCCAAGAAATTAATATTAATAACTCGCCCTGAATGAGAGTTGAGTACCTGCTTCCCCGCGGCTCCTCGGAAGGCTCCAGCTCGGGCGGGTAACATCAACAATCCTTAGGAAGGGGATCGAGAGCATGGCGCAGCTGGGCCGCAGATGGGACGGGGCTGGTGGGAGGGGAGAGCCGGAGGAAGCCTCTGGCTCCGCTTTAAAGCACCTCGGGCCGGGCTTTTGGGCACCACGAGCAGTTTTGTGTGTGTTCCTCCATCCTTTTTGCAGACCTGGCCTTTCTTTGCACAGAAAAACCATCCCGGAGCTGGCGACGGGTTCCGGCTCCCTCCGCCTCGGCCAGGGCTGGAATCTGGGTCTCACCTCTGCCGGGCGCCCGCGGAGCCGGGGCGGGAAGGGGCCGTGTGGTCCCCGCCGGTGCCACGTGCTCCGCCGGGACGTGCCGGGTGCTGGGTGAGGTGGGCTCTGCTCTGCCGGGCTGGGAGCCGCCCGCTCCATCCCCATCCTTCGGCTGCTCAGAGGTGCCGGCGGGTGCCGGTGGTCCCGGGGTCTTTGGCGTGGATGTCGTTCCTGTCTCCCCTCCATCGCTGNGAGCTGGCGACGGGTTCCGGCTCCCTCTGCCTCGGCCAGGGCTGGAATCTGGGTCTCACCTCTGCCGGGCTCTCAAAAAAAAAAAAAAGTTTGAGTGCTGCACCCAGCCTTAATCTCTTTAAACTGTATTTCGCTAATCCTTCATTAGGATCTCATTGTGAGCTTGTTATCCCGTTAGGGCTTAGAGGCGCGCNGTGTTGTGGAAAATAGAGCTGAATTTTGTTTGCGCTGGGGTTAAGTCTTCCTCGGGAGCATTTCTGAGCGTCCCTGCTGCGGCGGGTGCCAAGGGCGAGGTTTTCGCCGGGGTTATCACCGGGAGGTGACCGCGAACGTGGTGCCAGGAGGAGGGTGAGCTCGGGGTGCGCTTAACCCCGTTCCCCTCCCGCAGGAGCCTTAAAAAGGGCATCGCTTGGACCCAACGTGCCGCGGGTGGATTCCTTCCCTTAGCGAGCGGCCGCTTTCCCGCTGGGAGCTGCTGCCCGGCTGCTCCGTGCCTGTCCCGGCACAGCCACGCTCCCCTTCCCAGCACCCAGCTTCTGCATCCCCCCCACATCCGCAGGGACCTTCGCGGGGTGACTGGGCGGTGGCACCGGCTCTGGGGGCTCAGAGTACCCGTAAATCCCCATTTTCGGAAGGCGCTTTGGAGGAGGAGAGCGGCCTCGCTCGAGCCTGACGCCGGAGCGGAGGCGATTGTGTCTCGGGGTGGTGGAGCGGGGCCGAGCGCGCTCGCCTCGCGACACCGGGAGATGGTCTGCAGAGCGACTGCGGAAAGCAAAACAAAACCCGCACACCCACACGTTCCCACACGCGCAGGCAAACAAGGAAGCGAGCAGACAGGGGGATGAGCGAGCAGCCGGAGTCGAGGCTCGATTTTGTTTGGTGGAAAATGAAAACCATTGCGGCAAGCGAGAGGGTTCCTGGCTTGCTTTTTTTTTCCCCCTGCCTCAAGAAAAAAATTAGGTGGGTTCTTTATCGTCCCTGGGTTTTGTTTTTGCGTAGAAACGCGGCTTTGGAGAGGCAGAAATTGCTGCCTGGCTTCGTGCTTTCCTGTCCGTCCTCCTCCTTGCTGGAGGGTCTTGTGCGCACGTGTTGACGCGTCCTCGTCCGCTTCGCCGGGTGGGTCTGGCGGGGTCGGGAGAAGGGAGGTGACTCCTCTGACATTGCCTGGCAGACGGAACCGAGCTCTCCAACGGCTCATGGCTCGCTCGAGAGCCTTTGCTGGCGTTCAGAGCTCGCCACACATTTATTTGCCTTCGTGTCGCGGAGCGTCTCTACATGTCGCGCTTCTTGGCACGAGGGTGCGACAAGGGGCTCGTGGCATCGCGTGGAGATGGGGTGTCTGCAGGGAACCCTAAAAACTGAGCTTCCTGTCTTGGAGCAAACGCTCAGAGTCCTGCTGTAGGATTGAGCAACTTTGGTTCTTGCAGGATTTATTTCCGCGTTTGTTTCCACAGCCTGGGCCGATGCTCAGCCTGTGCCCGAGCAGCCGTGGGTCCCGCTCCCCGTTCTGCGCCAGCACACGGAGGGATCGGGGAGCAGCTTGAGGGGGGATTTGAGCTGGCTTTTCCCCTTCCAGAAAAGAGGAGCAGCGATGTCCGGGAGCGCCAGGTCCCCGGGCTTCACCCTCCTCACCCTTTGGGCTGCTCCCACCGTGGGGCTCGGCCGGGGCCGTGCTGCCCCGCTCCCCGCCGCTGGGAAGGTAGAGCTTTTCCAAACGCCTCTCTCCCCTTTTCCTGTGCCTATAATTAGCCCTGGCTCCCGGCCACCATATACTGTACGATCCTGGAAAGAGGTCATGGCTTCGCTGAAATTCTTGGGAACCGAGCTGCCTTTGCAGCTGGGAAAGCGGCGCAATTTCCAAGCAGATAAGAAATAGGGCAAATGTAACTCTCTGCCCCGCTGTGATTTATGGGCTCTGGGCATGGCGTCCGACGGGCTCCGGCTCTCCCCTGGCTTGGGGAGCGGATGAGTCCGGTGGGATCGGCAGAAGGGTTCGACCCCGGGGGGGCGAGGGGAGCCCCTTCTTCTGGGCTCCTGGGTCTCGGTTTCCCCTTCTGCTGCATCCCATCCAAGGTCTTGCCAAGGGCCGGAGGAGGAAGCAAACCCCGCTCCTGGGTCCTTTCCACTTCTAAAACTTCCCATTTTTATGATTTCCTGGGAGCAGGGCTCCCTTTGCGGCAGGAAAGCATCATCTCGTTCATCCCAAAGGTCTTTCCTGAGCTGAGGGATTCGGTGGTCGCCAGGTGAGGAGCAGGACCCTGCTTTGCTCCCAAGAAGGGGCAAAGCAAAGGGCAGCCGAGGGGCTGCTGGGGCCGGGGAGGGTTTTCCTGCCGCAGAACTTGGGGGAGGGAAACTCAAAGTGAAAAGAGTATTTTTAAAAGAGAAAACTCCCCTCTTCATAGAAGAGAGACAGAAATACAGCGAAATCCCCTGCTGAAAACTTTTCCAAAGCTCTGCTGCCGTTTCTCTGCCCCTGCAGAGTAATTCTGAGCAACACCCGGGATAAAGACCACCCAAAAGGCCGGGGCTGGGGAGCGAGGGCTCCGCACGTGCTGCATCCCCTGGGAGCATCCCGCTGCCCAGCCGAGCTGCCCTTTCCAACGGAGGGATTAGCTGGTAAAAAATCACGAGATTAAAAAGCCAAACACTTTCCATTTGTTTTAATAGGCTCCAGGGCCGGGGAGCTTCTTCCCTCCCGTTTAAATGGGAACACTCGGATTTTCCCCCAAAATTACACGCCCGTGGGGCTGAGGCTTCGAGGGGGGAAAAAGCACCGAGGCTGCTGAGTCCATCCGTGGTGCAGCAAGGATTTTTCCAGCCGTTACAAGACTTGATCCAAGCCTTTTCTTTTGGCGTTTGCCGGCGCTGGCGTGTTCATCCCGGGGGCCGCGTTTGGGATTTGGGATTTTCCCCAGGGTCGTGGGAGTGGCTCCATCAGGGGCTGATGCTCGCGCCAGAGGTTTTGTTGCCCAGCGGGGTCCGAGTCATTCGGGGAGCGGCAGGACAGTTTCCTTACGGATTCGTGCCGCTCGCTTCGCTGCTTCACCAAATGACACCGAGATCTTTTCTCTCCGTAGGTGCCTATAAAATCCCCCTTCTGCTTTCCCCTCGCAGCGGCGTACGTGGGGGGTGGTGTGGGAGTTGCTGACGACGGCACCGAATGTGCAAATGTTTCTCTGCACCTCACCGGGGAGAAATATTTTAATCTTTAATTAATTTATTTATTTATTTTAAATTTCTTTTGTAAAAACAACAACAACAAAAATGGATCTGAAGTTTGGAGGGTAGGCGCCGGCCCCGCGGAGATGCGCTGAGGGTGGAAGGTTTTTGGGGGCCGGGAGCTGTAGATCTGGGGGTGACCCGGAGCTGATCGGATTGTGGGAAAACCTCGCGCCGGATTTTGGGTGGCAGAGGTTGATCTGTTGGGATGCGGCTCCCGCTTTTCCAGGTGCAACCTGGAAAACCTGCTGCAATCCAGCATGTGCTGGATTGGTGCTTGGCCTTTTGGCCTAAAGGGTTTGCACGAGGGGTCGGGGTTTGCACGAGGGGTCGGGGTTTGCACGAGGGGTCAAGCAAACCCCCTTTTTCCTTTCCAGGGACCAGCAGCCCCAGCTCCTGCTTGGCTTGTGGCTGCACCAAACTGGTTTTCCGACCCCTTGCAGGGCTTTCTCCTGGAAGCGATGGTGGGTGCTGGTGTGGGTGGCTGTCACCAGCGGGCAGGGTGCTGGGGGGGCTTGTGGAGGACACGCAGGAGGGTCTGTAGCTCAGCTCAGAACGAAATGCCGATCTCGCCGTGTTCCCCCCAGAGCCATCGCTCCTCCGCACAGGGACGGCCTTTTTCTTTCTTGTTTGCAAATCACCCTTAGAAGCAGGATTTTAAAAAGGTCATGGCCTGCGGAGCTGGGCTGGGATTCTCCAGCGTGATGACGGTCCCCGTTGCCCCGGGATGGGGTTCAGCAGCGGGGGGCACGTGGAGGTTTGCCTGGTCCCCTTGCTAGCCAGTGGCCACCTCCTCCCGCCGCGCTGGGCACCGTGTTTGCAGGGGTTTTGGGGCTCCGGCCGGCAGCCCCTGCCCCCTTCCACAGCCCACCCCAGGAGAACCATCTTCCACCGCATCGTGTCACCTCCTGACTGGGACCCGCCGCTGTTCGTAGAGCGAGGAGATGGATGGGCTGGAGGTTTTGGACTTGGGCGAAGGTGTTTGTTTGGTTTCCATGGGGAGAGGACGGGCTGAGCTGCCGGTGGAGCCCGGGGAGGCCGCAGCGATGGGAAACGTCCCCGGAGCCAGCGGCTGCTGACTCGGGCGATGGTGAGGGACCTGCTTTTGCTCTTAATTGTTATGATTTTCTCCCATCCTCCGTCCCGCCCTGCTCCGGCACACGCCGGCACGCATCCTCGCCTCGCCACGCCTCACCCGGTGGTGGAGCTGCCTCGGAGAGCCGCGGCTGTGCCAGCCGACCGGGCGGGCAGCGGGCTCCTGTGGGTTCCTGGGCTGGGAGAGGGGGCAAGAGCCTGGATGAGCTCCCGTGGGGCCCTCAGGGCCTGCCCGAGGTGGAGTCATGCTCAGATGGGGGGTAAGGGGAGCTGGCACTCGCTCGGCGGGACCCCGGGTGCTTTGCCCGTGCCAGGCACACGCGCAGCAACGTCTGGGGTGTGTCGGTGGGATTCGCACCCACCACGGGGGCTTTGTGTGGATGAGAAGCTGCTGCAAAGCGATGGCAGAGGATCCAGCCCCGAAGGGAGAGCGTGGCTTGAAAGGCGAGAGAGAATCGGAGCTGTAGTGTTTGGGGAGGGCCCGCAGCAGACAAGAGGGATTGGGAGGAGGAGGCAGGAGGGCTTAGGGGGGGTCTGGGGGTCAGAACGGCTCAAGGTGCTTCCTCTGCTTTACCTCTGCCTGGGAAATGCCAGCAGGAGCTGGAATGGTAAATCCGGAGTCAATTCACTGCGGCTGTGAAGGCTCCTGCATCCCTGGAGCGGCACTGGGGCCTTTCATGCGATGCCCAGGCGGGTACCAGAGGGTGTGAGCAGGGCGGGGGCACCCACAGCCCCTCTGGACGCCTCCGGGATGGGTTTGCTCATGTGCCATCCCAGGCAGTGGAATAGAATTAGTTAAGGAGAGCAAGCAGCGGCTGCTTCCCTCATCCCTGTCCCTCGGCTCACGTGCCCGGTGCCCGGCACAGCCCCTGCAGAGCCCATACCCGGGTTACCCGGTGCCCTGGGGCCCCGGGGCCGGTGCCAGCAGGTGGCAATGTGGCCCGAAGCATTGCCTCCGTCACCGGGCGAGGGCAGGAGCTGCGTGCTCGGGGTGCGGGGCACCCACATCTTGGCATCCCTGGGCTCTCATGGGATTCAGGGGGGTGCTGAAGGTTGGGTTGGCCAACACTCTGGGCAACCTGCTCTAGGTGCAGATGTTCCTGCGCCCTGCAGAGGGGCTGGACCAGATGAGCTTGGAAGGTCCCTTCCCACCCATCCTGTGATGTCCTCGGGTGTTTTCAGGTTGTTTTTGTCTCAGGATGCTCCTGGTGCTTGGGTTGAGCAGGATGGGAGGAGAGGGGCTTGCTCGGGGCGGGTAATTGGGGTTTGGACTGGGGGGTGTTTGTATTTCCAGCTCTGCTTGTTGCTTCCCCTCCCTGTGCCTCAGTTTCCCCGCTCTGGGCGGTGCCGCGAGGAGCCGTGCGGGCAGTCGCGGTCCTGCCGATCGGCGCTGGGCCGGTGGCACGTTCCCTGCCGCAGGACAACCGGAGCCTGCCCGGGCGTAGGCACCTGCACGCCGCGGGGATTCCTGCTCCCGCCAGATGTGCTGGGTGCCAGGAGATGTGTGGCCCAGCTGTGCAGGGAGAGCAGAAGCGGGGTGGGTGCAGCGAGCCAGCGGAGACCCCCGCGTCCATCTCTTTGCTTCCCCTGGTCCCACCACCATCCCTGGGTCCCCGGCATGGCACGGTGCCACGAGAGCCGTGCCGGTGCCAGCCCTCCCGGCCGCCCCCGCCCGCCCGCGTCCATCCAGCTGGAGGTTTCGGTTCTGCATCTCCGCCGCCCAAGGGGGAACTCAGCCGGCGAGAGCGAAACTTGGTGGCTCCAACGGTCGCACACACTCACCAGCCCCCCCTGGCACCCCTCGTGTCCCCCCCAGGTCCTGGCAGGGCCAGTGGCCGCTGTCGAAACACCTGCAGCGACGGCTGCGCCGATGTGACCTTTCCTGGAGCACGGCTTGGTGGGGACGGAGAGCGGCCACCCGGCACCTGGCCGGGGCTGGATTTGGGCAGGGGGTCTGTGCAGGGACCCTCGTGAGGGCAGAGCCTCCAAGGTGACCTGAAGGAAGTGTCCTCCGTGACTCCCACGCTGCCTCAAGCTGGAGGCACCTTCAGCCCATCCCTGCGCAGGTTCTGGAGGAGCACGGTGGTGGTTGCACCTTCGGCACGGCCGGCTTGTGCCAGCGCCCTTGTGCCATCGCTCATCCCAAGCTCAACTCATCCCAGCCAAGCTTCCTGTGCCATTGGAGGTGGATTTCTCCCTCCCATCTCCCACCCATCCTCTTCCCATCCCTTTCTGCTGTCGCTGTGCCGTGGTGGGACTCCGGTGCAGGATCCAACACGACGGGTGGTTGGGAGCCGCGGTTTCTCGCTGCCTTCAGCCACCAGCCCGCCCTGCCCGGAGCGGGATCTCTCCTGGTCTGTGCCTTCCCACCTCCTGGTGGCAAGCCAGAGGAAACCCAAATGTAAAAGGCTCATCAGGCCTAATTAAGCCCTGGGGATATTCCCAGAGGCTGGTGCAAACTGGAGGCCGTGGCCAAGATGCTTTAACTTGGTGGGCTGGAGAAGTGGAGAAGCTCCTTTTTTGGGTGGGTTTTTGCTGATTCTCGCCATTGCCGGGAGCCCCGGAGACCATCCCGGCACGTCCCCGGGAACCGGCCTCTGGGGTCACCCCAGTTTGGGGTCCCCGAGCCCCTGTCCGGGGAGCGGTGAGCGGGACCGGGAGCCCGCGGAGGGGAACTTGGGGTTTGGCATCCAAATGTTTGCGGCCCCGAGCCCGTTGCTAGAGGAAACCTGGCGAAAGGGGAAGGAGAGATTGCGGTCGGCCGCTCTTCCCCTCCGCAATCTGCGCGTCCCGCTCGGCCCCTCGGCTCCCAGAGCTGGGGGGGGTTTGACTCCCATCCAGCTCCTCTGTGCCGGCGGCTTCGTTGGCTGGTGCTGGCTCGAAAAACGGGGCTGGGAGCGATGGGAGCATCTTCCACATCTTCCAGCTCCCGGCGCGGCCGGGCTGGGTTGTGCCCGAGACCCTTCCACCGGCGGCGCGAGGGGATTTCGTGTCTGTAGGGTTAGTCAGGGGGGTGCTCGTGTCTGTGGGCCGATGGGCTTGTGTGTGTTTGGTGAGGGTATTTATATTTGAGGAGGTTTATATGCATGAATATATAGGGAAAAAAAATATATATATTGGGTGGGTTGTATATATGAAGGTAGATTTTTGAGGAGGGTTATGTATATAGGGGAAAAAGAGAGATATTTGGTGGGTTAGATAGGTGAGTGTATATATATATTTCAGAGGTTTTATATAGATGGGGAGATATATATGTTTAGGCGTTGTATATGAGGGTGTACATATTGAAGGGGGTTTGTATATGGGGAAAAATATGTTTGGGGGCTTATATATGAGGGTGTATATATTTAAGGGGGTTTATATATGGGAAAACATGTATATTTGGGGGTTTATATATCGGAGGGTGTATATATTTGAGGGGGTTTATATATATGGGGAAAATATATATTTAGGGGTTATGTATATTTAAGGGTATATAAATTTAGGGGCTTACGTATATAGGGATATATCTATTTGGAGGGTTATATATATTTGGGGTATATATATTCAGGGGTTTATATATGTATGGAGAGATATATATGGGGAGAGATATGTGTATATATATGGGGAGAGAGAGATATATATATATGGTGAGAGATAGAGAGATATATATATGGGGAGATATATATATATATAAAATATATATATACACACACACATACATGGGGAGATATATATATATATTTTTTATATATATGTATATATTTGGGGGTGTTAGCAAAGACTGGCTGTGGCACAGGGGCTGCCGAGCATCAGCGGAGCAGTATCCAGGGTATCCAGCCTCGGAGCCATCCCTGCCCAGCCCTGGGGATCCTTCCCGGCAGCTTCCCCAGCCACCCGCGGCCTTTGCGTGACAGATTCCACCAGCCCAACTACACCAGTGAAAAACCGGGGGGGTCCCAGCAGGTCCCCCCCCATATCAGGGAGATTTTCCTGCGGCTCTCGGGGCAGATCCGGCCCTGAGGAGTTTTGGTTTGTCGCTGGGTGAAAGCAGAGCTTTGGTTTTCAAACAGGAACGATTTTATCGTCTGCTCAGCACTTCTGGCTGAGAGCCGGACAAAAAGATCCTCTTCTTTCCCCTCTTTTCCTCCCCTCCTTCTTTTCATGGAGAAAGGGGAATTCTCCTGCCTCTGCTGCCTCCAGCCCCGTTTGTTTCTTTCCCCAGCTCATAAAATATCAGAGCATTTGGAAAACACGAGACTCCCCCTTTTCCTGGGCAGCCTTTCTCTCCTTAAAGCAAAAAAGGCTTCGGGCGCAGGCGATGCCCCTTGGCCTGGCGCTGGCCACCACCGGCAAGGGTCTGTGGAGCAGCATTGCTCAGCTGCCCTCGGAGGCTTCTGTGGTGCAGCTCAGCAGCCCCAGGGCTCTCAGCCTTTCCTGGGCACAGAGCTGCTCCAGGCCCCTCAGCATCTCCGCAGCCGCCGCTGGACTCTCTCCAGTGGCTCCTGGTCTCTCTGGCCCTGGGGAGCCCAGCGCTGGCCCCAGGACTCCCGAGGTGGCCTCAGTGGGGCAGAGCAGAGGGGCAGCAGAACCTCCCTGACCTGCTGCCCACGCTCTTCTGGACGACCCCCAGGAGACCACTGGCCTCTTGGCTTCTTTGGCCCTCGTCAAAACAGGGACTAGGGCTTCACTGGTGTTTACTGGTGGTGGATCTACCACTGGGTTCAAAGGGCAGCAGCTTCAGCCAGGTCCTGAAGCAGCCCTGGAGCCGGGGGGCTGGAGACGATGGGCCCTGGAGCTCGTGGTTGCGTGCGCCATGGTCTCGGGGCTGTGCCAGCGCTGGGACACGCAGCGGCCGGTCCGTCGGCAGGACCCCAGCCCGCGGGGCGCGAGGTTTGGTGCTCCTGGGAGGCTGGAAAGCTGCTTGTGGCCCCGTTTTGGGGTGTCCCTTCCCAGGGGCTCGGGGTGGGTGCAGCCCCGGCCGGAGCCCCGCGCTCCTCGCTCCGGCTTTGTTCGGGCTGGATTTTGTAATGTCAGGAAATGAGCTGGCCGTGGGAGGGGAGGCAGCCGGGGGGAGGAAGGCTGGTTTTGTGGTTGAAGCGGAGGATGAGGACGCCGGAAAGCCGAGCACAATTCCTCGCTCTGTCGCAGGCGCCGGGGGTGAGGCTGCAGCTCGGCTGCGGGAGCTCGCGGCGCGTTGGGAGAGCCGGCTGCTGGCCTCCGTGCCTCAGTTTCCCTTTTGTTCCCCTTTTTTTTGGGGATGGGGGGGAGAAAGCGCCGTTCCTCTCGCTCCTGAGAGTGTGCAAGGAGGCACCGTCCCATGCCGGCCAGCGATGGATGCTGGTAGATGAACGACCAGCACAAGGCTCCAGGGATCGTCTCCCATCTTGGAGGGGCGAGCGAGATGAATTTAGCAGCCACGTTCCCCTCTGGGCCATGGAATCTTGTTCCCAGCAAGGGCTGTTTTGGGCTGTGCTCCCCCAGGATGAAGCACCGGAGCGCGCAGGTCCCCACGGAGTGTGCACGAGGGTCCTCACAGAGATCGCCACATTCATGTGAGACCTTGAACCACTTGCTGCCAGGCTGGATCCCGTCCCTCCTTAATGAGATTTTTGGGGTTTTTATGGTTTGTGTCATTCCCGAGCTCTTTTCAGTTTCTTTCCCCACATCTCTTCTGCTCCTTTTTCTTTGCAGTCCCACAGGTTCCCGTCTCCCATCCCCACCTCAGGCACTGGGATGTTCTCTGCACTTCACAGCTCCTGGTTCCTTGCAGGAACCCGCCGAGGTCCCACCTCCCCTCAGTGGCCCTTGCAGCGATGCTCAGGCTCAGGGCGGTGCGGGGGGCACTGGGAGCCCCTCGCTGTCCCCTCTGGCCAGCCGTGCTCGGATGAGGCGTGCGAGGAGTCGTGTCCTTGCCTCTGTCTCTCCTGGCTAATGGCCACTTGTTTTTTCGTTACAGTTTGATTGAGGAGCGGTGGCCGCAGCTCATCCTCTGGCAGGAGCAGAAGATGCAGGAGGCGGCGTAGCAGGTAAGGGGGAATTCGTGGAATCATAGAATGGTTTGGGTTGGAAGAGGCTTTTCAGACCAATGAGTCCAACTGTTCCGTGGGATTAACCCCTGGCCCTCAGCACCACATCTCCACGGCTTGGAAACCCCTCCAGGGATGGGGACTCCACCACTGCCCTGGGCAGCTTCTTCCAACCCTTGCCAGCAAGAAGTTGCTCCTCAAGTCCAACCTCAACCTCCCCTGGTGCAACTTGAGGCTGGTTCCTCTTCTAAAATCCCAACCCTGGGGCTCTCGCTGCCTTCCCCCTGGAGTTCATTTGCCAGGGGCCGTGCATCTCCTCTCTCCAGGCTGGGGACGAGGAGGGAGCCCCAATGGAGGGGGAAATAACAAGGAAAATAAGGTTGAGGGCCTCGTGTCCAGGTTTTCTCCCTTCCTGACCGTCTTTGCCGGTTTATTGCTGTTCCAGTAAGTGTTGGCATCTCCCCCGCCTGCAGTGGGCTTGTGGTGGAGACAACGCCACGGCCCCGTTTTATGAGGTTTCGTGTAATGTACCTTCTGTACCCAATACTGAAATCAATAAAAGGAAAGATCTGAAAAATAATGTGACCCCCAGCTCCTGGAAGGAGGGGACTCCTTCTGCTTAGTGAGCAGTTCTGCTGGTTTGAGGTGGCTTTTTAGTGCCGGAGAGAGGGCAGGTGATTTATTTGGTGCCGGGAGATTGGGGAAGGCACCCGCCGTTGTCTCCGCAAGGTCAAGAGCAAGGGCTTTGTCTTGCCGTTGGTTATGCAGATAGAAGCCAAGAGCAGCTCCCCGGGGTGGAAGGGCCTCGCTGCATCTCGGCGGTGCTCGGGTTGTGCCGGATGGGTCGTGGTGCCGGAGGAGAGCGGGGCTGGGAAGGCTCGGCCAGACCCGTCCCGCTGCGGTGCCGCGGCAGAGTGCCGGCTGCTGGGAAGGGACCAGCTCCAGTCCTCTTGCTTTGGGAACAAATAAACACCAGCCAAGAGGCAGTTTTTAGCGCGGTGAGGAATTAAGTGGAGTGTAGGGTTGGTGGGATTCTGAGAAGGGTGTGCTGGAGCTCAGGGCGGGGAGCAGAGGGCGAGACCCTCCACGGCTCCGAGGCGCCGCAGCCGGGATGCTGGTGGTGGGATCCCTCTGGATCCTGCCCCAATCCGCTGCTTGCTGCTGGAGGCGGGATGCTCAGCTCCACCGGCTCCGTCCTGACCAGGTACAACAGCTCCTGATTTCCGAGCCTCACACAAACTCTAGTTTTTTGGGTCGCGGTGTCCTCCAGGGCTGCTGCTGGTGCTGGCGCAGAGTCCTGAGCAGGGGAGGAGCCGCTCCGCGATCTCTGCAGCTCGGAGGAGCGTTAACCTGTGTGACTTGGGGAGGACGATCTCGAAAAGCATCTCCAGGGAGTTGCTTTCAAACCCGTGCCCTTCGCTCTGCGAGCAGTTAGAGGAGCAGTGTCGAGCCTGCCCCGGCAGCGTGTGAGGACCAGCACCGGGGCCGTTTCATCCCGACGGAGCCGCGTCCCCGCGCCCAGCAGCATCGCTGCCCACCAGCAATGGCCGGTTTGTCTTCCTGAGGCCAGCCCCGGTTGAGGCGCACCAGGAAAACCTCTCGCTACCCAACTGCATCTGCTGCAGAAAGCTCTTCTAGGGCCTGTGACCTTAATTGAATTGAGTCTTTCGTGTCCTGAAGACGGTCGTGTCATCTCGCTGCAGCCACGCTCGGTAAATCACGTGTCCTGCCTGCACAAGCTGCCGGGTCCGGGCCAGCCTCCTGCTTTTCTCTTGATGAGACTTTGCAGCCCAAGGCTGATTTGCAGCTGCTTGGGAAGAGCCCTTGGCTCACCGGGTCTTCCCCTCTGCTGTCTAAGGCCTTGCATCGTGTTCTTAGAATCATAGAATCACGGAATCATTGTGGTTGGAAGAGACCTTGGAGATCATGGAGTCCACCCGTGCCCCCAGCACTGCCCGGGCACCACTAACCCCTGGCCCTCAGCACCACATCTCCACAGCTTGGAAACCCCTCCAGGGATGGGGACTCCACCACTGCCCTGGGCAGCTTCTGCCAACCAGCAAGAAGTTGCTCCTTGTGTCCAACGTCAGCCTCCCCTTGAGGCCGGTTCCTCTTGTCCCATCACTTGGGGACAAGAGATCTCAGCCCTCCCTGGCTCCAAGCTCCTGTCAGGGAGTTGTGCAGAGCCAGAAGGTCTCCCCTGAGCCTCCTTTGCTCCAGGCTCAACACCCCCAGCTCCCTCAGCTGCTCCTCACCACACTCCTGCTCTAGACCCTTCCCCAGCTCCATTGCCCTTCTCTGGTCACGCTCCAGACCTTCTTGGAGCACGGGGCTGAGGCATCCAAAACTGAATCCAGGATTCGAGGTGAAATTGAACCTTTTGGAGGTTTCGTGCCAGTGAAGACCTGAGTTTGCAGCTCCTGGGCTCCCAGCACACTCCAGGCGTGAGCTGCCGCCTCACCCAGCACCGCGCTGTTGGCATCCGGCAGGATCCTCCCTATCTCCAGGGAACGCTCATAAAAAAGTGTTGCGCTCACCAAAAATCCCATTTCTTGCCCCTTTCCGCTTTCGGGAGCGGGGGATCCTGGGCCGGGCGAAGCCATGGTGGTTTCCTGCCGCTGCTGAAAGGCGATCGCGCTGCTGGAGGTCACCTTCCAACCGCCCGCGGAGCCGGGTGGCCTTTGGCGGCCACGGCTCTGCCCCCGCCTCGGCTTTCTGAGCTCATCCGCTATTTTGCCACCGGCAGGGGGAAGAAAAAAAAACCCAAACCAAACCCCAGCCACGTCTTCCAAGCCCTTTTCCCTTGGGGAAAAGCCAACTTGGTCAGAAACGTCGGTGCCCAAATGCCGTCGGAGCGTGCCCAGCCAGCAGCCGGGCTCGTCCTCGCCGGGGGTCCCGTGGGCTCCGTCCCCGTCCCGCCGCGTCCCCGCATTTCGGGGGGGTGGAGGAAGCGAGACGGGGGGGGCAAGCGAGCAGCCCTTCCTCCTCGGCTGGCTTCACCACCACCATCACCACCATCACCACCATCACCACCATCACCACCACCTCGCCTCTGCCCCGCAGACGCCGCGACACGTCCCAAAGCGCCTTTTGGGGGGCAACCGGTGCCCGCGGGGACGGCGGCTGCACCCCGCTCGCTTCCTCAGCGCCCGCGGAGAAGGACGCAGCCACCCTGGCTCCTGTAAGTACCTCTCACTCTTTCCACTGGAGAGTTAAAATTAGCAACTTCTTTTTTTAAAACAGGCGTTGCTTTAAAACCTTCCAGCCCAAGCGGGTTTCCTTTAATCCCCCCCCCCCCCCCCCCCCCCCCCCCCC
>VZZY01007134.1:38541-52210 GCA_013400335.1 Eurystomus gularis | reverse complement strand
GTGGGTGTGCCTCTAACGCTTTTTTTTTTTTTTTGCTTTTTTTTTTTCGCTTCTTCTTCTTCCTCCCTCCTTTGTGTTCATGGTAAAGCACAAAAGTGCCCGTAAATCAGGACCCGTCGCTTTTTCTCCAGGGCTGGGTGGGCAGGGAGGGGGTGGCGAGAGGTGGGGGGGAGTTCCCACCTGGGGAGGATCAGCTGCGTGGAGAGAGGGGAAACTGAGGCACGGAGGGAGCGCGGGGAGCGCGTGAGCGGGATTTCCTCCTCTGGAAATAAACCGAGCCGAGCAGGGAGAGCGCAGCAGGCGCGGGTCCGATGCAGGGGGTAAAATCCAGCCCGTTGGGGAAGCTCCCGCCCGCGGCAGCGCCGAGGCTGGTGGCCGAGGCCGGGGACCGAGGCCGGTGGCCGGTGCCAGCGGTCAGAGGTGGCCGTCGCAGCCTGGATCTGCAAAAGCAAACAGGAGCAGCCAACCCGCCGTGTTTGTTTCTTGTAGTTCCTCAGAGGTTGGTACCGGGGGGGTTTTATTAACGTCTTTTGGTGCCGTTTCCGTTGGGCTGGGGCTGGGTGCCTGGCATGGCCTCGCGCAGGGCGGTCGGCCGGGTACCACGCGCCTCCTGCCCCGAGCATCCTCCGGGTCCTTCCTCTCCCGAACCCTCCCGTCGGAGTGTGGTTTGCTGGAGGGACAGACGCGGTGGGTTTGGACCCGCGCTGGGCTCGGCTCAGCCCAGAAAAAGCCATTTCCATCTTGGATGTTTTCTCAGGGGTTTTTTGTGCTGTTACTTCTTCTGGGCTGGGCCTGGCGTGATCCTGCCTGGGCTTGGTGATGCTGGTAATCTTAATCTCTGCTCCCGTGAAAATGAAGGTGGAAAACCCTGAGGAAGGAGCACGGCATCCTTCAGAAGAGCTTTTGGTGGCTCCCTCCCAGCTCGCGTGCGCTGCCCCGGCTCCGATGCTCGTGGGCGGCTCCAGCGCTGGAGGAGAAGCCTGGAGAAGTTTGGTTGAACCCAAGAGGCGGGTTCTTCCCTCCGCTCGACTCAGGGGGACCCGTCGCAGGGGGGTTGGCTCCATCCGGGGACAAGGTTTGGGGCCGTGGGTTGGTCCCAGCTGCGGGGTCCTGGGGTTCTGCTTCCGAACCCGCCTGTGGGGCTGCCTCCGTGGCTGCAAAGCCCCTTCCTCCTCCTCCTCCTCCTCCTCCTCTTTTGGGCAGGCAATCGATTTATTTATATAATTAATGAGTTTTCAGTCATTTTTTAAATAGAAAAAATATACTAAATTATCCATAACTTTAAAAATGTATAAAATATAATTTATTTATATTTCTTAGGCAGAAATTTTAACTGAAATATTTCCGTTCTGGCCCTCAAACCGATGCCTTCTGAAAACCACGTTTTCTCTCTCTCCCCCTTTGGAAGTCTGCAGAAAAAAACCCCCTTTATATAGGATTTTTTCCCCAATATTTTCCCTTTTCCATGAGGAATCATGACTGGCAGCTCTCCGTGATGCTCCTGAGCTCTCCCCTGCCCTCGGGGTCGGTCTCTGCTGTGCCATGGGAGCATCCCGGAGCTTCCCGGGCATTCCTCTGCAAACCCAGACGGGGACCCCCAGGATGGGGTCTGGATGAGTCCCTGCTACTGGGACCCATCACCCGGTGGGTCCGGCTGGAGCTGCCAGCGGTGGCCTGGGTGCCGGCAGAGCGCCGGGTGCCCGGCCTGGCTTGGTCTTGGTGTCCCGGCTGGTGCCGGGGAGCGGGGAGGACAGGATTTGTGCGCCCGGGTCTAGAATGTGCGTCCTGTGAGTGAGCGGCAACAGCTGAGCGCCAGCTGTCCGGCGGGACCGCGGCCGCCGAGCCGGGGCCGGATCCTCACCCGCCCGTGTTGCTGGTTCATGGCTTGGGAATGTGGGTGAGGATCCTGGCGAAGTTCAACCAGAGCAAGTGCAGGGTCTTGCTTCTGGGGAGGAACAACCCCATGGACCAGAGCAGTGAGGGGTGACCTGCTGGGAGCAGCTCCACAGAGAAGGACCTGGGAGTGCTGGGGGACAACAAGTTGCCCAGGAGCCAGCGACGGGAGCCACTGGAGAGAGTCCAGCGGCGGCTGCGGAGATGCTGAGGGGCCTGGAGCAGCTCTGTGCCCAGGAAAGGCTGAGAGCCCTGGGGCTGCTGAGCTGCACCACAGAAGCCTCCGAGGGCAGCTGAGCAATGCTGCTCCAGAGCTCAAGGGCCCCTGGGGGGCAAGAGGATGGGGCCAGACTCTTGTCAGTGGTGCCCAGCGCCAGGCCAAGGGCCAACGGGCACCAAGTGCAACCCAGGAGCTTCCATGGGAGCAGGAGGAGCAAGTTCTTTGGTGGGAGGCTGTCGGAGCCTGGCCCAGGCTGCCCAGAGAGCTTGTGGAGTCTCCTTCTCTGGAGAGCTTCCAAAGGCGCCTGGCCACGCTCCTGGGCCCCCTGCTCTGGGTGAGCTGCTGGAGCAGGGCTTGGACCAGATCATCTCCAGAGGTCCCTTCTAACCCCACCACGCTGGGATTCTGGGATTCTGGTATCCAGTTCTGTCCCTCAGCAGGAGCCTGGTCCTGCCTGTTCCTGGTGATTTTGGCCAGATCTTTCCTGTCCAGCTCTCCAGGGCACTCTCTGGTGAGCTCGGCTCCAGCATCACCCTCCCCGTATTCACCATTGCCATACTGGTGGCAAGCTAAGCTCATTTGTTTCCTACCGCTCTTCTCATGGTCAGGTAGAGCTGGTGACCACCATCCCCTTCCCAACCATCTCTTCCACACCCAGATGTGTTCTGGACCCTGCAGCCTCTGAGGAGCCTGGTGCTCGCTGCCTGGGAGCTCAGGACATGTAAAGCAGTGCAGGAGCAACAGCTGCTTCTACGTTGCCTTTGGGTCCTGGGACCTGCTGGGTGTCACAACGGCTCTGGGCACGGCCCCGCTGAGCAGTGGGTAGATGCAAATAAAATCGGCAGCCCCGTGACTTTTGGCATCGCTGCTATTACTCACCAGTGCTTGGGAGTGGAAAAAACCCAAACAAGTGGTTTTGAGAGGCCCGTTTGAAAGATCTTGGTGGTTCTCAGGGAAGGACTGAGCCTTTGGGAATGTCTTCTGCTGGGAGGGAGGATCGTGCTCGAGGGCTGAGCTCCGGGATGGCACCGGGAGATCTCTGCAGGTCCCAGGCTGAGCCCACGCTGTGCTTTGGGTGCTGCAGGGTCTGCAAAGCTGCTCTTGGGTGCCCCTCCCTGGGTGGGGACGGGGTGTGAGGTCCCTGGCTGCCTTGCTGGGCTTGGGGATGGAGATTTGTGGCCTTGGCTGAAGGGCAGCAGGATGCCCTGGGCTGGCTGAGGAGGACACGTCCCGAGTCCCATCCCGTTGACATGGGAGGGAAGTGGAGCATTTCCCCCGGGACAGTTTCTCTCTTTGCCGTGTCTGGTGGGTTTCCATCACTCGTGAGTGGCCCAGAGCAGCAGTTGGGTCTCATGGAGTTTCCCCTGGGTAAAACCCACCCCAAGGAGAGACTCGTCCCCTCTGCTGCTGGGGGAAGTCCCGTCCCCTTGCATGGAGAGCCCCTAAATTCCCTGCAGGGAGGGTTTCACCCTCCTCATGGTCCTGAGCTGCCCCTGGGGACCCCGATCCCGTGTCCCCGTGGTGGGAGCTGAAGGCAGCGGTTGTCCTCCTTTGCTGTGGTGTGTTGTGGGGCTTGCAAGTCATCGATGTCCCTCCGGTGACCGTAGTGAGGGTGCTGGAGGCGGGGACCTTGCCGGGCTGCACCAAGGACCCTGGGGTGTGATGTTGGGGTCTGGGTGCTGGTGTTGCAGGGAGCCTTGGTGCCCCCACCCCAGGTCTGCATCTTGCCCAAACTGTTTCCCATTTGAGAGGAGAAAAAAACCCCTCAAAGCAAGATTGAGCGCCTCTTGAGCCTCTTGGGCGCCGAGGCTTCTTCTGGGCCCAGACCCCCCACCCCGGGGAGGGGAGGCAGGACTGGGTGCCCCCAAAACCGCAGCCACATCCTCCCCCTCCATCCCCACCTTTTCCTCCCTGTGGCCTCAGCACCAGCAAAAGTCGCCGTGACGGGTCTGGTTCGGGGTCAAGAGCTGCTTCTGTTCCCCACCAGCACAGGGACAACTTTGGCAGCCTCCCGATTCCCGAGCGCAGGATCCGACCCCCCCAGTTCAGCTCTTGCTCCTTCTTGCTCTTTTTTTTTAATGAGTCAGCCTCTCATCTGTCATATTAAACCTCCTCATTACCAGGTATCTAAATTTTGCTCTGACAATGGTGACAGGGGAAGCTGCGGTATCATCGCCGCGGCGCGGGGCCACGGGGAGCTGGCAGGTGGTTATTTCATGCCCTGCGGGGAGCCGGGGGGGTGGGCGACGGAGCCGGATAATGGGCTCCCGCTTCCCTTCGTTTAGAAAACCCTGCTTAGTGCAGAGGGGAAAATTACCCCCGGGCTCCAGCTCCGGAGCTGGTGATGGGTAAGAGGACGGGAGGGAAGGGGAACGGCTTCGCGTGGTCCGGGTGCTCCTCCCTGGGAACGGAGGGTGGATGGGGGTGGGTGGGAATGTGGAAAGGGGATGGGGATGGAGATGTTGAAGGTGGATACGGATGGAGATGTGGAGGGTGGATGGGGATGGAGGGTAGATGGGGATGGAGATGTTGAAGGTGGATACGGATGGAGATGTGGAGGGTGGATGGGAATGGGAGGTGGATGGAGATGGAGATGTTGAGGGTGGATGGGCATGGAGGGTAGATGGGGATGGAGATGTTGAAGGTGGATACGGATGGAGATGTGGAGGGTGGATACGGATGGAGATGTGGAGGGTGGATACGGATGGAGATGTGGAGGGTGGATACGGGTGGAGATGTGGAGGGTGGATGGGGATGGAGATGTTGAAGGTGGATACGGATGGAGATGTGGAGGGTGGATGGGGATGGAGATGTGGAGGGTGGATACAGATGGAGATGTTGGCGATGGACGTGGATGGAGATGGATGGATGCGGATGGAGGGTGGATGCAGATAAGATGTCAAGGGTGGATGCAGATGGAAGGTGCATGGGGATGGAGATGTTGAGAGTGGATGGTGATGGAGCAAGCAGTCCATCCCAGCTGGGACAGGGAAGGGGGTTGCCGTGCCCGTGGCGCGGTGCCAGGGCTCGCAGGGTCCCCAGCCTGGGTACATCTGCCCGGGGAAGCCGCTGAGCTACCCAGGACACTGCGGCCAGGCTCGGGGTGATGGGTGACCCCTGCCAAGGTCACTGCTCAAGGTCACGGGGCTTTTCCACGGCTGCATCAGCCTTTGCACGTTGCTGTTCCCAGGGTGCTTTGAAGGTCTCTTTGGCAAGGGGCTGCTCGACCCCTCCGGTTTAACACTGGTGCCACCAGCTCGTCCCTGCCGGTCCCTCCCTGCGGCGTCTCCCTCCAGGAGGGAGGACCGGCTGCCATCTGGGGAGACGCTGCGGCGTGGGGGGCTGCGGGCCCCTGCTTGCCCCGGTCCCGTGGGCTTTTCTTCCCAGAGGCCGTGTCCTCACCTTGGCACGGGTGACAGTGGTTCCCTGGTTGGCTTTTGGCCAGCGCCAAGCGGGGCCACGGGCTTGCCGGTGACCTTGCCCGGGGCTCCTGCCCAGCCTCCCTTCTCCTGCCAGCTGCCCCGTGTCCCCCCCAGCCTCTGCTGGCTCTGGCAGCGGGGAAGGTCACTGCTGTCACCCAGCCTTGGCAGCACCATCCCCGGCCTGGGATGTGCTCCCGGGGTGCTGGATGTGCCGGCATCCCTGGCTAGCCGGGATGGGGATGGGATGTCATCCCAGGAGTGGGATGACACGGTGGGATTCGGGGTGCAGGGGACCAGGGGGGATGGTTTGGGTGCTGCCGCGGTGCCTCCAGTCCTTGTGCCAACGTCGGCTGCCTTGTGCCTTGTTCGGTGGGTGCCAGACGGGCGCTCAAGCTGCAGGGGAAGGGAAAATCAACCCTGGTTTAATAATTTCCCCCAGATCCTTTCTTTCCCCCCCGCCTCGCTCAGGCAAATGCCGGTTCTCCAGCATCATGTAAGGGCTGTGCTTTTTTTCCCCAGACTCTGCCGGTCTTGGCACGGCGCGTGGTTTTGTTACAGCTCAGCAGAGCTGGCTGCGCGGTTGGCATCTGCTTTTCTCCAGAGAGCGCCTGAATCTGGGTCAGGAATATATGTGTCTTTTCAAATTCCTCGGGGGCCTGATTGAATCCAGCCCCGCTTCTGCTCTCCTGAGCCTCCCGACGTTCGTACCTGCAGCCGGTGGGATGGATCCTGCGCAGGCGGAGGGACCTGAGCTGAGGTTGTGCTGCCGATCCTGGGGAAACGGGGCCCTGCCGCGGGCGGGATCGCAGCTCCGTGCTGGATTTGCACCTGCCGGGTGGGCAGGATTCGGCCCTGGGGAGGGTTTGGCCGAGCAGGACCCTGCAGCTGCATTTCCGAGCGGGAGCTTTGCTCTGGAGCCGCGTTTCGGTCGCCTTCCTCTCCCCACCCCCTGCCTGCATCTGGAGGCTCGACACAGGAACCCAGATAGCATCATCCTGAAACCAGAATAGAAGCTTTGGAGGAGGCTTTAGCATGTTTGTGTGGTTTTGATCTCGGTTTGTAGATAAAGAGGGTGCTAAACAATGCAAAGCTGGCGAGCTGGGAGTCAGTCCTCGGTGGGTGCGTGCAGCAGGGCCGGGGATGCGCAGGCAGCTGCCCTCGCTGCCCGCTGCCGTGCCCGGACATCCCTGCCAGGATGCCAAGGACGTGCCTGGGTGGATGCGTCTCCCCTCTGCTGCATCCCCCCGGGATGACGCTGCTGCACGTCCCGCAGTGAGGCCGGCTCCGTCCATCAGCAGCTGCTTGCTGTGGGGTGACAGCGAGCCCCGCGCCGGTGGCTTTGCAGGGTAGGAAGAGCAACATGAACATGGATCCAGGTGCTGGATTTTCACAGAATCCCAGCGTGGTGGGAGCTGGAAGGGACCTCTGGAGATGATCTGCTCCAAGCCCTGCTCCAGCAGCTCACCCAGAGCAGGGGGCCCAGGATCGTGGCCAGGCGCCTTTGGAAGCTCTCCAGAGAAGGAGACTCCACAAGCTCTCTGGGCAGCCTGGGCCAGGCTCCCACACCCTCCCACCAAAGACCTTGCTCCTCCTGCTCCCATGGAAGCTCCTGGGTTCCACTTGGTGCCCGTTGGCCCTTGGCCTGGCGCTGGGCACCACTGACAAGAGTCTGGCCCCATCCTCTTGCCCCCCAGGGGCCCTTGAGCTCTGGAGCAGCATTGCTCAGCTGCCCTCGGAGGCTTCTGTGGTGCAGCTCAGCAGCCCCAGGGCTCTCAGCCTTTCCTGGGCACAGAGATGCTCCAGGCCCCTCAGCATCTCCGCAGCCGCCGCTGGACTCTCTCCAGTGGCTCCTGGTCTCTCTGGCCCTGGGGAGCCCAGCGCTGGCCCCAGGACTCCCAGGACTCAGTGGGGCAGAGCAGAGGGAAGTTCTGCAGAGAAGGAAACCAGGTCCTGCAGATCCAGAAACCACCAAGAAGGAAACTAAAAGTCCTTGGTGTCAGCATAGAGGATATTTTAAAAAAACAACAATTAAGTCACAAAAGGCAGGCCTGGCCGTCAGCGAGAAAGGAAACAGGAAGGCAAGAACTGCAGCGAACAGTCGGGTTCAGGAGGTGACTTGGGCTAAATCCGTATCCTGGAGGGATGGACGCCCAGCCCCGTCTGCGGCGGGGACGTGGCTCCCTCGGTTTGTGCCCGTGCGAGACCCGGGAGCTTCCGGGCAAGGCTGGTAGACCCCGGCTGAGGTTTGCTGGTTTATCAGCAGCTGCTTTTGAGGCTTTTTGTGCAGCGGGTGGAAGGTCTGATCCTGGTGGCCTCGCACCCGCCTCGTGCCTCGACCCAGCTGCTTTTCTCAGTAAAAGCTGCGAGTCGGCAGCTGCTGTTTTCCACCTCTGGAGCCTCCTCGCCACCTCCGGAGCATCCTCCCTCCCTCTCTTCCTCCCCTCGGCCCATCACCCCTGTGCTTTAACCGCAGGTCGTGGCGGCGACGGGCCCGGCAGCAGCTCGGTGCGCTGTTGGCGTGGTGGGTGCGAACCCCTTCCCACGGCAGGCTGAGCTCACCAGCAGGCTGCTTTGCGCGCAGCAGCGTTGCCCCGGCGTGGGCTCTCTCCTGGTGGGACAATTCCTGTGCCTTGGAACCCGTGCGCCCACCGCTTGCGTGCTGAAGGTCTCTTGCAGTGACCCTCCTTGCCTGGAGATGCTCCAGGACAGGGGAAGGTGCCCGCACAGCGTGTTGCTGCGGTTGTTTCTGTGAGGACATGGAGATGATGGGAGGGCTGGAGCCTCTGCTGGGAGGCCAGGCTGGGAGAGTTGGGCTTGGTCAGCCTGGAGAAGAGGAGGCTCCAGGGAGACCTTCTTGGGGCCTGTCAGGACTCAGAAGAAAGCTGGGGAGGGACTTTTGAGCAGGGCCTGTTGGGCCAGGACAAGGGGAGATGGTTTGAGACTAAAAGAGGGAGACTTAGACGAGAGAGAAGGAAGAAATTGTTGTTGCTGAGGGTGGTGAGAGCCTGGCCCAGGTTGCATGAAGCCATCTCGGAGAACTCCTGCAAATCCTGGTAAAGGATGGGTTTGTCCTGCAGAGAGAGCGTCGGTGCCAGGGCAGAGCTGCTGGGCTGGGCTCTGCCGCTCCGTAGCTGTCGCCTGCTTTGCTCCCTTCCATTTGGGGCTTTCTGAGCCGTTGCCAGACATCCTCCTGTTCCTCTCCTCCATGAGATGAGCCACGTTGGTCCTTCCAGCACCTTCACGGGAGAGTGTTTTTCTTCTTTTCCCTTTTCCTTCCATTTTTCCCCCCAACCTCCAGCTGTCCTTTGAAGCTGCATGTGCCCGTTTCCCCCCGGCCAAGGGCATCGCCGTGGCCCCTGGTTTGGGGGTTGGAGATGGAGAACAGGTCCCTGGAGACCTCGCCGTCGCTCGTGACGCCGGCTCTACCGTGGATTGGTGCCCAGGCTGGGGAGCGCGAGGCCGTGCAGAGCTCGGGAGGCAAATACGTTTTTGGAAAGGATGCATTTATTTGCCTTTATTTATCTTCCCAAGGCTTTTGGATTCACCTTTTTGAGCTCTCCGTGGCAGCTGCGCGGCCAAGGTTTGGTTTATTGAAGCTGACACCGTGCTGGGAGCACGGGGCGTTCCAAGGTGGGGTCGGAAGGAAGGACGGCTCCGTAGCATCGCCTCGGGAGGAGCGGCCGGGCCGCGGCCAACATGGGGCAGAGGTGGCTAAAAAAGAAAGGGATGCGATAAAAGTGTATTAAAAATAGCGAGTGGCCGTAGAAGGGGGATGCGAGGCTGCAAGTGCCTGCGCAGGGAGGAGTAAGGGGCTGTTTAGGACCAGCGCGGAATCGCGGAGCGGTGCCAGGGGGGAAACATTTCGAAGGAGGTAAAATAGATCGGGAGTATGTCGCTAAAAAAATCCAGAAAGAGAGATTTGGAGGAGCCATCGGCCTCTCCTGCCTCTTGGAGCCGTGGATCCAGCACCCGCAAATTCCGTGTTTTGTAAAAACGTCTCCCAGCTGAGATTCCTCTTGGCTTTCTCTTCCTCCCCCCATTTGCGAAACGCTAACGCCGCTCCCTTCGCCCGTCTCTCCAATTTAAAGCAATTTACTGGGAGCCGGGTATGAATTACTCAGCACAGAGTTAACCAGCACCTGCTCGGAGTTAATTGGCATGTGCGCTAATTGCTGTGATAGTCAGGCGGGTGCGCGGGGGTGCAGGGCAGGAGGGGGGGCTGCCTCGGCCCCGCGCTTCTCCGCCGTGCCGGCTTGTCACGTCCCAGCCCCTCACCGAGGTCTCCGGGCGCTGGAGGTGGACACGATGGAGCTGTTGCTGGGCGTGACACCCGGGAGTTGCTTCGTGGCAGGTTTGTCGGTCCCCGCCTGGACCTGCAGCGGTTCCTCCTCGACGATGCTCGGGGATGTTGCGTGGCGATGGTCACCGTGGAGACGGGTACCACGGGTGGATGGTGGCACCGGGGCTGAGCCCGAGCCCAGCTCCACCCCGGCTGCAGCCCGTGATGCTTGAGCCATCCCAAGCCTGGTTGAGGACGGCGTTGGGCGATGTTTGGGGGAAGCCAAGGCTGCCTCCGAGGCCTGCGGAGGGTTCTCTGGTGTCTCGTAAGGACTCGGCTTAACCCATTTGCTGGTGTTTGTGCGACGCGCCGGGACGGCGCAGCTCGGAGATGTTGGTGCCTCATCCCAAAGGGGATGGAAAGGTCCCGTGGGATCAAGTGCTGCGCAGGGTGGGTGCACTGTGGGGTGACATGAGCCTTGTTTCCTTGGAAAACCAGGCTGAGGAGGAAGCAGCTGCTGTCTCAGAGAGAAGGAAAGACGATTTAATGACTTATATTGAATAAAGCCACCCAAGACCCCAGTTGATAACATTATTTAGGAGCTTAACTCCTTTTAAAAGTCCCGTGCTCCGGGTACTTGGCTTTTTACGGGCTCAGTGATCCTTACGGGTCCCTTCCAGCTTTTAAGATGTTCTATGATTCTTGATCGACTCAGGCGCTTCAATTCCACCTGATCACCGAGGAGGGTCTGAGTGATCCCGACGCTTCAGGACGGGCAATTAGGGAGCCAGAGGGATTTGCTGGTGAAGGAAAGAGAGCTCCGGCAGCGCTCGGCTCGGTGCACGGGGCAGGGCAGGTTGGCTCCGAGCAGGAGGGAGGGACCGAGTCTCTCCAGGTTTCTTGCGCTCGCAGATGCTCATCAGAAACTTGAGCCTGTGGCCGGACTTTCTGAAACAGCCACCTGGGCAGGAAACGTGAAAATACCTGGGGTTAAAAATATGTTGGGGAAAAAAAAAATAATCCCCGAACCTAAACTCAAATAAACCCGCCCCAAAAGCCCAGCTCTGACAGCGGGAGGAGTTTTAAATCTCCTCCGTGGGATGAGTTTGGAGGGCAGCGAACGCTGCCGTGCTTGGTATCCCGTCCCAGGCCCGCGCTCCCCGTGGGCTGTTTTCCTTCCCGCTCAGGTGAGAGGGACCAAGAGCATCACCCGACCAGCGACTGTCCTCCCCTCCACGACAAGCAAAAAAAAAGTGTCGTTACATCGCCTTTTTCCTTTGTGGGGCTTTATCCAGCAGCCCGAGCAGACCCCGAGGCTGCGGCGATGGTCCTCACCCAGCTGAGGTGCCGAGGACCCAGGAGCCGGGATTCGGGAGCAGCAGGAGGAACGTGGTCTGATGGCTGAAGAAGGTGATTCGTGGCAAACCACCTGGGTTTTCTTTGCGGCACAGGGAGAGGAAGGTGCTTTTAAAGCCGCCGCTCCGTGAAAGACGCCCCGGCTCATGTGAACCTTGGGGCAGGGCTGGGACAGCACCAGGATCTTCTCCTCATCCCTACAAACATCCCAGCTCTTTGTCGGATGCCGCGGAGCTAAATGGCGTTAAAATGTGTTTCCTTTCACTCGGTTTGAATTTACTGCCCGTTGTTCTCCAGTGTTTATTGTTGCTTCTGGAGAGCTCCTCTCTGGTTTGGACAGTAAATCCGCCGGCTTCTCCGAGGGTTTCTCTGTCCAAGCACAAGGAAAGAATTAGCATCTTGCCCTGGGTCCGGATGCGGAGCCGTTGCTACTTCACGCTGCTGCTGCTGGTTTCGAAGATGGTGAAGGTGGATGTTTTTCAGCCCATGTAAAGAAACGGCAACTCCGGAGGGAAAAGCCACGAAGCAAACTCGGCGCCAAATTCCTCCTCTGCCAGATTTTCTCTGCATGGGTGAAATCCTCAGCTCGGCCCCCAGCCCCAGGGCTGCAGACTCCCTCCTGCGTGGGCTTGGGGTGGTGGAAAGGCCGAGTGGACGCGGCCCAGGCGGCTGAAACAAAAATCCTTGTTTTCCTTTGGGGTCTTCCCGCATCACGGGTCTTTGAGGGGTGCTCTTGTGGCTGCCCGGTGCCTGAATCCCCTGCTCACTGGGGCCAGCCTGAGCAGCGATGCTCAGGAACCGGCGATGCTCTGGGGCTGGTGGTGCTCTGGGTCCAGCAGTGCTTGGGGACCAACGATGCTCCGGGTCTGGTGATGCTCTGGGTCTGGTGATGCTCAGGAACCGGCAATGCTCTGGTTCTGGTGATGCTCAGGAACTGGTGATGCTCTGGATCTGGTGATGCTCAGGAACTGGTGATGCTCTGGGTCCAGCAGTGCTTAGGGGCCAACAATGCTCAGGGACCAGCGGTGCTCTGGGTCCAGCGATGCTCTGGGACCTGCGATGTTCAGGGACTGGTGATGCTTTGGGTCTGGTGATGCTCAGGGACTGGTGATGTTCGGGGTCTGGCAGTGCTCTAGGACCAGCTTTTTGGGGGCTGCCCACACAAGGATGTAGAGCAGCAGCCAAAGGGCATCCCCCGTCCCCGGCTCAGCATCCCCCACAGCACCGGTGCTGCTCGCAGCCGGACAGCCCCTCCCATCTGCTGCACACACCAATTTTGGGGATGTAGGGAGCAAAAACAGGTAGATGTTGTGCTTTGAGACAAGGTCTGGGGGTTAGGGAGATGTTCGAAGGTTGGACTAGATGATCCTAGAGGTCTTTTCCAACTTGAATGATTCCATGGAATGCCATCCCTGTGTGGTTTGTCCTTGCAAAGAGTCTTCCTGGTGGGATTTGTGAAGAGAAAAAGGCAGTTTTGCTGTCCTTAGTCTCTCCGCTCTCCTTCCCGGGCTCCCCATTTTTGCTGGAGGGAAGATTGTGGGTGTTCAGGAGGAGAAGAGTCTTCCCATTCCCCTCTGGGCTGCTCGGTCAGCACTGAAACCACAGAGCATGATGAATAATTTTACCCTCAAAAAAAAAAAAGCAGAGAAAAAGATGAAGCGACTCGATGAACCCCAAGAAACAAGTGTGGGAGCGTCCGGGCTTGTGGTTGGAGCAGGAGGCAAAGGACGGGGCCGGGGTCCCCGAGGGGCTTCAGCGGGGTCAGGGGGGTCTTGGCGTGGGGCACCCGCACCTTAAATGCGACGTTCCCGCGGCCTTGTTCCCCCTCTACCCCCCTTCTGCCATGTGCACCCCAAAAATTGTGGTGAAATGGGTCTGGGGGGGAGGGTCTGTGTTGGTGGGTGCCCTGGTACCTCCATCCACAGCCCCCTGCACCAGGGGATGGGGGTGCCCAGGGTGGGGTTGAGAACGGAGCTGTGCGGGACCCCCGGGGCCTGCGGCGCTCAGGGGAGGGGGATGTGGAGCTGATACCCCCAAGTCAATGCACACCCCCCCAGCTCGATGTTTCCCAGCTGCTGTGGAGCCCAGCCGAGCCCCGCGCTGCCCCGGCTTCCACCGGAGTCCTTCTTCCCCTCGCCCCTGAGATATTCGGTTTTTGTGCCTGATCATCGGGGCTTTTTTCGAGCAACCAAATAAAGACATTTTAAAATTCCAAATGGAAGATAAACGCAGGAATTGGAGACGGATTTAAATTGCCCGAGCTAATCACCAGCCACTCGACTGCCTATGACTTTATTAAGGGAATAAAAAAAGAAAGAGAAAAAGAAGTCTGGAGTGTCAGGGAGGAATGAAGATAATGATTCACAGGCGCGTTGCTGCCTCCTCCTCCTCGCCGAGCATCGCCGCACGCGTCCCGCGGCGCGGGCGCATCTGGGCTCCATCCTTGGGGCTTTTCAAGACCGGGCTGGACAGATCCTTCCAGGACCCTCCTGGGCTGGG
>VZZY01007134.1:27205-38449 GCA_013400335.1 Eurystomus gularis | reverse complement strand
TCTCTCCTCAGGTTTGTGAGCACCGCTGACGCTCAGCCTCGCAGGATCCGGCCGCACGGGAGGATACCATGAACTGAGCAAGGAGCGCCCCAGAACTCTTTCCCTTTTTTTTTTTTTTTTTTTTCCTTTTTCTTTTTGGTTCGGCTTTTTTTTGGGGGGGGTTTGTCTTTCATCCGCCGAGAAAAAGACCCCCCCCACCACCACCACCACGCTCTTTAATGAAAGCGTTTTAAAAAGGGGGTTTCTTTTCCCCTCCCCTGAAGCGAAGTCGTCCCGGGTGCGGTGAGGATTTCCCGAGAAGATGGGGAGAAAAAAGATCCAGATCCAGCGGATCACGGACGAGCGCAACCGGCAGGTCGGTGCTTTCCTCCGGCTCTTTGTTCCCTCTCCTCCCGTCGGGTATTTTAAGGGTTCTGCTTCAAAACGCCCCGTTTCCATCCCAGTTTGGGCCAACTGGTGCTTTTCTCTCCCAACCCCATGAATAAGCAGGTGGGTGAAACGCTGGATTTGGGTGGTTGCCAAAAACCAGGCAAACGGCTCCGCTTTGCCGTGCTGAGGAGCTGCGGCCACCACCCAGGCATCGCTCCTCGTCTTGGAGCTCCTTGTTGTGGAGTTCCTAGTCCTGGAGCTCCTCATCTTGGAGCTCCTTGTTGTGGAGCTCCTCATCTTGGAGCTCTTTGTTTTGGAGCTCCTATTTGTAGAGCTTCTTGTTGTGGAGCTCCTCGTCCTGGGGCTCCTTGTTGTGGAGCTCCTCATCTTGGAGCTCCTTGTCGTGGAGCTCCTGGTCTTGGAGCTCCTGGTTGTGGAGCTCCTCCTCTTGGAGCTCCTCATTATGGAGCTCCTTATGTTGGAGCTCCTTGTCCTGGAGCTCCTTGCGCTGTTTCCATCTAAGCGCTTTTCCAGAAGAAAGTATCTTCTCCAGTTAGTTCCCCTTTTTTCTCTTTCTTTTTTTTTCAGTTTGTCTTGCAGAAAATACATTTCCGTCGACATTTTCCATGAGGTTTTTCCAACAAAAAGCCGCCCCAACAAGTATCTGTTTTTCTGAACACAAACAACCCAAACGATTCTGGGGTTGGGTTTGGTTGGGGTTTTTTTTGCAATTGAAAACTTCTCTGGATCCAGGATTTTTTTCCTGGTGCTCTGTCGAAGCCAAGCCCTCGACACGCAGGCGTGGGGAGCGATACGTGTGTGTCGCTCAGGGAAAAGAAACCCCAAATGACAGATTTTTGCCCGATTTTGCCGTTCCTTGCGCCGGGCCGGCGAGCGGCAGCGCTTGGCTGGATGAGGTTTGCTCTGTGGTGACTCCGTCGGGGGTTTCTTTGCCATAACCACAAGACTTTGAAGCAGGTCCCGTTGCTCCGTGGCTTTCCGTGGTCCTCAGCAGATCCAAACCTCTGCCAGAAACAAAAAAAAAGAAAAATAGGATGTTTGTATATTCCCAATGCTTAAAAAGTGGCAAATAATAGAATTGGATGAACCGATTTATTGCTCCACAGCAAAACAATAGAAAGTTGCAGGTTTTCCTCATTACCACCGGGGGGGAATGGGCACAAAGTATTTTTTTGGTCGTGTCCCCATCGCTCCCAACATCGTTTCTCCCCATCCTTAGCAGGAAACGGGGCTCTGGGGGTTGTTCAAGAGCCTGGAGCCTATTTTATGGGGCGGCCTCGCGCAGGGGAGAGAGGGATCGGCGCCTGTTGGAGCCCCGTTCGAAGTCCAAACGAGCGGAAAATCTTTGGTCATGCTGGAGGTTGGTGGCCCAGCCCAGCCCTGGTGTGAAGGGAAAGGAAAGAGGCGTTCCTCTGCCAAAGGCAGGAGCCAAGGCGGTGGGAAGCGTTTCTGGGGGGCCTTGAGCTGCTCCGTGGTGTGGGGCTTGGCCGGGGGCGGCCGGAGGTGCAGCCCCTGGCCGGGGTCTGGCTGTTGGAGTGAAGCCCGGGTGGGATCTAGCCCTGGTTGGAGCTCGGCACGGCCGGTGTCATGGTTTGGGCGCGTCTCAGGTGTTGTCCCCACAGCCCAGCTCTCGGGTCGGGGTCTCAGCAGCAGCTGCGGCCCTGGCCGGGTCGGTTCTTCCAAAACCCAGCATGGGAGCGTCGCTCCAGCCACACGTGGCTTTGCTTTTCCAAGCCCCAGCCCCGTCTCGGCCGGGTGTTGGCAAAGCAGCAGCTCTTTGAGTGGCCATCAGCGCAGGCTCTGCGGTCAGTGGTGTTCGCTGCTCCCTTCCTTTGGGAGCCAAGGACACGCCGAGAAGAGAGGACGTTCTGTGAGGAGTGGCTGCTCCAGGCAGTGGGCTACTGATCTGCTCCAGCACTGCCCTGCGTGGGGCATCTCTTGCCTCTGTGGAGTCATAGAATCATGGAATGGTTCATGCTGGAAGGGACCTTCAGAGCTCTGAAGGTCCAGGGAGCAGGGACATCTACAACGGGTTGCTCCGAGGCCTGGCCAACCTCCCCTGGGACATCTCCAAGGATGGGGCAGCGACCACCTCTCTGAAGGAGGAGGAGATAAGGTTGAGCAGGGCTTCTCCAAAGCCTTCACTGCAAGGTGAAGCTCTCCCCGTGCGTCTCACACCCAACCTACAGCATCACCGAGCCCGACCCCGCTCACGTCCCGGGCTGTGCCTCCCGTGGGTGCAAGGACCACGAGCTTGCGGGGGGGAGACCAGAATTACAGCAGAAGCCAAACCCAGGGGAGGAGAGAAGTAAGAGTCACTAATGTCATTAGAGGAATTACTGGGGAGGATTTGCCACCACAGATCAGCCCGTCAGCCCCTCAGGGCCGGCCTGCTGCCTCCGGCAAGCGCCAATATGGTTGGCATCAGGGGAAAGGCAGAAATCCCTCTGGTGTGGGGCAGTAATTCCTTCCTGACCCCTTTGGTGATCGGCTTAGGCCCTGAAGCATGAGATATGATTACCCTCTTAGACTTAGAAGGTTAATTCTTCCAGATGAGGCTTGTGCACGGTGGCAGTAGGGGAAGGTTTGGGGCTTCGGTCCCGGGTCGCGGGGAGGTTGCACCGTTGGCTGATGCTTTTTGTGCAATGGGGCCGGGTAAATGGCACATCTTTGGTTTCATCTGCAAGAAGCAGGGTGCCAAGCCAGAGGATGCTCCTCCACCCTGTCCCTGGCTGCAGAGGGAACATCCCCTCGTCCGTAGAGGACTGGTTTGGTGCTTTGGCTCTGCTCAGGTTGTTGGTTGATTTGGGGCAGGTAATGCCGCGCTCTCCTTCGTTGCTCAAGGGCAACACCCAACCCATGGTTTCTACTCTTCGTGGCCAAGGGTTGGCCCCTTGCTCGTGTCCCTTGGCCTCACTCTGTTGTCCCCGATCTCGGTGGCCAGGTGGGCTTGTAGTGCCCAGCAAGGTGGTTTTTGGCGAGGTGTCCCCAGCACCGGTGGCTGCAGAAGCAACCACCCACGGCTGTTCCCTCTCTCTTGGCGTCTTCTCCTCCTGAAGGCTCCTCGGGCTGCTTCCAGCGTGAGCCAGAGCAGCGGGGCCATCTCGGCAGGGGCCAGCGAGACACGCCGGGCCCGGCTGCTGCTGGTCTCTGCCGGGGACAGGAGACCAGGAACGCCGCTGGCACGATGGGGAGCCCGGGGTTGGTTTTAGAGCCTGTCCTGCCATGGGCCGCAGGAGCAAAACCTCAACTGGGTCCTACTGGAAGCCGTGTGGTGTGGCAGGGGCTGCGGCACTGCCGCCTCCGGCTCGGCCAGGGCCAGCGCCCGGCAATTTTGGGTGGCCAAGAGTTCCGGGATGCCACCGGCGAGATAGAATTGCCGGTGACACCGGCGCTGGCCCTCGAGTAATTGAATTGGTGCCGGAGCGCGCCGGCCGCCGGCAACGTGAGCCGCAGTGCGAGCGGGCGCACGTGGCGGGGGTGCCAGCCCTGCACTTTCCAGGGGATGAGGCGATTAGAGCCCAATCTCGTTACCGCTTAATCGTCTCCGGGAGATGGTGGGGAGGGACGGGCGGCTCCGTGCCCGGGGCTGCCCCTGCTCTGCTCCCCCACGGTGCGGGGGGACATGGCTCCATCTCCAGGGGTGCCCAACATCTGCCCGGCATCTGGAGCGGGTCCTGCAGCCCAGCTCCATCCTGTCCAGCTCGCGAGGATCAGTCCTGCCAAAGAGGCCTTGAGAGCAGAGAGCTCTGATGGCAGCTCAAGGCAGGGCAGGGAAGAAGGATGGGGGACATGGGGATGAGCGCGGTGACCCTGGGTGGGCAGGAGATGCGGAAAAATGCCCCAGTGAGGTTCTGGGGACAGGGGTGGGCAAATGTGGAGCAGCACCCTGGGCAGCTTCACAGAATCATTGTGGTTGGAAGACCCCTTGAAGCTCCTGGAGTCCACCCGTTCCCCAGCACTGCCAGGGCAGCACTAACCCCTGGCCCTCAGCACCACATCTCCACGGCTTGGAACCCCCTCCAGGGATGGGGACTCCACCACTGCCCTGCCCAGCCTGGCACAGCCCTTCACAGCCCTTCCCACCAAGAAATTCTTCCTCGTGTCCAACCTCAACCTGCCCTGGTGCAGCTTGAGGCCGGTTCCTCTTGTCCTGCCGAGCCCCCCGGCTCTGTAACCCCCCGGGCCGGGTGCTCTCAGCGCTGCTGCGGCGAGCGAGGACGAGATCTCCGCTGCTTCAATATTCAGCTTCCAAAAAACCCACCCCAACAAGCCGCAGCCCCCGGACAGATGGTGGCTCTGCTGGGGATTTTGCTGAAATTTATTTTCTCTTGATTTGGCAATATGTGATTTCCAGCGCTGATAATCATCTCTGTGCTTGTGAAGTGTCTGCCTTTGGAGGAGCCCGAAGTAGGCAGTGATATGGACCGGGTGGGAGGGGGAGGTGAGCGAGGAGAGCCTGGGGTGCTTGTCCAGTTGGGGAAGCTGAGGACAGACGATTCCTTCTGCCTTCCCCTTCCTTTTGCTCTTCCTCCAGTGGTCGTCCCAGGTTTCTCCGGGAGGTGTCGGGTCCGTGGACACATGGGCACAGCTCCTGACCACGGCTCTCCTTGCTTTCAGGTGACCTTCACCAAGCGCAAGTTCGGCTTGATGAAGAAGGCCTACGAGCTGAGCGTCCTGTGTGACTGCGAGATCGCCCTGATCATCTTCAACCACTCCAACAAGCTGTTCCAGTACGCCAGCACCGACATGGACAAGGTGCTGCTCAAGTACACCGAGTACAACGAGCCCCACGAGAGCCGGACCAACGCCGACATCATCGAGGTGAGGCCGCCCGTCCTCTCCCTGGCTTTGCCGTTGTGGTGGAGCCAGGGCCGGGTCCAGACCGCAGCCGGGTGCAGGAGGTCGCTGCAGGGTGGGGATGGGAGCGAGCAGGTCTCTGACACTCAGTGCTGGGCTGATTTTGAATCTTTTTGGTCTAGCCTATGAAAATACTCGGTTCTGAGTGGTAGGGTTTGAAGGTGACATGAGTTAGGTGTTGCTCTACTGCCATAAAATTGAGGTGCAGGTTTGCTTTGTGGGACTTAACAGGCGCCAAGTGGAACCCAAGAGGGTCCATCTGTGCAGGAGGAGGAACTTGTTTGCTGTGAGGGTGGCAGAGCCTGGCCCAGGCTGCGCAGAGAGGTTGTGGAGTCTCCTGACTTTCCTGTGATCCAGGCAAGCCATGGGATGGTTTTGGAGGCATCTGCCGGGGTTGCTGCCCTGGGGTGCCTCGGTGCAGCCGGTGGCATTGCCCCTGTCTGTTGTTTCTGACACACCTTGTGAGGTTGTAGAAGAGCCCCAGCAGCTAAAGCACGGGGTAGTTCGGCTTGGGAGGGACCTTGGGGTGCCTCTGGTCCAACCCCTGCACAAAGCACGGCCAACCTCACGCACAGGCCGGGTTGCTGAAGGCTTGTCTGGCTGCATTTTGTGGGTCTCCAAGGGTGGCAAGTCCAGTCTGACCAACCCCAGCACTGCCAAGGACGCCGTGTCCAAACCTGATGCCAAGGCCACGCTCCTCCTCCAGCTCGGCAGCGTCACAGGAGATGCTCGGCCACCATTTGTTGTCGGTGACACCATGGTGGCCATCCCCACAGCTTTGTCCTCATCACTGGTGCGGGCAGAAGACTGCTGGGCTCAAGCATGGGGCATTTGACTCGTAGGACGATGCCAGTGGCCTCTCGGCCATCAGCCACATCCTCTTCCTCAGCAGCACCCTTGAAGAGGCTTCACCGCTTCAGAACGTTACCAGAGGAATCGGCTTCTCCTGCCGCTCCGCCCAGGTCCTCCTGCCTTTGAATCCCTTTGGGCCTTGACTTCATGAAGGAGAAGGAAAAACCCCAAGCTCCCTCCTAAATCTCCTTTTCCTCCATGAAATGGGTCTTTTTGGGAGCTTTGCCCTTGAGGCTTTCACCTCGCTGTCCCCCCGGTTCCCACCGACGCGCTGCTGCAGCAGAGGCGGCTTCAGCCGTGGCCAAGCACCCAACCTGCCCTCGCCGGTGCCCGGAGCCTCTTCTGGGCCTTAGAAACGGTCCCAAAATGTCCTTTCGGGCCCGTTTGAGCCGGGTAGTGCCCATCGCCGGGTTTGCAGGCGCGGTTCCCCGCCGCGCCGGCGCCTCGCCGATTTGTCTTGGCCTCAAAATACCGTAAACATTTTGGGCAGCGTTCTCTGTTCCCGTATGGTCCAAGATGCAAACACTCCCAAGCCGACAAGTTCCACGCAGTCCTTGGCACCCGGAGAAACGCTGTGTTTGCACCACATGCGGAGCTGGAGCCGCGTCCAACGCCGAGCAGAGGAACAGCGAGAGCGGGAGGATGGCGGATGGCAAGAAAAGAACCCGAACGCGCCGGGCTTGGTGCGTCTCACCAGTGGAGCCGCCTCAGAGTGAAACCCCGGGGGGTTGTGAGGCCACTCGAGCTTCCCTCCTTATCCTCATCTCATGCCGGAGCAGGGTTAGGTCTGCTCTGAAGATTGTTCCTGTTTTCTCTCCCAGATTCCCACCCGTGGGAGACCATTCCAGCTCCTGCTGCTGGTTCCCACCTTTCCTCACCCAGGTCAGGTCCCACCAGCCCAGCTTTGTCCCCACCCCACACGGACCCAGGTTATGTGTTTCTTGATGGCTCCTCTTGAACTTGACTCCTCCAAGATTATCTTCATATGCTTGAAGCTTCTCCAGCGTCACGCGTTTATGGAACCATGAGGGCACGGGCTGGGAATTTGCTACCCTGTGACACCCATGGCCCCGTTTCTGCCCTGAATAGCTCTGTCAGCATCTTGGAAAGCTTGAGGAGCAACCAGAACCTGGGTGAATCGAGGCAGAAACCTCTTGATTTCATTTTCCTGGTGGAAGAGGAGCAAGAGGTGGACCTGGAGGTTCTAAGCCAGCAGCTCCTCTCCTGGCTGGACCTGGGGGGCTCCTGAGGCCAAAAGCGCTGGTGCCACAAACACCGAGCAGTACAAGTTGTTCACGTTATGTCCTAAAACCACAGTAAACATGAAATACGTGGGATTTTTGGTCTTGGGGAGGTGCAGTCTGCAGAGGGCACTGGGGACACCTCATCCCCAGCTGCACGTGGATGCCCTTGAGGGGTTTATCCCCGTGGATATTTGGGAAAGGCAGAGCTGCTGGAGCCCTGGCCCTGCTTCAGGAGGGGTTCACCACCCGGCTGCCTCTGGGCGACCATCCACTGTTGGGGAACCTCCGTATTTCAGCCGTGCCGGGGACCGGCAGCCGCCGTCGGGGAGCGGGATCCAGCCGCGCAGCCCCCGCGGTCCCGCCGTGCCCGGCAGAGTCCCGGCCCTCGCAAGCGTTTAGGTCTGAGAAAATCTCCCTTAATGCAGCGAGGGGGGTTTCCTTCATCGGGGGGGGGAAGCTGCGGCCCCCAGACAGGCACGCTGGGTGCCACGTGCGCGCCCGGCCGGGGATCACGCCGGCTTTGCTCCTCGCTGTCGCTTCTCGTTTCCTCGCAGCCCCGCTGACGAGCCAGCTCCTGAGAAGGGACTTGGACGGGAGGGAGCAAGGACCGGGATGCTCCAGAGCCGGTTAAAGTCACACGGCGATTTCCTTCCTTTCCTTGGCTGGGTGTCGAGGCGGGGGGGCTGATTTGTCCCTGATTGTCATTCTTGGGGTTGTTGTTCCCCAGGGTGTGCAAAATGAGGTGTTTTGCAGGATGCAAAACGTGGAGCAGCTCTGTGCCCAGGAAAGGCTGAGAGCCCTGGGGCTGCTGAGCTGCACCACAGAAGCCTCCGAGGGCAGCTGAGCAATGCTGCTCCAGAGCTCAAGGGCCCCTGGGGGGCAAGAGGATGGGGCCAGACTCTTGTCAGTGGTGCCCAGCGCCAGGCCAAGGGCCAACGGGCACCAAGTGGAACCCAGGAGCTTCCATGGGAGCAGGAGGAGCAAGTTCTTTGGTGGGAGGCTGTCGGAGCCTGGCCCAGGCTGCCCAGAGAGCTTGTGGAGTCTCCTTCTCTGGAGAGCTTCCAAAGTCACCTGGCCACGCTCCTGGGCCCCCTGCTCTGGGTGAGCTGCTGGAGCAGGGCTTGGACCAGATCATCTCCAGAGGTCCCTTCTAACCCCGCCACGCCGGGATTCGGGGGTTCTGTGAGCTGAGGAGATGACAAAGTGCAGAGCAGCTGCTGGTGCCGTGTCTTCATCCTCATCCAGACTTCCCCAAACCCCGGCGTGGATGAGGCTCCCTCCTCTAAGGGAAGTCGACCACATCCTGGTCGAGCATCGTTTCCTCTCACATGTTCTGCGTTTCCTGCTGCTCCCTCACCCTCTTCGGGCTGGGAATCTGCTCCCATATGAGCTGGGATCACGGGAGCATCGCCTGGAAGAGCAGGACCTGCCGCGGGTCCTCCATGAGGGGACTCCCGGTAGAGTGGGGGGACCTGGGGGCAGCAGGAGATGGGCTGATGATGGGCGGATTTTTTTGCCATGTGAAATTCTCACTCTGGTTTTCTCCTTTGAATATCTTCTGCTGTGAAGGAATTGGTTTTAAAGGTATTTGATATGAAAACTGGTCGTGTTCCCATGGCTGCAACCCCATGGCAGAAGGTCTCAAGCCTCTTTGCATCGTCTGGTTTTCCCCGGGAAAAGGGGATGAGGAGGGACAAGGAGGAAAGGTCTTTTCTAAAAGCTCTTGCTTTTAGAGGCCTCTAAAAGCTGGGGTTTTAGAGGCTTTAGAGGGCTGAGATCCTGAAAACAGGAATCTCTGGGTTTGATTCTCACTCCAGAGTAGTTTTCCTTTTACATCATCTTGTCAGAAAGCAGAAAATAGGGGGGGGTACATATGTTGTTGTCCAAAAAAAAATGAAAAAAGCCCCCGGCAGCCGACACTCGTATGGCTGGAGATGGAGTTTTGTTGTCCCAGCCCTTCTTGTTGAGCAGCAGGTCGCTGCTTTGGCTCGTGGCTGCTGTGACTCGATCCTGGTCACCCACTGCTGCTGGTGCTTCCCATCCTGTCCCATCTCATCCCGTCCCATCCCATCTCGTCCCATGCCATCTCGTCCCATCCCACAGGATCTTCTTCTCCTCGCTCCCTGCAGCTCCAGCAGCCCCGAGCCATCTTGGAGGTTCTAATCCAGTATCATGGGATTGGGGAAGGACCTTGGGAAACGCCCTGAGACGTCTCCTGCGTAAATACCGGGCAGAGCTGGGGGAGCTGGAAGCTGCTTAAAACCTCCTGGGCAGCTTCATTTTAGAAAGGGGAAGGACGTCGCTGCTTGGTTGAAATCTCTTGAAGATCACAGAATCATGGGACGGTTTGGGTGTGAAGGGACCTTTCAAGGTCATCTCATCCAACCTCCCTGCAGGGAGCAGGGACATCTGCACCTAGAGCAGGTTGCTCCGAGTCCAACCTCCCCTGGGATGGCTCCAGGGATGGGGCAGCGACCACCTCTCTGGGCAGCCTGTTAATTCAGCTGCAGGCAACAAAATTCCATTGTGAGGTTCCCTTCTCCAAGGGGTGGAGGCTGCTCGTCCAACCCCCCGACTCCTGGACCCGCTGGCAGCCTTCGGCAGAGGAGAAGACCTTCCAGGGACACGAGGAGTCACCTCCGTGTCTCCTGACCAGGGATGGGGGGGCAGAGGCAAGAGATCCGGTTCCAGGGGCAAAGAGAATCACTGTGAGGGGGCACAGCCCCCTATTAGACGCCGGAGAGTCTCCCTTTGCACGCGCCCGGAGGAAACCCGGCTTCATCCCTTCCACCGCTCATGGAACAACTTTTTCCATTTTGCCTCTGAAAGAGAAGGAGGAAAAACTTCTTTTTTTTGAAGCAGAAAAGCTCAACTTTCCATCTTTCGGCTGCATCGACGAAACAAAAGGTTTTGGGACAAGAAAAAAAAAAAAAAGGGCAAAAAGCAGTTTCCAAAGCAAAAAAAATCATAAAAGGCAAAGCTCTTCCTTCCCCACCGGCAGCTCGCGGACCTTTTATTATTTTTTTTTTTTGGCCTGTTCTAAAAACAAACAAGGACACGTACAAAAATAGCAAAATAATAGGGAAAAATCGCCGGGAACCTGCAGAAGACGCGCCGGGAACCTCCTGTTCACGCCAAGGACTCGGATTCCCACGACCTGTCTGGATAAAGAGACAAGGAATCACACTAATTAGGGGTACCAGGAATTATTAGTAGCAATGAGGGAATAATTATTAGGGATGATGGTAACACCAAGCAAAGCTTCGGCAGCTCCCCTGGTCGGGAGCGAGCCCGATCCTTCGCTGGTGGAGCTGGCCCTGGGGGAGGACTTCTCCCCTCTGCCAATTAAATCCCAGTAACGAGCATTAAGGAACAATTTTAATTACAAATATTGTGGAAAGCTTCAGCTGGGTGGAAAACACGCCGGGGTTGGGTTTGGTGCCTCTTGCTCGGCCCCGCAAGGACCAAGAGCTGCGGGAAGAGGCGGTGCCGAACCGGTGCCCGCGGCGTTCCCGGCCCTTCTGGGGACACCTGAAAATTCCCGTCCAAGCTCCGTGGTTCCTGGAGCTCGCCGGTGGAAGAAGAGCCCCTCCCAGATGCGTTTTGGCTTCAAATCAAGCTGAGGAAGGCAGAGAATTGTCAAGGCTCTTTTTTCTTTTGTTACCCCCCCACCCTCACCGAATTTGGCATGAAAAGCCACCCAGACTTCCAGGAAATTCTGCAGCTTTGGCTTCTAGAAAAACCCAACTGGCAAGTGCCGGTTCCATGATAACGCCGAATTGCTGCTGGGATTTTGAAAAGCAAAGGACGAAACGCGCCGGCGCAGCCGCAGAGGGGCCCGGGGGCTTGGCACCGGCACCGCGCCGGAGCTCGCCGAGCCCCCCGCCCTCCTCTCCCC
>VZZY01007134.1:7881-26754 GCA_013400335.1 Eurystomus gularis | reverse complement strand
TCCCCTCCATGTCCCCCTCCCCAAACCGTCACAGGCGCTGAACAAGAAGCACAGGGAGTGCGAGAGCCCCGAAGGGGACGAAGTGTTTGCGCTGACCCCGCAGACGGAAGAGAAATATAAAAAGATTGATGAGGAGTTTGATAAAATGATGCAGAGTTACCGGCTCGCAGTGAGTAGCTGGTGGTCTGCAGCCCCCCCCTGCCCCCGGCCCCTCCCCGGCTGCCTCCAGGTGATGGGGAGGGGGGATTTTTTTGCATGGCTTTGCTTCGGAGCCGTGTCTGTGCCTTGGGAGCCGATGCGCGCAGCCCCGAATGCCCCCCCGGGGCTGGCGGGCGGGATGCTCGAGGGGCCCCGAGGGTCCCTCCTGTTTCCCATCTCCAGAAGCAGGAATAACGCTTGGGAAAACCATTCCCGTAACTCCGGCATTCCCGAGCCTCCTTGGCTCCGGCCAGGCAGCGCTGGAGGATGTTGCTGTTCCTCCACTGGGATTAGGGCCACCTTTTTCCCTGGCTTTTTTCCCCAAAATAAGGATTTTGGCGTGGGTTGAGCCCCCAGCGTTCGGTGGTGGGGGCCGGACTCAGCCCGGTTTGGGCTATTCCGCATTAATTCCCCCCCCCAAATCCACCGAGCCCGGGGCAGCTGGTGGCCGTGGCAGAAATCCAGGGAGGGTTTAGCCTGTGATCCCGGAGCCGTCACCGGGGTGGCATCAGGACAGCGCTGAAAGGGATTTGTGTCAGGAGCTGGGAGGAGAGCGAGGATGGGGGGGGGACACACAGGTTTCAAATTAGTTGTTAGTTGGAGGGAGCAGAGACTGGAGGTGCAGGCAAGGCTGCTTCGGAGGGATTAGCCCCGAGTCGCCGCAGCCGTAATTAATGCGGCCAGGAGCAGAAAGGAGGCTGGATTTCAAGGGCTGGATGCAGCACTGCAAGAATTATACACCCCTTCCCCCCCCAAAAAAATAATAATCTGTCCTCCTGTGCATTGCAAGCCCCCCCCAAGTTGAAATCCCGACTTTTCGCGAGGGTTAGGTCTTGTGAAATCCGTGAGCTCTCCATTTGCTGCCTCAGCGGGTGAGCGCTGCATCGCTGTAGGCCCCCAAAACCTGCATCTCCATCCCCTGCATCTTGGGGTGGTGTGGAGGGGGGGGAAGAACTACCCCGAGACCTGCGAGAGCCCGGGGGGGGTGAAGTGAAACGGGGCGAAGGCAGCGATGGCTGCTCGAGCTCAGCCAGCCCAGCCCTCCGCGGCGGCTCCAGGCTGGGCTCTGCCGCGTTTCACTAGCGAGGGGCAGGTTCCCGCCCTTCCAAGGCCTCTGTGGGGTGGGGGTTCAGCCCTGGCTGGACACCCCCCATCCTGGTGCCTCGCACAAGCCCTGCCAGCGGGGCAGCAATAGGTCAAAAAGGCAGCGGAGCTTTTTCCTCGGTGCAAAACCACCTCGGGAAGCCGGGGCTGCCGAGCAGCCGGATTTTCCTGCTGCAATGGGAGGGCTCCAGGAAAGCTCCTGTCCCCTCCGGAGCTGCCTGATGGGACAATCCCTGCCCTAAAGTCACTTTGGGTGGTGGCATTCAGGTGCTGGGCGCTTCGCAGTCAGGGCGTAGCATCTGGCTCCCCAACTAAACCTTCCCCGTGCAGCCGGCGCCCAGCGCCTGTGGCCCCGAGAAGATGCTTCTCCTTCTTAACCAGCTGGGTTGGATTTTTGTGTGTGTGTGACGAGAACTAACCAGACTCGGCTTAACAAGAGCCTTGGTCGCTCACGAGAGGCCTCGGCGCGGCTTCTGCGGTTGGTGTTTGGAATCGCTTTGAATGAAAAGAGCGATGGGCGAGGCTGCCGTGTGCCCCTTCTGCCCAGGCTGCGGACGGGCGCGTGAGCTGCTCGGATCCTGGAGTCACAGATCCTAGGCTGGGTTGGGAGGGACCTTTAAGCTCATCTCATCCAACCCCCCTCAGGGAGCAGGGACATCTGCACCTAGAGCAGGTTGCTCCGAGTCCAACCTCCCCTGGGATGGCTCCAGGGATGGGGCAGCGACCACCTCTCTGGGCAGCCTGGGCCAGGCTCTCACCACCCTCAGCACCAACAATTTCTTCCTTCTTTCTCTTTCTCATCTAGATCCTCCTTGTTTAGTCTCAAACCATCTCCCCTTGTCCTGTCCCAACAGGCCCTGCTCAAAACTGTCCCCAGCTTTCTGACAGGCCCCAAGAAGGTCTCCGTGGAGCCTTCTCTTCTGCAGGCTGACCAAGCCCAACTCTCCCAGCCTGGCCTCCCAGCAGAGGTTCCACCCTCCCATCATCTGCGGGGCCTCCTGTGGCCCCGCTCCACCAGGTCCATGTCTCTGCTGTGCTGAGGACTCCAGAGCTGCCCCAGCACTGCAGGGAGGGTCCTTCTCCGCAGCTTCTCCAGCCCTTCACCCCCAGCCTGTGCTGACACCGGGGGTTGTCCCGACCCGGGGACACAGGCTCAGAGCCGCCGTCCTCCAGGCTCGGCCGCAGGATGTCTCTGTAGGACAGGATGCCCTTGAGAGGCGGACGAGCACCGACCCTCCCGTCCTCCTCTCTGCCCCTGAAAGAAAATCACCGTCCAGGAGCCGATTTCCAGAGGGGAAAGGCAACGGGGGGTGCCGGGCTCGGCCTGTGGGGTCCCAGCTCTGGCCCCGCCATGGTCCCATCCTGCTTCCCCAGCCCTGAGCAAATTAAAGTGGGACTTTAGCAAAGCCCCGGCTAAAGCCTCTAAGCAGGTGCCTGCTCCTGTTAACGAAGAGCAAATCAGTGCCGTAAGACAGCCGGGCGGGATAATCGCAGCGAGCCCGGCTCCCGCGGGGACACCGGTGGGTGACGCTGGTCCTTGACCTGCGGCCAAGGATAGGGCTTTAGTGACGCTCCTGCTTCCCCGAGGTCAGCTCCTCCTCCCTTCCAGCAGCTCCCGGAGGTGCCAGGATGGATCCTGGTGTGACCCGCGGAGCAGAACGAGCCTTTCCCCGGTGCTCGGCCACTGGTGCTCCGCTGCTGGCTCCTGGGGAGGGCTCTGCCCATCCCGCTGGATGAGGAACGGGCTCGTCAACCAGTGGTGGGATGAAGGGCAGCGCCGAGCTCGGCTGGGGGGTGCAGCTGCTGCCCACCATCGTACTTTGGGGTGTTTCCAGCCACCCCTCCACGAGCTGCCCCGAAAACCCTGCGGGTACCTAAATACCACCTGAAAATGAGACCAAAGCAACTGGTTGCAAAGCTTTGATGTGTCCGACTGATCTGGTCCCTGGTGGGATCCAGGCTCTTGGCGCATCCCTCCGAGATGCCAGCACAGGCAGGGTGCAAGCAGAGCGGTGCAGGTCAGCAGTGAAACGGGGGCTTGGGGGGGCCCGGGCTGTCCCCCCTTCCTCAGCAGCGGGGTGTTGCTGCTGCTGCGGTGCAGGATCAGGCCCGTTCTTGCCCAGAGCCCACCAAGCAAGGACCTTCCCCCCCGGCTCCCCTTCACCCCCTGCTCTCTGTTCAGTCCGCAGTGCCCGCGCCCAACTTCGCCATGCCCGTGACGGTGCCGGTGACCAACCAGAACACGCTGCAGTTCAGCAACCCGGGCAGCTCGCTGGTGACCCAGTCCCTGGTGACCTCCTCGCTGACGGACCCCCGGCTCCTCTCGCCGCAGCAGCCGGCGCTGCAGAGAAACACCGTGTCCCCGGGGCTGCCGCAGAGACCGGCCAGCGCGGGTGAGCGATGCCCTGAGCCTTCGCGCCCCCACCTCCTCATCCTCCCTGCCAGGGCCTGGCTGTGCTCGCAGCACCGAGCGTCCCGGGGGGTCAGGGGACACCCCCGTTGCCTCCATCCCCTGCCCATGTGTCCCCGCATCCCTGGGTGGCAGGAGCAGCTTTGCCCGTGGGTCAGAGGTTGATGCCCCCTCCCAGTTTGAGGCCGAGGCGCAAACTGGGAGCGATGCTCGCGCCGTACCGAGGGCTTTTCGAGGGCCGGGTCCCTGGCAGGATCCGTTTCGAGGTTGGGCAGCGCGAGGACATGAGTCACCCGGCGCCGTTCCCAGGCTCGGGGGTGGCTGCCGGCATCCCGCTCGCCGGTGGCACGCCGGTGACACGGGACTGCTGCCTAAAAAGGGCTTTTCTGAGCTGGGCTGCGCTGGTTGCAGTTGGTCGCCGAGCGATTACTCACCGGGGCTGCTGACAGATGGGAGCGAGCAGAGCTCTCCAGCGGGGACCAGCCATGGGTGGTGGAAGGCAGGTTTGGGAGAGGAGCTCGTCACCCGTGTCCCCTGCAGTGACAGCCGGGGGGGGGGACAGCGACGTGAGACTCCCGCTGTGCGACCGTAAATAACAGGGGCGTGCAGAAAAGCCCCTCTCTGCTGTTGTGGTCTGTAAAATTCACACGGGCTGCAAATGGCAGAGCTGGGGCCTGTGACTGCCCAGATGTCGGGGTGGTGGGTGCTCAGCTGTGGCCCCCCCGGGCTGTGAGAGCTCAAGGGGGGCGTTGGAAAGGGGCTGGAGGGGTGTGAGAAGGGCTGGGAGGTGCCTCCAGGAGCAGGGTCAGAGCGAGGAGAAAGAGATGCCCGGGCTGGGCTGCAATAGGAGCCATGGTTCGGAGCTGGCTGCTTTAATCATAGAGTGGTTTGGGTTGGAAGGGACCTTAAAGCTCCTCTGCAGGGACACCTCCCACTAGAGCAGGTTGCTCCGAGTCCAACCTCCCCTGGGATGGCTCCAGGGATGGGGCAGCGACCACCTCTCTGGGCAGCCTGCGCCAGGCTCTCACCACCCTCAGAGTGAAGCATTTTTTTCCTAATACCTCTTTTGCTTTCTGCTCCCTCCGCACGGTCGCAGGGGTGGCTCCAAGCGCTGTCACACCAGGATGGGGGGGTCCTCTGCTCTAGGACTGATCCCAAAGAGCAACGTCTCGCTCCAGGCTGGGCAGCAGAGCCCTGCTCGGGCACGGGGAGCCGGGGCTGTGGCTGCAGGGATCTCCCTGCCCTCTCGCAGGCCCCTCTGCTGGGGAAAAAAAGAAAAAAAAAGAGGCTTCATTGTATCGCAGAATCTGCTGGAGCTTTGCCGTTTGAAGGGGATAATTTCGCGGTTGCGAGCGCAGAGGTGTTCCAAGTCCGGCCATCTGCGTCTCATTCACTCGCTGCCTGGGACACGGAAGAAATCCTGCCTAGAGCAGCCAGGCCCTTGCATGCTGGAAGAGCTTTGTTTTTTCTTTTTCCCCTTAATGTTTTCTTTCTGAGCGATGCTCTGGAGCTGAGAGCAGGGCGCTGCGGCCGCGCTCCCAAAGCAGACGCGCAGCAGAGCGTTGGGTCGGAGTCTGCTCAGGGATGGGGCAGGAGAAGGGTGGACAAGGGGGTTTACGGGGCTGGGGATGGGGTTGGCATCGCTCACCCAAGGGGGTGAGCCCATTTTGGCCGGGGTCTGGGGTGCAAGTGGGGTCCCACGGCCCCCAGATCCTGGTGAGGTCCCTCCTTCATGACTTCGGAGGCATCGGGACCTCTGGCTTTGCATCCCCATCCCTTGAAGGGAGGGTGCTGCGGTGCCAGGCTGCCGTGGTTTGGGGGTCACCTCGCCCTTCTTTAGGCTGTAGAACATTTTGGGGACCACCACCATCCCCAGCAGTGCTCCCACGTGGGGAGCAGATGCCAGCAGCTCAGCCCTCCAGCTCTTCTCCCCTTCTCAGGAGCTCGCTGCAAGCCCAGAGCAGAGGGCTGGAAAAAAAGTTTTAGTCTCAGGTTTCCCCATCTGGGGTGAGAAGGGCTGGGCGGTGGTTAGAGGTGGGGTTTGGGCTCGGAGGCTCCTCATTCCCCTGCGCAGGGCTCCGGGATGACTGCGGTCACGGCTCCGGAGCCTCCGTTGCCGGCTGTTGGCCGAAATCGCCGGCGTGGCCGGGTCGCCCCGGGCTGTGAATGGGTGGCTTTCAGAAATCCCTCAATAACAAGGCAGGGAAAAAAGGGAATCTCTTTTGCAGGCGCGGCAGAACGTTGGGTTTATTGGGATAAGGTGGCCGCGGGTACGGTTCTTGCCAGTGCGATGGCAAACGCCGGCAGTTTCCAAGCCTCAGGACCGCGGGAGGCCGGGTTGCCGCGGCGGGATGGTTTCCATTCGGTGTGAACATTACGGGGGGATAGAGTTTCACGTCTTGCTGCCGGGGCTCTCTTCCCCCGTGTTCCCCAAAGAGGGGCTTGGAATAAAATAGCCGCAGTGTTTTCCAAGCTGCCTCCTTTGGAGCGGGCTCTTGTGTCGCCTGGCTCCTTTCCCAAAGGAAACGGATCTGCCTGGATAATGTTTCCCAACCTGATCACCAGGAATGCTGCTCGTTTTGCCCAGGACTTTCTCCTCCGGGAAGTCAACCCCGCTCATGTTCCTCCCTGTCCCCCCTCTCTCTGCCCCCCCACAGAAGGAGGGATGCTCGCCCTGCTTCCGAGCAGACCGTGACCCCCCCCGTGTTTCCGCTTGCTTTGCAGGGGCGATGCTGGGGGGAGACCTGAACAACACGAACGGAGCCTGCCCGAGCCCCGTGGGTAAGTGAGGAGCCGCTGCCCTTCGGCGCGTGCCGCGGGCGCAGCTTTCGGCTCCGTTGGCCGCTCTGTGCCTCGGTTTCCCCGCGGTTCAGCGCCGACGGTCGATGGAGAAGCACTAGGGAAGGTTTTGCCGCTGTTTGGCACGTGGAGCTCCGGGCCAGCGCCTTTACTGGGGGCTGCTGGTTTCAGAGGAGACCCCAGAGCCCGAGGCTGGGAGCAGGGGGTGTGCATCCTGGGGACCAGCATCTCCCCTGGGTCTTTGGGAGAGCTGCACATCACGGGGCCACCTGAGATGGCCACCGAGGACCACGATTTGGCCAGCTCTGGGTGTCACGCCTCCCCTGACCTCTCCTGAGTTGCTTAACACCCGATTCCTCGTCGCGCTCGGGCCCTATAAAGGAACTTTACCCTTTGCACGGCGCTAACGAGGCTCGGACCTTGCGGCTTCACTCCCCAGCTCCAAAAGGCTGGAAACGCCTCGCTCCGCGCGCGTCGGGACAGCCCAACCACCAGCCGCGGCCCCTGGGTCCTGCTGGGAAGCTGCCGCCGTTACCGGCACTGCTGCCACGGGCTGGGCCACGGGCCAGGGTGGCTGCCGGTCCCCCCCCAGCTCGTCAACCCACGGGGGTCTTTCGTGGTGGGGGTCTGGCCTCACAGCACCGAGGAGCAGCAGGAAATTTGGTGTTGCCCCGGTTTAAACCAAATTGGAGTTTGTGCTTGATCCATGGGCTGGTCCAGGCGTGGTTCCTCAGCACCGCGGCCACTTGTCCCTCTTCCCTGCGCCACGGCTGCTCCCGGGAATAACGTTTTCCCTGTGCCGGGAGCAGCCATGCCAGCGCCGGGGGAATTTCTCCCCGGGGCAAACCCTGCCAGGGCAGCTCGTGGGGCCGGCATCTCCCTGGGGCTCCACGCGAAGCCTTTGCTGCTCCTTTGAAGCCATCGTGCCATGGCCCCAGCCACCTTCGTGGCCCCTTTTCCCCCCCTCCCCGGGCCGCCCCCACGTCAGCTGTTGGGAGCGGCGAGGAGCTTGGCAAGGCCCGTGAATGTCAGCATTGACGTCACCGGAGCATTCCCGGCGTTCCTGCCGCCGCTGCAGGAAACGGGCACGAGGAGCTGGGACAGCCCGGCCTTGGCCAGCCCTGGACCCCCACCGTCCCCGGACCCCCGCCATCCCCGGGGCTCCCCGCGCCGGCCACGGGAGGGGAGCGTGGCTCCGGCTCTGGCACCACGCTTGTGGGTTTGGGGTACCTGGGACATCTCTTCCTCCTCCTCCTCCTCCTCCTCCTTCTCCTCCTCCTCCCTTGCAATCCCTGCAGTGGAGCCATCACCTGCTGCCTCTGAGTCATCAGCCTGGCCGCATCCTGCAGCGATGCTGGCTGCGTCCCCGCGTCCTGCCTGCACCCCATGGCCTGCCCCGGCCCTGGGGGTGCCCCTGGGGCTGGCAGGCGCCTCGCCCACCCTGTGGGGGGGGGTGGGGGGGTGGTGTTGTGCTGTGCCCTGGCTGTCCCCGGCTTTGTGAGGGCACGAGGCACTGCCAGGCTCAAAGTCACACCAGGCTGGTGCAAAGGCAGCCTGGAGCACTCTGCTTTTGGAGCACTTTTTTGGGGTCAGGGTTATCCTGAAATCCTGGTGGGAACACAGCCCTTCTCTCTCCTTCTCCTTCTCCTTCTTCTCCTTCTCCTTCTCCTTCTCCTTCTCCTTCTCCTTCTCCTTCTCCTTCTCCTTCTCCTTCTCCTTCTCCTTCTCCTTCTCCTTCTCCTTCTCCTTCTCCTTCTCCTTCTCCTTCTCCTTCTCCTTCTCCTTCTTTCTCCTCCTCTCTCTCCTTAATGATTCTATGACTCTGTCTCCCGTCCCCTGTGGCATTGGGAGTGGTGTTGGTGCGAGCAGCACCGCTGGGATCTGACCCGTGGCTCCCGGGGTGCATGGCCATCCCCGTGCCCACCGCAGCCCATCACAGAATCCCAGAATGGTTTGGGTTGGAAGGGACCTCAAACATCTTCTCACTCCAACCCCCTGCCATGGCAGGGAGACCTCCCACTAGAGCAGGTTGCTCCAAGCCCCGTCCAACCTGGCCTTGAACACCTCCAGGGATGGAGCATCCACAGCTTCCCTGGGCAGCCTGGGCCAGGGTCTCACCACGCTCCACCACTGATGTGTCCAGCCCCGGGAGAGGCAGCGGCTGGTGCTGGGCCCCGAGGAGCACGTGTCGCGGCTGCGGCGTCGCTGCCACCAGCCGCTGCTGAGATGCAGATGTAGCGCGATGGAAGATGTGATTAATAATGCAATCAGCGACCTATTTTTCCCGGCCTAACGTGCAGTGAATACGAGGGCTGAATCCTGGTGATTGCTGAACGCCTTTCTATCTTTGGGGCCTATTCATAAAAAAAAAAAAAACCAACCAAACCCCAACCCTCATCAGAACAGTAATCTGATCCAATTTATTCCTTTCCTGATGTTCATCAAATCTTTTCCTTTCTAAATTTTTTTTCTTCCTTTCCTTTCTTCTCTTTTTTTCTTTCCTCCCCTCCCCTCTTCGCACATAAAATCCTTAAGTGGGGCAGCGGGAGGAGGAGGAGGAGGGAGCCTCAGATCTTCAGAGGGGCAGTGAACTGAGGCCTCGTGCCCTTTTCGCTGCTCTGGTACCATCAAGAGACCTTAAAAATGAACATCACGGTCGTTACCCCCCTTGCCAGGCCCCGGTTCCTGGCGTATCTGCCCCCTAACAGCACTCGGTTGTCCTTGTGGTGGGTTCCTGTGGGTTGAGGAGCTGCCCCAGGGCAGATCCGCGTGGTCTGGTGGGGAGCATCCCCCCCGGCCACACATTCGCCATCACCGTGCGTCCGCCACCGCGCATTCACCTCCCTCCTCTCTCGCCCGTTTTCCTACAGGGAACGGCTACGTGAGTGCCCGAGCCTCTCCGGGTCTCCTTCCCGTCTCCAACGGCAGCAGCTTGGGCAAGATCATCCCGGCCAAGTCCCCGCCGCCGCCGTCGCACGGCACGCAGCTCGCCTCCAACAGCCGCAAGCCGGATCTGCGCGTCATCACCTCGCAGAGCGGGAAGGGGCTCATGCACCATTTGGTGAGTGCCCGGCACAGGCTGGCGAGGAGATGGTGCTGGGAGGGAGCGTGTCCCCCGCCAGCAGACTGGGTGTGGGGTGGGCTTAGCGATGGAGCAGATGTGGTGTGGGCACCTGTTCTGCGCTGGAGCGGTGGGACCTAGACAGGTGAGAGAGCTGGGCTGAGGGAAGCTCGTGAAGTTCAACCAGGGCGAGTGCAGGGTCCTGCCCCTGGGGAGGAACAACCCCAGGGACGAGGACAGTGAGGGGTGACCTGCTGGGAGCAGCTCCACAGAGGACCTGGGAGTGCTGGGGGACAAGTTGCCCAGGAGCCAGTGACGGGAGCCACTGGAGAGAGTCCAGCGGCGGCTGCGGAGATGCTGAGGGGCCTGGAGCAGCTCTGTGCCCAGGAAAGGCTGAGAGCCCTGGGGCTGCTGAGCTGCACCACAGAAGCCTCCGAGGGCAGCTGAGCAATGCTGCTCCAGAGCTCAAGGGCCCCTGGGGGGCAAGAGGATGGGGCCAGACTCTTGTCAGTGGTGCCCAGCGCCAGGCCAAGGGCCAACGGGCACCAACTGCAACCCAGGAGCTTCCGTGGGAGCAGGAGGAGCAAGTTCTTTGGTGGGAGGCTGTCGGAGCCTGGCCCAGGCTGCCCAGAGAGCTTGTGGAGTCTCCTTCTCTGGAGAGCTTCCAAAGGCGCCTGGCCATGATCCTGGGCCCCCTGCTCTGGGTGAGCTCCTGGAGCAGGGCTTGGAGCAGATCATCTCCAGAGGTCCCTTCCAGCCCCACCACGCTGGATCTGGGGATCGTGTGAGCTGGCTGGAGCTGTGCTCGTGGGGATGCTGGGGTGCCCATTTGCCCCATGCCCTGAGCTGGGCACCGGTGCAGCCCGTACGTGCCCCGTGCTGGGTGAGGGCCCCGGCGGTGCCGGTGAGCGCGGCAGCGGTGCGGTGGTTCCGGGGGTTTTGACTTAACGGTGCCTCTCGGTTTTCTCTCCGTTCTCCCGCGGGCAGACCGAGGACCACTTGGCTCTGGTGAGTTCCCCGCTGAGCATGCATCGCGGCGTTGGCACGTGGGCCACTTGTCCCCTTGGTCCCCGCACCCTGCCCTGGCTCGGCAAAGGCGTGGGGGGACATGCAGGGGGTGGGCACCGGCCCCTTTGCCGTTGGGAAGGTGACAGGACGCGGGCGCCAGCGCAAACATCACGTCAGAGAAATCCCAACCTTAAAAATCCCCACGCTTTTAGGAAGATGAGGTTCCGTATGGAAAAGAAGGAGCTGGGAAGTGGCTGTTCCTCCACCAAGGTCCACGGAGCTGGGCTGGTTCCCCCCAGGAGGGCACCTTTTGGGGGTCGGTGCTGTGCGGAACCAGCCTGGGCATCGCCACCGCCCCAGGACCTGCCCCGTGGGCTTGGCTGGAGCCACCACAGCTCAGAGCACGGGCAGACCTGGCCCGCTGCCACCACCCGGGAGACGGGGCCTCGCTCAGGCTCCCCCCGTATGAAGGACTTTACTGAAAGCCGGTGTAAATCCGCTGCCTGGCCAGCGCTCTCCTAAACCTCCTTTGTGCACAGGGGCGGTTTTCCGTGTTATTTTTATGGCTTTTTTTTTTTTTAAATGGCTTTTTTTGCCACCACCCTCCCCCCTGCTCTGCCCCGCCAGCAAAGTGAACACCACCTTGTTGGTGGCAATGATTCACCCTGTCCTGTTGCTATTCTGGTGCAGGGCAGATGGGCGCCGGGGCAGCGCGGCACGGAAAGGGCGAGAGCCGCTGTAGGATGGAGCCAAGGCAGCCAGGGAAAAGCTCTCCAAAAAAACCCAACCCCTCCGGCAGCCTGCGCGGAGACGCTCTTGGCCAGGGCTTGGGCAGGCTCCAACTCCGCCCTGCCCCAAACCTCTCCTTGCTCAGAGCCCCCCCCCAACTCCCAGCCGCTCCGTGCCTCAGTTTCCCCATCCGCAGAGCGCGGAGCGTCACCGCCCGCCTCGCCATCTGCTCGTCACCGTTCCCGGTGCCGCCGGAGGGCATTGCCTGGCTCCGAGGCGGGGGGAGCAGCTCTTCCTTTAGGCAAAAATCCACCAGCTTGGCACGAACAGTTTTAATTGTGAGTCGGAGCAACCCCGGCTGATTTTCGCCCCAAGCGCAGCGCCGGGGAGGGTGGAGGGTGACGAAATCCGGGAGGGAGGTGACAGGGGCCCTGGCACAGCTGGGGAAGGGGGAGCAGAGCCTTCATCCCAGTTGCACCCCCCCTCCCTTGCTCTGCTAACCTCCCCCCCAGATTCGCTCCCTCCATATTGCTCAACCTACACACCAGATCTTCTCTCCAAATGGCAACTCCCACCTCTTCGCACCCCGGCAGCGGGATGAGTCAGCCCCCCCGCATCCGCCGAGACCTGCCCCGCGGCCCTTACCCCCCATGCCCACGGCCTCAGCCCCTGCCACCCCCCTGGCTTCGCTCCTGGCAGCTTTAGGCACCAAAGATCTGCTCTTTTAGTGGGTTTGCAGACGTGTCCCCCCCCGCCACGCCGAAGGGTAGAGCAGCATGCGCTGGGCGAGCCCCCCCGGGAGCATGCTGCATGGGTTTGTCACAAGCCCCCATCAACCGGGAGCGTTCCGCGGGGGGCACGGGGGTGGTGTGAGTGGCATGGGGCTGAAGGGGGGGGCTCGCACACCTCAGCACCCCCCACCTGCATGAATCGGGGTGAAAACGTGGGTGTTTCGTTTGACGCCGCGGCGCTCGCCTCGCGGTGTTCCCCAATGGACGCCCCAGCCCAGCCCGCGTCCTGCCGCCCCATCCCTCCGTCCGGGCTCATCCCCATGCCGGTGCTTTCCCGGGAAAGCCGCCGAGCCCCGGTGCAAGCAGAGGGGACGAGGCTGCGGGTCGCATCCTGCCAGGCTGGCTCGGGCTCCGCTGCGGGCAGGAGAGGGTTGGGGCTGAACCCTGCCCACCGTCCTTCACCCGCGGGCCCTGGGCACGGCCGGGGGATGTTGCCAGCAGGATCGGTGCCAGGAAAACCTGCTCCTAGAGCCGCAGGGCTTTAGCAATTAGAGCCCTGGTAATCGCCTTGGCTGGGAGGGAGCTGGGCAGCGTGTGGGCGCAGGGCGCTGCAAATCCAGCACGCCGCGGTCCTGGCACCCTCCAGGGAGGTGGCAAGGGCAGGGGGGTTCAGCCTCCGGCTTTATCCCGGGAGTCCCACGTGGATGCCAACCATCGTGAGGTCCAGCACCCGGCCCCAAAAGGCCCTGGGAGGTGGCGGAGCTGGGACGAAGGCTCCTCGTCGCATCCCCGGGGCCGCCGCCAGCCCCGTGCCAGGCGCGCGTCGAGCTGGGCACTGCCCCAGTCTTCACAGGGTGACGTGTGCCGGGGCGCTTCGGATTAGAGCCAAGCCTCTTGAGGCTGATTTAAATCAGATCAGCAGAGACAGCCCAGATTATCTGCCTTGTAAACAGGGCTGAAGCTGACCCGTAGATCCGCCCACGTAACCGCCTGGAAAGCCGGGGGGGGAGAGGCTGCTGTGCACCACTCCAAGGGCGGAATTTTTCCACTAATGCCCGAGCCACCCAAACCTCAGGCTGGCAGGTTGCTGAGCACCGGACTTGAGCTTAAAGGGTGCTGGAGTGCCTTTAAAATCCTGGGACTGATGCTCAGCACCTTCCGCTTGCCTCCTTCTTGGATGTGGGTGCTGGGGAGGAGGATGTGCTGGGGAGGAGGATGTGCCAGCTCGGTCCTGGCTTGGTTTGGTGCCTTTCTCGCTCCCTCACACGCATCCTCTGGAAAACCAGGACTCTTTGTGACCTGGGAAGGGATAGAGGCCGAGGCGTCCCACTGCTCCCCAGCTCCACGCACGCAGGGACGTGGCTGGTCCTTGCAGGTGAAGCCCAGCCCAGGCCTGGGCAGGAAGGTGACCCTTGGCCCATGCCAAGTGACCTGCCCGTGGATGTCACAAGGGTCGTAAACCTCTGGAACCGGTGGGGTTTGGGCACTTGGCTTTGTTACAGTGAGGAACAGCCAGAGGATCAAGCCCGATCCTCTCCATGATCATGAGATCATGGATCTCGTGGTCTCCATGATCAGCCTGGGCCGCTTCAAAGACTGGTGCATGCCCGGGGAGGGGGGGGCAGCTGCAGACTGAGGTTCCTGGGGGAGGGCCACAACCCACGAGGACAACAGGGTGAAAGGCGTCTGGGTTCTAACCCGCTCTCCGTTTGTCTCCGCAGCAGAACACGCAGCGGTTGGGTGTGTCCCAAGCAACTCACTCTTTAACCACACCGGTCGTTTCTGTGGCGACTCCGAGCTTGCTGACGCAGGGGCTGCCCTTCTCCGCCATGCCCACGGCCTACAACACAGGTAGGAGCGGGGTGTGACGGGGACGTTCCGATGGGGGATTTAGTGCGAGAGGGAAATGTGCTGCTGCAGAGCACGTGCCTGCATCTCCCCGAGCAGCCGCTGCATCACCCGCGGGACTCGCTGCGGCAAGACGTGGTCTGGTCCAAGAGTTTTGTGGACTCGCTGAATGGTTTGGGTTGGAAGAGGCCTTGGAGATCATGGAGTCCACCCGTTCCCCAGCACTGCCCAGGCACCACTAACCCCTGGCCCTCAGCACCACATCTCCACGGCTTGGAAACCCCTCCAGGGATGGGGACTCCACCACTGCCCTGGGCGGCTTCTGCCAACCCTTGCCAGGAATAAGTTGCTCCTCATGTCCAACCTCAACCTCCTCTGGTGCAGCTTGAGGCCGGTTCCTCTTGTCCTGTGGCTTGTTCCTTGGGAGAAGAGCCCGACCCCACCTGGCTCCAAGCTCCTGTCAGGGAGTTGTGCAGAGCCAGAAGGTCTCCCCTGAGCCTCCTTTGCTCCAGGCTCAACACCCCCAGCTCCCTCAGCTGCTCCTCACCACACTCCTGCTCTAGACCCTTCACAGGATTAAAATCAAGGGGAAGCTCATCTAAATCATGACAACTTCGTGTCATGCCCAGGAGGGCTCTGAGGGCCTCATTCTGTCACGCTGTAGCCCGTTGCACTCTGCTGGGAGCACAAAGGTGCTTCTGAGCGGGTGCCGATCCCAGCTGCACCCATCGCCCGGCTCTTGAGAGCTCCGGGTGATGTTGTAAGAGGGGCTTAATGAAAAGGAGCGTCAGGCCCCCGAAAGCCTGGGAGGAATGCGGACCAGCCTGCTCATAGGTTCCGGGCTGGAGGGGCCCGAGGCGATGGCCACGACACATTGTTCATCTGCGACCTGTCAAACCTCCACGCAGACCTGGAGGACTTGCTGGTTTCCTGCCTAACTCACCTTGGCTCAGAGAAGTTTGCAAAAATGTGCAAAGGCGCTTGTCTGGAAGGCCCCAGAACAGGCGTGTTGGGAACTCCCTCTCCTAATTAGCGGGTGTAGCCCCGAAGGTGCCTGTTGGTGCGTGAGGAGCAGGCTCCTGTCCCTGCCTGGTCCAGCAGCCAGGTCCCCAAAATAGGATTTAATTGAGCCCTGTCCTGCCGCTGCTCCGGGCGGAGGGGGGATGAATTCCAGGTTTCTGTATTTATTCTTCTCTCGCAGGTGACCACAGGCAGAGAAACGTTCTCGCTTGGGCACCTTTGGTGTCTGCTTGGGGTGGTTGCTGGAGCTAGCCCAGGGGTTGTCATCCTGGAGATGGCTGGAGGGTGCAGGAGTCCAATCTGGCAAACTCCAAGCCTGGGGTGTTGCCACTTGTTCTTTCCAGGGCTGACCAATTAGTTGGGTGGGAGTTGTCTCGATTTCAGGCCGGTGAGGTTGTGTTGAGCTTTTTTGCCGGGAAAGGTTGGACCAGATGATCCTTGAGGTCCCTTCCAATGTAGTATTCTGTGCCCAGGAAAGGCTGAGAGCCCCGGGGCTGCTGAGCTGCACCACAGAAGCCTCCGAGGGCAGCTGAGCAATGCTGCTCCAGAGCTCAAGGGCCCCTGGGGGGCAAGAGGATGGGGCCAGACTCTTGTCAGTGGTGCCCAGCGCCAGGCCAAGGCCCAACGGGCACCAGCTGGAACCCAGGAGCTTCCATGGGAGCAGGAGGAGCAAGTTCTTTGGTGGGAGGCTGTCGGAGCCTGGCCCAGGCTGCCCAGAGAGCTTGTGGAGTCTCCTTCTCTGGAGAGCTTCCAAAGGCGCCTGGCCACGCTCCTGGGCCCCCTGCTCTGGGTGAGCTGCTGGAGCAGGGCTTGGACCAGATCATCTCCAGAGGTCCCTTCTAACCCCACCACGCTGGGGTTCTGTCACTCCTCCTGGCCAGCACCACGTGCCCTTTCCCGTGCCTCCTCCGCAGCGTGGTTGAGTCAATCCTGACCGTTGGCAGCTCGGAGATGGGAGGTGGCTCCGCTTCAAGCTCTTGGCGTTGGCCATGGAGGCAGTTGCCAGAACCGGTGGGTGTCAGGAGCTCCTGAACCAGAATGGCAGGTGCTGAGGGCACCTTGGCAGCCACCCCGGGGTGCTGCGCTGCTGGGCGGGGGGGTGAGTTTGGCCCTGCCACTTTGGGGGAGCCGGAAACCACAAGACACCCCAAAACCAGCGAGAAGAGGTGAGGAAAGGGCCTTTTGGGAGGCGAGGGGCCGGTTGATAAACGCTCAGGCGGTGTCTGCATCCCATGGACCTGTCCAAGACCTTGACCATCACCCAAGACCAAGACCCCAAGACTTGGGGTGCAGGATTTCCCCCCCCCCCAACCCCGCAAACTCCTTCCCCTGTTTTTGGGGGTGCCCGGGCGGGTTTCGGGGATGCTCCAGGAAAGAGCATCTCCCTCTGCCAGCGTTGGAGATGATGGAGGGGGGGGTCCAGGGGCGGGCGGAGGGACCCAGGGGAGGACTCGGCGGCGCGCGCCCGGCGGTGGGCGAAGAGCGCCCCCTGCTGGCGCGGGCGTGCATCAGCCGCCGCTGGGTGGGGAGGGGGGGAGGAAGGAGGAGCTGGAGGGAGATGAGGGAGGAGGAAGAGATGGAGGATGCTGGGGGGGTCCGAGCCTGGCCCAGGCTGCCCAGAGAGCTTGTGGAGTCTCCTTCTCTGGAGAGCTTCCAAAGGCGCCTGGCCACGATCCTGGGCCCCCTGCTCTGGGTGAGCTGCTGGAGCAGGGCTTGGAGCAGATGATCTCCAGAGGTCCCTTCCAACCTACCGTGTTGGGATTCGGGGGTTCTAAGAGATGTGTCCCATGCCCAGCATCCCTGTGAGGCTCGCAGCTGATGCTCTCTGCATTGTGACTGGTTGGTGTCCCTTGAGCTGGTCTCCATCTTCTCATTGCTGTTCCTTGAGCTGGTCTCCATCTTCTCTTTGGTGTCCCTTCAGCAGGTCTCCATCTTCTCTTTGGTGTCCTTGAGCTGGTCTCCATCTTCTCATTGGTGTCCCTTGAGCTGGTCTCCCTCTTCTCATTGCTGTTCCTTGAGCTGGTCTCCATCTTCTCACTGGTGGCCCTTCAGCTGGTCTCCCTCTTCTCGCAGCGCCCAGGGCTGTGTTAGGAGTAGGTTTGACATTGAAATGACTGAAGGGCTCCTTCCTTTCCAGATTATCAGCTGACGAGCGCTGAGTTGTCCTCGCTGCCAGCATTCAGCTCACCTGGTGGGTTGTCCCTTGGCAACATCTCTGCCTGGCAGCAGCAACAGCAGCAGCAGCAACAGCAGCAGCAGCAACAGCAGCAGCAACAACAGCAGCAACAGCAGCAGCAACAGCAGCAGCAACAGCAGCAGCAGCAGCACCTGGTTCCTGTCTCACTAGGAAATCTAATGTAAGTGGGATGGGTCCCTGGGACCACTCCGATGGAAACTGGGAAACGGGGAGTTCCTCCAAGGTGCCCAACCTGCAGAACTTGAGCTATGACCCCTCCACTGGGTTATCGTCACCCACTGCAGGGCCCCGGCAACCAGAGAATGGGTTGGAGGGAACCTCAAAGATCATCTTGTTCCAACCCCCTGCCATGGCAGGGACACCTCCCACCAGAGCAGGTTACTCAAAGCCCCGTCCAACCTTGAACACCTCCAGGGATGGCGCATCTACAACCCCCCTGGACAACCTGCTCCAGCATCTCACCACCTTCATTTCCAATCCAAATCTCCCCTCTTCCAGTTTGAACCCATCACCCCTTGTCCTGTCACTACAGGCCCTTGTGAATGGTCCAGACCCTTCACCGGGTCCTTGCAGCCCACGGGGACACAGAGCGTAGGGGTGCCCACGGGACGGGGGTGTCACAGCCTGTCCCTCTCCCCCACACGCGTGGGACCAGGGGGGATGGGGGCTGGGTTGTGGGGTGCTGGTGAAGGAGGGGGTCAGCTGCCCGCGGGGTCTGATCCGGACTCGGCAGCAGTGGGGAGTGGGTTCTGGAGTCGTAACAATTCCGAATTCTCAATCCGGATTCATAACCTGATCCAGATTCGTGATTAATCCACATTAGAATCCAGTCGAGATTCACGATCTAATTGAGATTCATGATCTAATGGTCTAATGGAGGTTGATGATCTAATGGAGGTTGATGATCTAATGGAGGTTCATGATCTAATGGAGGCTGATGATTTAATGCAGGTTCAGGATCTATTGGAGGTTCACAGTCTAGTGGAGGTTGATGGTTTAATGGAGGTTCATGATCTAATGGAGGTTCATGATCTAATAGCGGTTCATAGTCTAATCCAGATTCATGATTCTGGATCCATTCATAGAATCATAGAATCGTACAATGGTTTGGGCTGGAAGGGACCTCAAAGACCATCTCGTTCCACCCCCCTGCCGTGGCAGGGACACCTCCCACTAGAGCAGGTCGCTCATTCAGCCGCGGGATTATGAATTCTCTGGATTGGAAGGTAAAAGCCACCACAAAGATGAATAATGAGACACTTCTCGTTATCTCCTCCATCTGCCTCTCCCTTCCTCCCCTCCTGCTCTCCTCCTCCTCCTCCTCCTCCTCTCCCATCCTCATCCCAGACAAGGGAGTCACTTGTCCCACACCACCACTTTGACTGTCAACACCAACCCCAACATCAGCATCAAGTCGGAGCCCGTCTCGCCCAACCGGGAGAGGANAGGAACACCGCCCCCCCGCTCAGCACCTTCCCCCCCCAGCCCCGCCACGAGCCCACCGGCCGCTCGCCCGTCGACAGCCTCAGCAGCAACACCAGCTCCTACGAAGGCAGCAGCGAGCGGGACGATCCCGCCCGCCCCGATTTCGGCTCGTCCTTGGGCCTCCTGCGACCCACCAGCGAGCCCGAGGGGGAGAGCCCCTCCGTAAAGCGCATGCGCTTGGATACCTGGGTCACATAACGGGGTCCCCGCCGTCCCCGGGAGCGCCGCCGGCTCGCAGCGGCCGTGGGGCTGGGAGGGGTGGGAGGGCTGCGAGGGTTTGGGG
>VZZY01007131.1:58025-81037 GCA_013400335.1 Eurystomus gularis | reverse complement strand
GTTCCGGGTTCGGTGGTTTGGCGCAGGTGTGTATGATCATGCCGCTCCCTCCTTCTGTCCCCAGTATTGCCTCTTTCTGTGTATTGCTTCTTTCTTACTGTTGTTACTGCTTTTGTTACTGCGATTGTTTCTTACATGTTTCTGTATTAAGCTTTCCTTATCTCAACTCAAAAAGGCATTTTTAAACCTTTTTTTCTTTCTCTGTCCACGGCCCATGGCGGGGGGGGGGTGGAGTGGTGGGCAGCAGCAGCGGCCACATGGCTCGGCTGCCAGCAGGGAGCCGCTGCAGCTTTACTAAACCACCATATAGGTATATAGTCCAGTCCCCTCCACTGCATTACTCTTTGCCACAGGTTAACAAATGCTTCATTCTTCAAAGCAATAACCAGACAATGTAGAATTAGACTTCAATTGTTAGTCAGTAGGAACAAAGAGGAGCTCTTATGCAGAAGTACTGTATGGGCCAAATCCTACAGTTCTTAATTTTATACACACTACTTTGTTGTGAATATTTCTCTAAGTCCCTGCTATTGTTTTCAACATCTATTACCATCAAAGGATGAAAAATAGTGGGAATAGTTACTATACATGCTATGTCAAATACTTTGAATATGGTGTTAGGGAGAGAGAGAGAGAGCAATGTTTGTATCTGGAATCCAGTTGCCAAGTATTAAAACTTTTTCAGCTATAAGTGAAATCCGGTTTTTAGAGTCACTTTTCTTCTTTTAATGACAAGGTTATTTTTTTAAGTAAAAGATAAATATTTGGAGTGTTATTATTTGTTTAACAAAAGTTTGCTTAGGTAAGAAAATTATGTTTCTGTATATCTTGATATAAGGTAGCAGGATTTGAAAAAAAAAAACAGCTCAAGGAAATCTGCAAGCACTTAAGGGACTTTTGTAGCAGACCGTTTTTTATGGCTTATGAGAGCCAAAACTGAAAATGTTCCAGCCGGTAGCAGGTGCCACAAACCACAGAGAAGAAATCACAAAAAGTAATTACATGCAAATAGTGCAATGGAAAGAAATTCTAGCCAGTGAAGTTTAATGATTTAAAAAAAAGAATCAAGCAAAGACAAGTTAAGATGCATGACAATGGGGTCAGACATCATTTAGTGGTTAAAAGGCCCTTTTCTAACATGATGTTGAGTACTTATTTCATTCTGACATGCTGTCCGTGTGTTATCTTTCTAAGACAAATGTGTACAAAACCAAGTATTCTTCACAGAGGCAGAAGCTTGGATTATCTCACTTTTACTATTCTGCTTTCTACAGCCATATCAGAAGGGAATCTTAGTACAGAATCCTTTGCTTGATGTCTCTTACATATAGCTCAGTTAAATCCACTATATTCTTAATATTATTGTTTTTACCAATTGTTTCACTTATTATTCCACTGTTGCTCTGTGTTAAATAGTACTGGTTTTTAAATACTTTTAAACACATAAGTCTTCAAAATCAGATCTCTTGCCCTTGCACACTCTTAAGAATACTCTCATATCCCAGAAAAAGCCTTGAATCTTCCCCAAAGCCTACCTTTTACCCAAAATGCAATACCCTAGTGTCTATGCAGATCCCACAGTCACTTGTACATTCAACTGCAGAACTCGAATCAACTCACAGCCTTCCTTTCAGCTCCAAACATACTGTCTTTACTGGCCATAAACAGATGGGCATGGGTTGAACAGAGGTACATATTTAAAGGGTTTATGGAAAGGAATCTTATAAACTGGCTGATGTTTTGAACAGTTTGTCATCATGAGAGCCCTAGCTTTCTTAGAGATTAATTCTAACCTGTTCAATGATTAACAGGGATAAGCAGCCTTTTGCTTTTTAAAAGTTGGGACCATCACAAGCACTTTCAGTTTAAAATCACCAGGACTGTACGAGAAATTTTTCCTTTGTTGTGGGTTTTTTAATTATTTGTTGGGCTTTTTTTATTGTTGTTGTTGCTTTTCTTAATGAGTCTAATATTTATTGAACTGTTTGTCTGAATTCTGACATTTTATTTCCATCCTTACTTTTTGATTATACACCTTGCACTCTTCTTACCTTGCATCTTCAAAAACACACCACTGCAAATTTCCCTGGGCACATGTAACAGCAGAATGAGATCTTGGGGCATCCAAGCATCAAGGACTTGAGAAAGGAGTGGTGGCAAGTGCTGAGTGGTTGGCTGACCAACAGCAAGTGGAGCTGGGCTTTGCAAGCCTACCCAGCTAGCGTATGCAATTATACCCTGACGCAACTTTGCAAGCAAGATAGTGTCTGCACCAGGGCTTCCATACCACGGAAATAAAAACTTAGAAACAGGGGAGGTGGTCATAGACATCAAACTCTCTCTGATTATATACATTGCTTGAAAAAACACTAAGAGAGACCTTGGAAACGGATTATTTTCTAGCAGAGTGACAAATCCGAGACTCACAAACTGTGCAGTTTGTAAGCAGCAAGTGCAGCTCCTGTGCCTTGTGATCTGTGGCTGGCTGTGGCCAAATCCCTCCTGGACTGGAAGACAGTAAGTGCTGAAGAGCCTGAAAACACCAGGTTATCTTGCAATGTGGCTTCATATGCAGCCTAGACACATCTCCCAGTGGAGCTGTGGGATCTTATCCAGCCTTTGCCATATCTTGGCTGTTCTCTCTTCCCTTCTTTTCAGAAGCTTGTAATATATGTCTTTTATTTTTCAGCCCCTGAAGATCCTGGCATACATCTTGTTGTATGAAATGGTGCTCACCCCTGGCCTGAAGTTTGGAGCACAGGTTTGGGAGGCTTTGACTTTCTTAAGTAGACCTGGAAATCTGGATTCCCTGCAGGAAAGGAAGGGATGGAGTATTAATATGCCTGACACATTAACCTGATGATAGTTTCCTCTGGATCTGAAATGGTGGCATATAATAAAAATCCAACAGCAAGCAGCAAAAAAGAAGAGCATCGTCTGTGCTACTGGGGAGCATCAGCCCAGACTTTACTCCAGGCTTGACCTGTGACCAGTCTTGGAAACAAGTGGAAAAGACAACCCTCCCAAATGGAATACATATGCTGTAGAATGTGCTAGGGGGGGAAAAAAAAAGCAAAACAACCCTTATTTTCCCCTTGCAGGCTGCTGTCTGAAGCCATAACACATGACATACTTTTCTTAGTCGAATTTAGGTGAATCTTCTCAAAAAATTGTACATTTGAGATACTTTCACTTGAAACATTGAAGATATAACTCAAGAACAAGGCCATTGTAAGAAAGAAGAATAAATACTTGTATGCTTGAATTTCAGCTAAGATGTATATCTGTCATGTATGTGTGTTGTGTTTCATTTACCTCAAGATTGGAGAACACTTTCCCTATTTCTAATACTCCATGATGCAGAAAGAAATGCTCAAGTGTATGAGTAACAACAGTTTCAGGACTGCAATACCAATGCCCATTGACCAACAGGACTGGGAAAACAAAATTCCTTCTGGTAGACAATAGGAAGTTATTTACACAATTGCATTACTTCTATTAAAATTTTTCAGTCTTTGACTTCAGTTTCCAACAAATGCTTTTGTAAAAGCATGAAAGAAGAACCCTGATATATAGCTAACTGCATGAATGATCTCAAAAAATAATTTATATGATTAATTTTTCCCTTTCATCTCAATCCTATAGGATTTACTTTAGCAGATGTCAGCATTTTAAATGCAGTTGGAGCATGTCTTCTAAAATAACTGTTGAACTTGGAGTCTTTTATGATCAGCTGCAGTGATGATGTGCTGTAGATTAGAACCTAGAAAGCAGAATATTACAGACATGCCCAGTTTACAGATGTTGCTGTGTTAGTTTTTGGTGTCCTAAAAAAAAGTTTTTCAAGATATTGAAACCAGCTGTTTCTTCTGTTAGTGCACCGGATGCTTATCTTCTTGCTCTATATATCAAAACATCAGTGTCAAAATTTACCATTACTGCATCAGCTGGAGACACTTTGATCTAAAGATAAGATGGTTCAGTAAGTGTTATATAGCAGCTGTCCTTAGTATATATAAAAATAAAATTTAAAATAATATTTTTGATTATTATTCTGTAAAACTATGACAGACATGAAGTAAAGCAAGGGATAAAACATTCTGAATTAACAAATTATTTTGAAATTAAATAGCTAATGCATTTTTAGAAACAATTTAAAGTGTTTTCACATTTCTAGTTCTCAGAGTATTAAAAATATTTATTTTTTTTTAATGTGTGGAAACAAAATTCAAAGTCTCATTACAATCTGTAAAGTGAAACTTCTGAGTGCCAGCTGGCCTTAAATGTTGTTTGAACTCTGTGAAGCATTTAAGTACTAAAAAGTAAAATGTAAGATACAGAAAATATAGGGAACTTTCAAAATGCATCTCTGAAATGACAAGGGATCCTCTAAAAAATCCAAGTATAACTGTAACAAAGGGAGGAGGGGAAAGAGCACAGAGGATAGAGAGGAAGAAGATGACAGCCAAATGACTCTGCATGGGAAATGGCGTACAGCATTTATCTGAGAATTAAAGGAAGATTTCATACACCTGTATGTCTTCAGCAGGACATAAGAGGTGGCTCACAACAATTAGTGATCGTTATGTTTCTTTTCTGGGAATGATCACAAAAGTGCTGCTCACAAATGTACTTGTTTGACAAACTGCATAAGCCCATTTATCAGAGACTCATTTCCCAGATGCCCTCAATACTGCGTCAAGTCAGCAAAAGCAATTGCCAGCCTCCCTTGGGTCAAAAAAAGGCCCATTAGAAGCACTGCTTTCCTACCCATCTGCAGAAATGGTTATCTGAGGCAGCTAATCATATGTTTCACTTTTTCATTCCCAGAATCAAACATATCTCTGAGTCTCTGTATCATTGATTAACTGCAAATATTTGCTAGAATCATGGACAGTGAACTTTACTTCACCCCAAAGATAGGGATAGTAGTCTTTCCACCTTTTCTTTTTTCAGTTTGTAAAACTGTTTAGAACAAGGAGAGCAAACAGATAGTAAATCTGCTACTGATAAAAGTCTCTCTAAGTGTACCTTGCAATAAATCTCATATTCTTGATGAAATTGTACTTATATTTCATTTTTATACATTGCCACTGGTATGGTATCTGAATATACCAAGGCCAGTATGGGTAGTTTCTGATCTTTTAGTACATATTGCCATGTTTCTTGGGATAGCACAGAAAGATGCTGATCACACTGTGTGCCGAAACAGGTAAAACTTATCTGTGGTGTGGTCTTGTTAGTCTCAACTTTAAATGGATTTCCTGTGGAGTAATGCCTGGCTGGGAAGAAATTGCAGCGAAGAGTTACTGGGCTTTTCTAAGGTGATAATGAGAGATTCAGCAAGCAGCACTCCCCTATAGGTATTAAAAGTAAACCAATACTCCAGAACTGTACTGGGAGGCCATCTGGTACAAAGGTACCTGGGTACACATGTGCCACCAAAAGTGAGTTGCCTAAAAATCTTGCAGAAGATGGGCTTATGCTATTGAGATGGGCTTCTGCTATTGAAAGATGTTATCCTGGCTAAACCACAGCAATAAGACAGCGACCTATTCTGCCACTCTGATCTTTTTCTCTTGTTTCAGCTGGTTACAGTACACATACCCTTTCTGTCCAAAACTTTTCTAAACTGGTATTACTCATCTTATTTCATCCAATAGCATATTGGGTGTTGATGTAAGTAATTTCATATAGTCAATGTGCTATTATTTGTTCTTCAAATATGATTCAAAAAGGTAAGCTATTTTTGCATATATTGTATTGATCCTCATGGTCAGAAAGTCTGATTTTGACCCAAATTCAGGAATTTCTTGGACCTCTCAGGTCTTTGTTCTAATCCCTCCCTTGTCCTGCATAATCATAAAATCAGTTATCTGTCACACTTCTGGCATGACAGACACCTACGGAGGTTGCTCATAAGCTGGTTATTGAAATATATTTTGTCAGAGCATCGATATAGGCCTATTTCATATTTTTTCTTCTTACTTAGCACTATATTGTTGCAGCACATAGCAGCAAAAGGGAGCTCACTGTTCTGCCTGCGAAAAGCATTCCAGAAATTTCCCTAGTTTGGGCCACTGGTAGTAACTTGGTGATAGGAAGTGTGTGCTGGGCAAGCATTGTTGGACAGTTACAGTGGCTTCAAATGAGCAGATAGGAGTAGTGGTAAAGCTATACCACTAACAATGAGCTGTTGGATGCAACTTAAACCACTAACAGGCACTTTTATTGTTATTGTACGTATTAACCTTCATGACCAAAACAGGCTTTATCAGCAAGAAACTAGTTGGCTGGCATGGCTGACTCTACATTGGGAATGCTTAGCCTTAGTTACCTAAACATGCTTGCATGTTTTCCAAAATACAATGTTAAAAAGTACAGCAAATCCTAAACATAGTTTCATCCAGAAGAAATCAGTACTAACATAGTACATTTTCCTCAGTGGAAGCTACCCATACAGAGTTCAGTATGTGTATTCAGAGGATGATATTGTTTGTAAGAAATACATTTGTCAGCTCTTTTCAGCTTGTTGACCACCAGAGGTATGTACAGGACAGAGGAATCTAAGTGGTGGGCTGTAGCGTGGTTTTTCTGATCTTTCATTCTTTGGGCTTCTCAGCAGGAGCAAATTCAGCCTCACAAAAAATGCCCATTTGGAGATGATAGGAAACCAGAAATTCTCTGAAGCCTATCATTGGAAAAGGACTTACACCAGAATAGCATGTTCATATATACCTCCTCCCTTTCTCTGCAAGATGTTCTTAGATTGGATTCATAAAGATGTTTACTTTCCTTTTATTGTGACTTCTGTAGTTTTACTGATAGTTCTGTTTTACATTATCTGATGAAGATTTATGCAAATTAACAGAATAGAAAGAGACTGAAGACAATTTTCTTTGGGAATACCTTTATGTAAAATCTATGTAAAGTCAAAATAAAATTTGAAATTAAAATTTAAAATTATATATTGTGTTCTTGAAAGTCTCCAAAAGAAAAATTGAGAAGATCCTGGGGAAGGTTCATAAGTGCTACTTCTGCATCATGTCAGAAGTGGATGAAACAATTTAGTTGTCATGTGTAAGCACCAGGATCTTTATGGTATTGGAAAGTTGCGTATTGTGAGCTGGGTGGCCAAAACTTTGCTTATGATGGCCCCACTTCACTTAGGGAAGACTGCAGATTAAGAACATATGAGAACTATGTTTTGTTTGAAATGCTTGTGCAGTCTCCCACTGGATTTTCAGGCATCACTTCCGACATCCCGCGATCTGAAATGCTTAGTTGCATACAAGACTTGTTCACAATAAGCTAATAGAAATTTGTTGAATCCAATGGGAACAGCATTGCTAAGTAGCTCTGAAGTTAAGAGAAGGGAAAAGTGCAACTCATGCACCGTGCAGTGCATCAGAGATGTAGTTAATCACACAAGCATATTTTCTTTGCTTATCTGCTAGTAGATGTGTGTGTTATCAGCCGTGAAATTGGTTACAGTTCTGGAAACAATCCCTTTCAGAGCAGGCTTTGTATTCTTGTTCTTTCCATGGGAATTTTGAGAATACCACTTACCTGACTGTGGGTAAGGTTTTTGTTATACTTTGCTGACACACAGTAAAAATACATATAAGAACTCTTTCAAAGTTTTAGATCAAATTTTGCTTTTCCCAGAGAAAAGCTACTGCATTTTCACTTGTGTAACCAAAAGCAGAGTTTTGCCTTAAGGAACATGAGTGCAAATGGCAAGGTATTAAAAACACAGATGTAGAGAGAGAGGTCCATGTGTGGAAATGGTTTATATTAAGAGGCAGTTGCTAAAGCAAATGAGAGCTTGGCCCATTCAAGGCCCATATGACCCAATATTTTTCTTTGTGAGTGGTAGTTTTAGGGAAATCTTTAACAAAGACAATTTGTTCTGCGTAGCCATGAGCATTTCAGATGACTTCCCCTCTCCTTGCACATTTTTACCATTTTTCTGGGCTGATGCTGAACCAAGCCTCAAATCTGAGTTTTGCATATTCTCCATCAGGGCTGACAGTGCAGCCCTGAATTTCCGATGTCATCAGAGAATCCTTTCCAGTCAATAAGAAATGTTGTCAGTTGTGATAACTGGCATTAAGGCCCTGCTAAATTCTCTGCACAAAATGTCAGTGTGTCATTGTAACATTGAAAGAAATTTTTGAGGAGAAGTGTTCAGTGAAAAACAAATTCAGGTCTGCTTGTGTTGAATGGAGATAATGGAAAATATTAAGCAAACAGATCTCAGTTTTCCATTGCCTCCTGAGAAACCTTGGCAACCTGGCTTCAGCATCTCTAGTAATAGGCTAATAATAACTGAGTAATACTGCAAAAACAGTAATAATCTAATAACAGATTAATAATACTCTTAATTTTTAGTTACCTTTCTGAGCTGTAGATCTTGAACACTGTGGTCAGAGCTTCTGCTTGCTTCAGCAATATACTCCTCAGGATTAGGGTTGATTGTGGGAAAAGGTGTCAGTCATGGAGTTAATGCCTGGATAATAACAAGCTATCACAGAAATTCTAAACTTGGCAACATCTGAATGTCATATTTTTCAGGCTGAAGTTCTTGCATATAATTTAAACACTAAGGAAATAATGCAATTACTTTTAAGATGTCTTGTGCTGTTTCACCAGCCAGAGCACTCTGTGATGAAATTGTAATACAACATAAATCCAGGAGGTTTTTGTTGGTGAAGATGGAGAGAATATAGGTCCAGAAAGCAAAGGTAACTCTTCTCTTCTTATTCAGCTTCAGGTCTTGTTTCCTACACCTGATTTTATCTGAGTCTGGAAAAGGCATGAAGCATTCCCACATCCTGCTGTGAACTCACAATGTCCTGGTGGACTGCATAAGCACGGTGTAAGTGCAAGCTCTTGCTGAACACTGTGGCCCATGTGACAAGTGGCTTTCTGCTCCCCCAGTCATGACAATGACATAATGGTAGGTGGGACACATGGAAGTGACTGGCCAGGTAGACATTTCTGAGGCTCATCCACAGTGCAAGAGAGTGTGTTCAAGGGTATGTTCTAATACTTAGTGCACACATGAGGTTTTCCCTGAGCAAACTAGCTGGACAGCCACAAACTGGACCAAAACCTGCTGCAGTTAAGCAGTGTAGATGGATGGTGAACTTAGTTTCTCAGTCACTTGGCGTTGCGATACAGATGTTATCACCTCAAGATGGATATTTGCTTAAAAATAGCACTGGTTTGAGCAAATAAAAAACCCTGAAGTAATCTACTGCTTTCAGAGGAGGCACAGTTATTTTTCTTGCCAGTTTGCACTGGTTTTCTCTTTGACTTCTATCTTATTTAATAATCTGAACACTCAGCCAGAAACCTCTCACTCGTAAACAAGGAAAAAACAGTAGTCTTGTGAGTTCCAGATATCTGCATTGATTGGTGTAGGTTCTGTGTGTTCATAATTTTTTATTATCATAAATGGCAACATCTACTAGCACACTCAGAATTGCTTATAATTTAGTAGATTCAATTAAGCTGCTGTTATTTCTTGCAAATGTATTTTTGAGTGCGTCTCTTAGTGTGGCACCACAAGTTAAATAAATTTCACTGCTTAACTTCTTTGCTGTGGCTGACTGAATGACTTCAGGCATGGCTACAAGCAATACTTCATTCTCTGGTGCAATCTGTATACTTGGGTTATTCATGAAAAATGGACTTTTTCCAGGGAAGCATGGAAAAAGATGCAAAATGGATAAAGAAAGGACAACTATCAGGGTGCCACTCTGAATTAGAACATATGGCAAAGGATGCTTTTTGACATCTGTCTTTAGAGCTGAACTAAAGAAAGATCCAACAAAATCTTAAATAGTTTGTGAAAGTGATAGGTACCTAGGAGAAATATAATGTCTCTTATTATACCCACTGGCAATAGAACTGAAATCAGAACAAGGAATGGTGTTTCTGTGAAAGTTTGGCAGATGTACAGGTGAACTTCTCAGATACTGGAAAGTACTAAGCATCAGTAACAATGCAGCTACCAAGCTTATGTTGTCATGGCATTGGAACTGGATTCAGTTGGACCATTAGTATTTATCAGCAAACAGGCAAAAAAGCCTAGGACAAAACCAGCTGAAATAACAGAAGTTTCACGCAAGGTCAGCTAAAGCTATAAATACAGAGTGAAGCACACCAAAGTAGGTTTTGTGCACAGAAGGATAAGAAATGTAGACATTACAGGAAAGCATTCAACAGTCACTTTTTTCATGATCTTGCCTCCAGCAAATAAATCACTGTGCAGAAATATACATGTAATGTTAGAACCATTCCCCTCTAAGTGGATGGTGAGAGTAACATCTCCTTTGGTGGGTTTGCCTTCACTAACACCTGCTAAGTGAATCCCTGCAAAGCAAAGACTAAATATTATGTACAGTTTCAGCCATGACCAAGGCAAGTAGCTCAGATTGTAGTGCAACAACCTTTAAGAGCAACAGAAAGATGAATTTGCACAAGAGCTTTCCTTGTGAGATGGCAATATGCCCTGCACAAAAATTATTTGATGGTAGTGGAGTCAGGTGTTTTGGAGTGATATCTACTGACAGAATTAGCCAAAAGCAGGTTACACAGGGAACACCTTGAACGTAACTGGGAAGCACAGAAAGACCCTTTCCTACTTTTTGAAGGCAGTGAATGGAGTGAAGGGAGTAAGAAGTTGTGAACGGAGTAGCATCATGATAAGGTCATACCACGCACAATTCCAGCTTAGTGCACACCAACTAAGATGAGATACTTCATTTATATAGAGATACTTCTAGAGGGAATTCATATCTGCTTGAAGAACAGGGCTTGGAAATCAACTCTGAGTTGAAATCAATACAATGGCCACCAAAAACCAAATTGAGAACCATGTGGAGATGGGGAATGTTAAATAAAGTTATACAACTAACAGAATGGATGAGCAATATGGTAGCTATTAAAAACCAGACAAACCGTACATATGTATTGTTCAAATCTAAAATAAAATCACATGATGTGGAAGAGAGAGAATTGCCCTGTAATTATGCTGATAATTTATTGTGTTCAGCTTCATATAGGAAAAGAGATGTATACTAGTTCTATAAATCAAGTACACATACTCCTGCATTTATGTAGTTCAAATTCATGTTAACTATTTATTGGCACAAAAATTGTGTAACAATGTTCATAAATTTATAGGTTAAGCAAAGTTATGAACTGTTTCCTGAACACATCTGCTGTGCAGCTTACATTATATAGCTCCAAAGCAAAAAAAAAAAAAAAAAAAAAAGAAAAATAGTATGTATTGTGCCTTTCTACTGCTTGGACAATTTTTGAAAGAAAACAACATACAAACAAAGGAAAGAAAGTTGCCATAACATCCCTTTCTACATTAGTGACTTCAGGAGCGCACATTGTCATGTGGGATTCCAAGCACAAGCATCAGAATCAGAGACATGGATCTGCTTTCTCACATGGCATGGATAAAGAGAAATCACGAAAGGCAAGGCAAGCTGATTCTTTCACGGTTCCTGAAAGTGAAGCCTGTTGCCCCAGCAGGGTGAATCAGAGACCCACAATGAAAACTTAGGCTCAGTGTCTGGAAAGAATGAAGCATCTCAGGAAGCTGAGCCACAATGACATACACACTGAGGAGGTACTTATGGAGAGGTTGTCAGCATCCTGTGTGGAGCAGAGCTGTGTCTAAGTTGCTGTTCGTCGCTGGAGTATGGTACTTTTTACTGATTACTTGGGAATCAGAGTCTTTTGCTGCCAAACTAAGTCAGACTCCTTCTCTTTAAAGCACAGCCACCGAAACTACTGCCTGCTGTCTTTTGGCAGTCTCCAAGTTTGCTCATTGGAGCAGAGGATGAGATACTCATGGGCAGCCTGTGGAGAAAGACATCTATCTCTTAGACTCTGGTGCAGAGAAGTATCAGAAAGGAGCTTTAACCTCAGCTTGGAGGTATAGAGCCTGCATAGCCATTGTATATCCAGAACTACAAGATCCTTTGCACGCTGACAACTGGACATGGATATTTTAGGATGGATAAATTGATAATTAATTACTTAAAGCTGAGACAAGCTTTTCAGCTACTGGAGTGTGGTTTTTCTGCATTATTTTCTCATATTCAAGTACTTCCTAAGAATTATTTTGCATGTCAAAGTAGTCCTTCTGCTCCTTCCTCTTAGCCCTTCCAGCTACATGTCCACTCTCTCTTGAAGATCAGACAAGGCAACAACCCAAAGTGCAGTGTGTTTTCTGACTGAGGTCCTACACTCATATTGCCACTGGTAAGACATTTCCCCTGCTTCTCACCCTGCAATACCTCTACATTTGGATGACATCACTGGACGGTGACTTTCCTGCCAAAATGCTCTCCCCGGCACACTTCTCTAGGACACTTTACTGTGAGGGGGAACCACTGCCCTATCTGCTGTGAGATGACAATGACATTCTAATCACACATGTAAAGACATGAAGCAGGTTACAAAGCCAGGCTGCAGAGCCATGCAACATTATTACTTGTTTAATTTGAAAACAACCTAGAAAAAAAATTAATTCTTTTCACTTGTGGCTTCTCCATCTGGAGGGCATTGATCCAGTCTCACTGAGAGAGCTGCCACAAGCACACTGGGTGGATCAGATCCCTGTTAATGTCAGTGGGATGTGCACACTATCACTCATCGATTCTACTGGCGTTTTTAGTACAAGGAGGAACTGTACCCTTCCATTAACAGACATTGCCATATAAATTATAATCTCCCAGTGTCTGGAATCTATAAACTGATTAAAACCAAACCCAAATTATGTTCTGCTCCGTTATACCATCTTTTTGCAGCCTGACAATATTTATAGTTCTAGATGTAAGCCCTAGAAAAAGCAGCATCTATTGTGATGTGTATTTCAAGCACAGTTAAAAAGCCAAAAGACTGAAGTAAGGGAGCAAAGAAGAAGGAGTAGTTTTAGATGGCTAATGCAGAGAGCACTGCACAGAGAGCATGTGCCACTTAGCAAGGCCTGGGGCTCTCATGGCCCCAGAGGAGGCTCTGCTGCTACTTAATGCTGAGCATTAGGGCACTCCCATTACTGCATGACTGGCTGCATCATGATACAAGGTTCAGCATGGAAAATTGAGTGGGGCTTCTCTAAGCCCACTTTTGATACCTCCCAGAAACAGATCTGATCCAAACTGGACATTTGGTCTCCTTTACAGTCAACTAAAAGTTCTGGAGAAGAAATTATCCCATGAACTTTTTATTAGTGAAGTTAATGGCATTCAGAAAATGTCCTTGATCCTTTTGTACTTGCTAGTCTAAAGGAAATCTAGATTATTTGCTTGTTGTACGACCTATTTTTACACAACAAAGAATTCTCGCTCTTGATACATGATTTTTCATGATTGGAAAGCAGTTGTACTAAGGAGAGCTTACTGGAATTATCTGCATGTATGCACTCCACCCAACAGCCGAATTGTTGGCACTAACTTGCAAAGTAACAGGCCATTCTCAAAACTTCCATCACCCTGATTTAGAGTGGGGATTTAACTCAGCTCTCCCACATCCCAGGAGAGGAGATCCACCGCCAATCTGTTGGATAATTGCACTCCCTCTCTCCTATAGAAGCTGTTGTGTTTTGTATGAATAATTAACTAGTCATTGCAGCAGTGGTTTGGACCTGACTTGCCCACATCACAGATGAGCATGCTAACTACCAGGCTGCAGAATCACTCCCTTACATTTCCCATTCCCCTGTCTGGCCCAATGAGCACTTAATTATTTATACAAAGGGATTTATATAGCTTAAAGAGAAGAAAGCTCATATGGGCATAGCCTGGGGAATGGGAGATCTGCATCCAAGTCCTTGCTCTGAATCAAACCAAAAGAGGATTTGAAAGCTGGTCTCTGCCTTCAAGTAAATTCTTGCTCTTGGGACCACTAAGTTAAGTCTAGCTGCGCATGCAACAGGGCATTGGAAAAGACCTTCTCCTTGAAATACCGTAGCAATGAAGTCTAGCTGCCTGCTTCAAAAACAGGGGCTGTAGCTGAGAAACTCCTCTGGATGTAGCTGCAAGTCATGCACTGTAGACGTTGCTGTCTCTAGCATTTCACATCAGGGAAGTGTCTCTCTTAGACACCGCACTTTTCCTATGGTGCACAGAGGAAGTGAGAACTGGTGCTTTGGGAACAAAGATCCTGAAAGGACTTCAGTGTTACATCTTTGTCCTCTCTTCTCTTCTTCCCATAGCCTTCACTGTGCTTTGTGAGTATTCAGGGGAAAAAAGTATTTCTGATGACATTCTGATGTGTTCTAAAGAAAGCTGCCATTCAGAAAGAGGGGAAACTCTACCTGAAACCATGTTATGAACTGAATGAGGACAGATCAGTGATTAAAAAAAAAAAAATTATAACTCCATGCCATTAGAAGTATGTGTGCCAGCAAAGATGTTAAGGGACACCAATATCTGCTTCTACCAGATAAGTGTGTGGCCCTCAAGATAGTGCACAACCCAATGCCTTTGCCTGGCTGACCCAGAAATGTTGCTTCAATGTGCAGTTGAGCAGTAGAGTGAGTGGGACGGTGGTCTGGGTGTGCATGCAGATTCACTTGATCCAGAAATGTCCAGCTTTCTGTGTTACTGACTCCTGCAAGAGGTAAGATCCATTGCAAATAGCTTCAACAGACAGCAAATTGCTTAAGGGAACAGATTCCTTTGCCAAGGTTAGAAAAAGCCAGAGCAGGGAGTTGTAGGTTTTTGTGTTTGGTGGGTTGTTTTTTGGTTTGGTGGGGTTTGTTGTTTTGTTGTTATTTGTTTGTTTGTTTTTAAAGGATGGAACACACCCTTGAAGTAGGTATATTACAGAAGGTACTGAAATAAAGCAGATGGCTTGGAAACATGGTTCGAATCTTAATTTGTCAATTCTTTTTATAGCATTGGCTTGACCTGATATTGTTCTTTGAAGGAGTATTTATTTGTCTGAGAAGTGACCTGACACTTAACTGACTTGAGGTGTTAAGGATGCAACTTCTGTCTTCCATTACAAGTGTTAAGATAAGACCAGGAAAAGGTTTGGAAATGCATACAGGAATATATGTTAAATTGAGTCATTCGTGAAGAGCAAATATCTGCTTGCTATCCACTTCAGTATTAGAGCTGAGCCTGCTGGTTATGTGCTACAAAATCTGAAATAACACCCAGCTGGCTAGGAGAGTACCACTCTTTCCTTGTTCTTTTCTGAGACAGGATCTACAGTGTCAATATTTTTGATAATTTGAGAGTTTTTCTTCTCTTTCCCTGTCTGCCTGCACCTCTGAAAGCTGCTCCCTCTTGTGGCCTAGTGAGATTTATGGCATAGGATATGAATTATACCGTGCTTGACCCCTTACATAAAAGAGGGAGCAAGCCAGGGGCTTATGAACTGTAAAGGGGACCAGTTCATAAATTTGATTTGTGTCTGACTGTCTTCATTGTTGTAAGGTACCCACATTCACTTTTCTTAGAGATAAGTGGTAAATTAAGATGACTAACTAAACACTTACAAGTTGTTTTGTGTTTTTTTTTAAAAAAAAGAAAGCTTATTCTCTTGAGTAGCACTTCTTTCTAGGAAACAAAAGGCAGTGAGGCTGTGCTCCATTTCTCATCAGTATTATAATAATACATGGCACTTACATATCTGCTTTCCTCTGCAGGAAGTAACCTCACAGTAGTTTACAGAAGAAGCTGTTATGATAATGTCTTAGGTACACAGGAGTGAAGGAGCTGCTCAACATCATCGTGGTTTCTTTCTATTGCTGCTTCTACCTGCTGGTTCATTTGTATACATTCAAAGAACCCCAAAATGTTGTGAATAAGCTGGCTCACTTCCTATTCTATCAACATTGATATTCAAAGGTAGTGTTGTGTTTGATAGATTAGGGTAGAACACCTTTCTGAACATTTAACTTTTATCATATGTCTTTGTCCACCAGCAGGTAACTTAAAAATCAAATAAGACCTGCAGCTAGTGCAGTTGTCATCTCAAATACTCACAGGTGTGTTATTCTGGATGCTAACATGAAAATGTTTCCACCTTCATCTATGTTGACATGTTTTGTCTCTGCTGATAACTTTCATCAACACATTTCACAGAGCAATACAGGAAATTATGTGGAAGCCCTTCCATCTCCATCATCCTTATTCTTGGATAGTTGCTGGGCTATGAGTGTAGCCAAAAACAGGAAGCAGTTCTCTCTTCCCTCTCATCTGCTAGCCGCTAAATGACAGATTGTATCTAAAATAAAGGGTGAGTGGTGAGAAGTGTCCAGCTCTGAATCACTCGCTTCCTCTCCCACTGATCCATTTAGAGCATCTCTTGTTGGGTTCCTTCATTTCTGTGAATCTTACATCTACATTTGATTATCTTCATCCCTTGGGCAGCCTGTGTGCCCACCTGGGGCTGTGGCTTGATTCAGGTGGCAGGTAGCCACTATCCTCTTGCTGACTGCAACCTTCACTTCAGATCACCCTGCCAGCGGGCTTGAGGATTACATTGGTCTCTTTCAGCTCTTTTCCCTTTCATTCTGTGACCTCTTTCTCGCCCTTCTCTCCTTTCATATTTCAGCTTTGGCCCAGTGCCTATTGGCGTGAGCGTGAGAACAGAGTACACACAGGAGGTTGGACTTCTCTCTTGTGTAGCTATGGGCAGCTGCACCGGCCTTGCTGTCTTCCCTTTCCACATGCCCTCTGGGACCTGCTGATCTCTTTCCATACTCATTATTATTTTTATTCCCCCAGCAAAAAGCCTTATTACTTCATTCCCTAACTTTGACAACCTACAGTTACCAGGCCTCTTGCTTTATCGCCCTCCAGTCTTTCCATCTGAACCACTTGGAACCACGTGGCCCATCTCTGGCTGTTCCTTTTCATCTCCTGTCAGTACCTTTCTTTAGATTTTCACATAAAATTCTAGCTGCATGTCTCTTCTGTGTCCTGCACTACATCACTTCTGCCTGCTTTTTTCCTTGTCACGTTTCATCTCTCTGTGCCAATCTGTTTCTCCACTCTGCCCACCCCACCATCCCCCCTCCTGTCTCTCTCCTGGTCAGGTTCCCCATCAGTCCATATCTTCCATCTGCTCTTTCCCTCCAGAGCTTAATCTAAGCCTCCCTGTAAACATGCAATTCATCAAACAAATCAATAAACAGTTCTCTGCTCTTATCTTCAGCTGCAGAAACTTGGGGGGGAAAAAAAAAAGATAAAAAGAGAGAGAGAGAGGCAAGGTCTCAAAGATTGTAAAGATTGTGAGGGTATAACAAAACAAATTATTTTTTTATTCATTATCATTTCACATCCAAGTATCTCCTAGGATCTATACAGAGCGCCTGATACATGACTCTGTAAGCATTTCATCTGGAAATAATTGTTTGCAGGACCTTCCCCACCCTCCCCAGGATTGTGAGGTCTCCAAGATAGGGGTGTTGGCTTTGATTTGCTGTAAAGTAGAATGCACCATTGTGATGCACAGCAAATATGATGCATTATAATATCTTAGTAAGAATGATGTTGGTGTGATGATGATTAATAACAGTATCTCTAGCAATTGGCGTCTATTTTAACAACAGAATACTTTTCCATGAATTGGGATTAATAAGTAATCTTTTGCCTTCCGTTTTTTAAATATTTTAGCTTTAAATTGTGAAAATACGGTCTAATCTTCTCTGTTCCAGACACTTATGCTGCCTGAAACAGACTACCTGTTTCTCTTTATTGTGGTGGAGAAATAGTTACGAGCTGGAGGGTAAGAGGGAAGGAAGGGTTCATGCAAGGATATGAGTTGTTCTGAGTCTTCTTTGGAACTTACCATTTTTCCACTCACTTAAAAAACAAACAAACAACAAAACCTGGTTTCTTTATGCTTTTTGTGCAGTGTGATGAGGGTGTCTTGTGTCACTTTTTGTAGCATCACATGCTGAGATGTTTGCTATCCTCAGATAACCTGAAGCAACACAATGCTCTTAGAAACAAAATTGCAGATAGTATTTCATATCTAATGTGTCAGGAGTCTTCTAATAGCCACAAAAAGGCTTGAAAACATTTTTGTTCTGGTTACTTAGTAGATCTTAAATGGATAAATTCAGCAAAAGCATGATGTATTCTTTTTAAATGCTTTTTGCTTATCTTTCATGTCTGCCGTGACTTTGCCATAAAAATTTACAGCTGTAGGAGTCTGTTGCCCTTGCATGTTGACAATGTGAAACGAAGAGTGTGTAGAGGCGTTTTGAACGTACTCCTTTTTAGAGAAACATGTATATGTGAAAGAATAGCCTTACTCAGTCTTCATCTCCACCACTGCATATAACACACACATGCCTTTTTAAATCGACATAGTTACATTTCATGTATCTGTGCTGTCACAGCCATTCTGAGGGTAAAGCTGCACTGTTCAGGGTGCCATGAGTCTGTTGTAATGCCCCCTCAGTGACGTCTGAAGTTGCCCGAGTCACTAGATTAGATGCACTAATGCATCTAGCCTGCAGTTTTCTAGACCCGTCACTCCCTGCTCAACTGGAGCATCTTTGGTTATGACAGCAGCTTGCTGCTTGTATAACGGTATGGCTCCAGATTACAGCAAAGTTTGTGTTTGCAAGCAGAAAGGTGGAAGGGAAGGATCCATAAACTTTTCATTAAAACAAACTGAAGTCACGGGAGGAGCCTTTTTTGAATGACAGAAACAGGAAACTTGTACTTAATCTGCCTTGCTTTTGCCAGTGGGTTTCACTGCAGTCACTTGGAATTACCAGAGAGAGCTAATACAGAAGGCTAAGGCTGACAGAAGATACATTTGAATTACTCAAAATATAAGTTTTTTAGGTAGCTATACCTTGGTACCACCATGAATGCCTGGAAGTGTTTAGAAAATATATATTATGCTATTTGGAATAATAAATGTTGTCAGTTTTATTTTTCAAAAATACAGAAAATAACATCAAACATGAAAGTAATCTTTCTGTTGAAGCCATTACAACTGTTAGGAATTCACAAACTTTTCCAAAATCACCTATATATACTTTTATATGATAGCTCATTAAGAATCTATTCTAATTTATTGGGGTTTACAAACAATTGAAACAACTGTTGTGTACATATAAAAAATTAACATCCCAAGTAGTGTTCATTAGTAACATAATTACTACAGGAATATTATTTTCACAGCTATTTTATGTGCCTTGTGTGTTCATATGCACGCATGTAAGTAAATGTAAGCTTTTCCTCTTCTTTGATATGCATATTTCAGAACATGCCCAGATCCCCCCTTTCACACAGGAGTGGAGTAGTTTGCAGCTGCATCGGTACAACCAAATTCAGTATTTTCAACTGGTTTCTGTCTAACCTTGCTACACCTCCTGGGTTGGAAACCTCCCTGGTTAGACAGTACAGCACCTTCCACTTGTGAAAGACCACACTGAAGGGCCCACCCCTAATTTGTTGTCTCATTTAGCCTGAAGGGAAAGTCCTCCCAACTGGAGAGCAGAAGCGATGCTGTTTCTCTTCAGAGAAACAACTTGATGGTGCTATGGCATATACTGTACACTTAATCTAAGACATATTTTGCTAAAAACCTCAAGTTATATTTAACATATGGCAGAGGATCATTATGTTCAGTCCTTAAGTCAAACCAGATAGCCAGTTGGAGGTGGATCTATCATGATCTGGCAACATTTTCTTTGAGTGCTCAATTTTAACAAGTGTAAAAAAGGAATTAAAATTCAGACTAAAGCTACAGTGATGTGCTGCAATGGTTTCATGAGGGCTTCTTGATTGCTTTTAATTAATATCCTGCTACTAAAAAGACTGGAGATTGGGATAATTTCTAATGGCATTTGACTTTTCTCTCATGACTCTGCTAAACCAGACAAGCCAGAAATGACATACAGACTTATAACAGTACTTCTCTTAAGCAATTTTTCTTCCCAGAAAACCCAAACCCCAACCCTCCTTGGTACAAACTAGTTTATCTCAAATGTCAGGTATTAAAAACGTTTGGAAGCAGAGATCTGTAAGGTCTTTACAGTCATTTTTGTGTTATGCAGGCTGAACAACGTTATGTTTTGTGCTTTAGTTTCACTTTGAAACTGTGTTACCGTCCATCATCTGTGCTTAAGATGAGCTTCTTTGTCCTGTGTTTCTGCCTCTCTTCTACCCCCGTATCTGGCTGCTGTGTAGTAGTTAATTGGACAGGGAAGATAAAACAGATAACTCAGATCCTCACTCATCTCTTCCACAGCAGCCCCACCAGGCTCACAAGCACCCATCATAATAAAAGATTAAAACATTTGTGAGACAGCCTGCTCACATTTTGAAAACACAAAACCCATTATGATAGCTTACCTTTCGTAATGACGCTTGCATAAAAATAGGTACAAACTAAAAAGATAGTTGTTAAAAAGATACTACAAATAAACACGCAGATCCAAGTAGGTCAGAACAGGTGTATTTGCCTGAGATCTTAACTGTGTTGTTACTAAGCAACAGCATAAACAGCCCTGATTTTGCAACCACGTGATGCTGCTCAGACCAAAAAAAGAAATTATGACATACACATTACTAGTGTGAAAAAATGGTTTGGGAAGATTATGTAAGCATGAGATTACCATACCTTAAAATTAGAGATCTCTATCAGGTCCACAGTATGCAAATAGATATTACTAGAAAGCTGGGGGTATGCTAATCTGTTTTAGAATTTAGGCAGGACTAGATTACAACAATTAAATCTACAACTTAACTTTCTTAAAATGCAATATTTATTTATTTTCAGCAAATCTTAAGTAATATAAAGTGCAAAACAGACTGATTTAATGAATAACTAAGAACTGTATCTTGCAACATCCTCTTCCCAAGAAGGACCAACTTTTCTTTCTCCTTCCATCTTCAACAGTTACTTGTTGAACAGTGTTTTGAAAAAGGTAACCTGCAAGTGTTTCCAATGCTTATACTACAGTATTTATTTTTTTATTAACAGTGGTGACTTTACACTCCCAAATGTTTCTTTGTAAAAACTGGCTTAGTGTTTGAGGTCAGCATACTTAAGTAAATATTTAAAAAAATAAAGGAAAAATATCAAATGTTCATAGTTGTTGCCTGATATCAGGCAGCCAGATTGAAAGCCTGCAGTGAACTCAGTTACTTGTTTCTCCCAAGTATCACAAATTCCATTCAGCACCCTGAGGAGCAATGCCTGCAAAGAGACTTTTTATTCTACTTTTGGGCTAGAAATTCTGGTTGGTTTTTTTTTTTTTTTTATTTAAGGGCTTTTGCTATTCAGTTTGCTTCCAATTTTGAAAGAAAAAAAAAAAAGGAGTGGAAAAAGATGAATGACGCTCTTTTGGGGAGTAATCTATCCATCCTGTTATATGCTCTGTTTCCTGTAGAAGATCATTATTATTATTCCATCTTTCCTCTTAAGACATGTCTAAAATCTTAGTCATGTAACTTACTGAGAGGTTATTAGCAGTATATGACTGTGTGTTGTGTTGCAGGTGTCTGTGTTTATTATGAAAACCTGAAATTTAAAAATTGCAATCAGTACTTTGTCTTTCTCAGCTTTCAGCTCGGCCTCTGAGTAACCTGATGCTCCAAACCCCACAGCTGTTGTCTATCCCAATATGAGATCTCAGTCAGGAGCCAGACTTTACTCTCATTTTCTACAGTGCAATTTTGCTATGCCAATGGATTTACTGGAAGTCTAGGCTACATGAGACTGTATTTTGGCACCAGGAGTCTCTGTGCACTGAAAGGAGGATGGTATATTTTTACTGATTAGCAGAGCTGCATCGATGCTGCTGAGAAGGGGAGCTGTAAGAGGGAGTGGGCACCGAGCTACCTGATGGGCTCCAGCTGTGCCACAGATTATCCTTTGGTTAACATCAACACAACTGTGGGTGCAAGAGGATTTTTCCAGTTTTCCCACAGGGACACAAAGAGCAGCTTGTAAGGAATAACGAAATGTTTTGGTGGATGTGTCTTACAGACAGAAATTCTTTGCAGATAATTTTTATTTCAAGCCTTGAATGAAAGAGTAAATGTGTCAGAGACAGAAAGGGGCAGCTCAGGCAGGACAGGAGACTCAGCTAAGTCACCGCTTCTGTTCTGTGTGACAACCAGTTGGCAGAAAACACCCTTAAAATAATGTTTTTCATTGCAGAAACACTAGCTTAATTGTATACTGCCTATATTTGATGTTAGCTGACCCTTTTCTTCGGAGTATTTGTGAAGTTATCAGGGTTTCTACTTTTACAAATGACTTGAAATAAAATCGGATTTAGAAAAGATTTGCTTTTATTCTCCTCTATCTTTGCAAAAGTAGAAATTCTGCTGCCCTCCATTTCATTATGCACTACAGAGGGAGAACAAGTCAGTTGCAGGCATGTCACAGCAAGACAGAATCAGGACCAGGAAATCTCACACCTCTGGATGCAAATGAATTTGGAATAGTTGGGCTATTTCCAAACTATGAAAAGTTTTATTTGAAGGTGATTTTAAAACATGTATTTAAGAAAATGGTCCAATCCTGTGTTTTTCTTCTGTTTTGTTTTGGTTTTTTTTTTCTGATGCATTGAAAAACACTGGAAAGACTCTTTAAAATATTATGTCTGAGCATTTGTTACTGTTGTGGTATCACTAATATCAGGTTTGACACTCCCTATGTTCATTATGTAACTTCTTGGTGATTTATGCTGAATTTGCTGTTCTGCTTGAATCTTTAAAAATATATCCTTTCTTCAAAATAGATGCTAAAAATCATTCCTGCATTAGCTGTTTTTTTTTTTCAGTTCTATTGCAGATTACAAAAATACAAAATTCTTCAACTGGCCTATTTTCAAAGGAGTCTATCTCATTAAAAATGTTTGTAGTCCCTAAATAAGACTGCACAGGTGGAAATACCTACATTATTGCTTTGTGGGATCGCGTTCTTCATTATCATGAAACCAAATATTTTACGTATTTTCATTTTTTCCTTCTTTTCCTTTTTCTTTT
>VZZY01007131.1:41342-57973 GCA_013400335.1 Eurystomus gularis | reverse complement strand
ACTAAACTCTTGCATATAACAGGAAAAAACAATAAGCTATGTAAAATTTGTAAAAATGGAGTACAGGATGCCTCCCTTAACCTCCCCAGGAGTGGTTAGAAAAAAAGAGTGCAATGCGACCGGCCTGGCTGTGTTAGGTAGGTACCTTCCACAACTTTCAGTAGGGAATCCAGCTCTGAGAAGTGTTAAGCATAGAGGAAAAAATGTCAGGTTCAAGCAAACACAAAGCTTTGTTTGGCATAAATGTAACAGACTCATGGAGCTCTGACACAGCAGAAGTTTGCCAGCATTCCCTGTTACTGATATGTTCATCAATCAACATCACATTGTGCTCAGTGTTTTACAGTGCCAGAAGAGCTTTTGACTGAGCAGCTTGTAACAGAACCTGGAGGCTAGACAAAGTAAGCAGAAAGTAAGATATATTTAAACAAAATGAGGGAAGAGTGGCTAATTACATCAGAGCTGCATCTCTATTTGCCAGACTTCTAGGGAGGACACAGGGGGATTCTTGTAGTTTCCTGCAGTTTTATGATTTTTGGTCTAACTTTGTGTTCATAGCAGTGATTCCTACACTGAGATTTATGAATCACCAGGGAACTGTGAGGACATGGTAGGTTGTCTGTGGAAATACAGTATTCTACAATGTTTTGGGGAGAAAAACCTTCAAGTAAAAGTTTAATGGCAAGCAGAGTGCTTGCCAACAGAGTTATAATTATCTGTTGGCCTAAAAAGCTTGAAAACCTTTATGGGTTTCCATCGTTTGTTGTTAATATCAAGATTACTACAGCCACCTTTTCAAATATTTTGGGTTTAATTTTTGAAAGGTTATTATAAAAAATATTTCTTACTCTACTAATTTGAGAACTCTGCCTAATTTTGGCAACTCACTTCATAGTTCTTAAGCAATGTACATTATATGTAGGCTGAAGCACTAATGGCAAAACTGGAGCTTAGTAACACATGACAGATCTCTGAAGAAGGGATCACAACTTGATAATCTTCTCTGCCTGGTAACAACAGCACTAACCTGTTGGTTATAGAGAAAGTTGCACACAGAGTCTTCTGTGTACCTCCAGGCAGCCCTGGTGGAAGGCTGGAGCTCTGGACTTTTCCATACAGGCATACAATAATTGAAATTTAGGACTTCTTTAAACAAAGGATATTTACATCCCTGACCATTGTGTGTGTATCTAAGCCTGTGTATTTTAAGTCTTTTAAGATTCTTCAGCCCTGTAATTACTAAAAGCCAAGTCTGATATCCCAGAGCTAAGAAAACAAGACATTTTGGGAGCACTGAAGCTGCCCTGAAAGCCAGCTAGACCAAGGGGAAAAGACCTGTAAAGAAAGTATTGAGTCTGTTTCCTGTGGAATACATATTTTCACGCAAGGTCTCAAGAAGGAAAAGAAATTGAATCAGTGTTTCCTTGGCCTCAAATAAAAAATCTCCTCTTGCAAATCTTGAATATGAGCTGATCCTTCATGAATGTGCAAATAGTTTTGGAGTTCATCAATAAGAGATCTTGAAAGTCTTTTCAAAGACATTGACCTAAGGTTCAAAAAGGCAGTGATGTCACACCAAGGAGCAGAAAAAGCTGAAATGCACCACATGACCATCAACCCCAAAGCTAAACATTACAGAAAATATTTAACAAAAGATGAAAAGGGAAAAGAAAGCTCATGCTAAACAAGGAACAATGCCAGTGATGTGGCAGCTGGCATAGGAATGGGAAATGCTCACTGATTTGCAAACCTTACACTGAAATATGCCAGGGAATATACCAAAGGAAAGGCGTGGGTTACAGTCAAAGTTCAAGGTCTCAAATAATGGAAGAAAGTTGTTTGTAAAAGCACAAAAAAAAAAAAAAGGAAAAGGAGGAAGCTACAAATGCAAAATGAAGACATTTACAAAAATACTTAGGAATAACACTCGGGGAGGCAAGTGAAGTTAACAGCTGAACTCCTACAATGGAAAGATGCCAATGAGGCACTGTACTTAAAGGTTCAAGCTGAGATCATGCGTACCTGGCAAGGAACAAGTTCCAGCCCTATGGGAACACAAATTAGGGACAATCACCAGCTGGAACAAGAGCTTGTGTGAACATGCCAGCTCTCACTGAGGTCAGACAGAGCAACCACGCTGGTCGCCACCAGGCCACCAGTTGTCTGGCACACTCGCAGGAGTGGGATTGCTTTGGGACAGAGACTCACCGGTGAGGCAGTGAGAGGACACAGCCTCTGTCAGACAACCCATGGTGTTGGCTCATCTTTGGAGAGGAAAATAGACCAGTGGAAGAACTATAAAATGTGACAGCAGATGGCATTATTTGTAGAATCAAAGAGCCAGCAGTCTGAGCCGAGGCCCTAAAAACTGTAGGGAAGAAAGAGGGCAGACTCAGACTCTGTATTGACCCTAAGGAGCTGTGCAGAAACATTAACAGGAAACGTTTCCACTTGCTTGCAAGTAGCAACATGTGTGCTGGCAGAGCGGGAGCCAAATTCCTAAGCAAATTTGTTGCCTTGGCAGGGCTTTGGTAAATTCTCCTGAACACAGAAAGCCAAAAGTATTGCCTTCTCAGTAAGATGTTTGGCAGATGCTGGTGTGTAAGGTCACCTCTGGGCATGCATCTAGGACCAGAAATGGTTCTTCTGGCACTACTATGACTAAACTAAACTAAACTACTCAAGGTCTGCAGTTGCTGTATTGAAAAAACTGTTTCACTGGAACTCCTGATGTCACTGAAAAGGCCTGTCCTGGAGAGCTAGGGGGCAAGAAGGGACTTGGAAAACTCATCCCACCCCCCACTCCTGTGTGATCTTGCATGTCGTGTCTGTTAAAGGAGTCTTTTGCAAGTGAGTTGTGAGGATCAAAATGTGTCAGAGAGTGAGAAACTCAAGTACTGTGCTGAGGAAAGCCAGAGAAAACATTTCTCTTCTTCTTCCTCTCTCAGCTGTCATGCCGCAGCTATGACAAATAGAAACACGGATGGCATTTTTTCTTACTGCAAGAGTCACCAGTATTGAGAGAAAACTTGCCAGATGGTGTAAACAGGCCTGAGGCAGCTCTGCTGACAGACCCACTGAAGAGTTGGCCATAACAATATTTTAACTGAGACATTAATTAGATAACAGCAATTTGGTCAGAAAACTAAGAGAGCTGAATTTGGCACGGGTGACCACCTCTGGCTCTGGTCTCTATTCATTACCAGGGACTGTGGAGCTCTGAGTGGCAATAGCTTGTAAATCTTTGCTCCTGCTCTTCCTCAGCACAGGCTGCACAGGCCAGCCCTTTCTCCTGCCTTTGCAGAGCCTTGTGCCCAAGCCCTTCCCAAAGCAAATGACGCATCATCGTGGCTGGTATGGATGCTAGCAGATCCTGCTTGCAGGCTTGCTTTTATCTGCCATTCACGTCACCTGCCTCTTTTTGTTGTGTAAGAAAATATACTGCCCCAAGTTGGTAGCCCTTAGTAAAATTTGGGTAGCAAATGCTAACCATTTCTCAAAATCTGCTTAGTTCAACCATTACACTGGTTCAGCTCGTACTTGCTTTACTGCTGGACAGAAGTAATTCCCAGGCAGCCTGAACAGCAGCACTGTCTCTAGCCACAGAGCACAGCACAAGTGAGGCAAGCAGCTCCACGACAGCAGAAGGGAAAGGACCACCAGGAAGAGGGCTGCTGCCACTTCTGTGCCCAGACCATCCCCGGCCACTGCTGTGGCTGCTGATGAACATGCCAGTTAGTGCCAGTCAAGCAAGTGGTTCCCACGGTGTGGACACCTGTCTGCGGGGGAGAGCACTGAAATCACCCACGCATCTCACAGAGGTCACCGAGCAGCCATTCGATGCTAATAACTTTTGGTCACTACCAACTTGGGCCGCAATCGAACCATTGACCTAGAGGTGAAAGGCTGTATATCCCATTACCAATCTGCTAAACCATCCAGTCTCCCTATTACTGCAATTTTAATTAACTGAGCCAATGACATGAAAGCTGAAGGGAGGGGGAGCAGGCAGGGAAGCGAGAACACATTGGCTTTTACACAAGATTTGTTTCTTTAGAGTGGATTCTTGGTTTTTTTGAAAGAGCCTTGTCCTAACCTGTGCTGCCCATGAGACACTCCCCAGGCTGCTGCTCAGCACAGGACCGGACAGCACACTGTCTGTTAATGGGCAAATGGGTGAAACACTGCTGCTGCCCCCCTTTATAACGCAGCCCCTCGTAGCACAGTTCCTGACATTCAGAAGATCTGAATTTTACTCTCATCATGAACATTCCTTAGAGTAAAACACAGAAAAAAATAAGGGAAGTACCAACATGATAAATTCTGATATGGTTTTTTTCTGGAACAGTTAAAACCTGCTTGGTCTTAGCTTCCTGGATGAGAGGATCCAGAGAAAGCCTACCTTAACATTGTCACTAACAGGGGTGTGCTCAGTAAGCAGAAAAGCTGATGTCTCTGATGAGCCGATGATTTGACTAGCCCTAAGCTCAGCTGGTACAAGTCGCTGGGAATGGCTCCACATTTGTTTGTAAGAGGAACCAAACACTACACTCTTCTAGCGAGAAATTGTGTCATTGCCAAATGCAAAAGGCAAAGAGAAAATTGAAATTTGTTCAGACTCTGGCAACAACGCGCATAATTTCCTGACCTGCTTCTTTCCATGAATTATAGTCAGTCTTTGCTGCTGGTTGGGAGCACTGGAGGAAGCATGGTGAGCCCTACAGGAACTGAGGTTGCTGTTCTTGGTTTCATTAGTGCTGTTATCACCAACAGCTTCTTCTGCAGCAAGAAACGCTGTAGCTTTCCTGTGGTATCACCATCACTTGAACGACATACACAGCTTCTGTGGATTCAGAACCAGGGTAAACAAATCATTGCCTCAACCTCTGAGCAGCTTTGCTCTCCTTTCCCCTGCCTGCATGTGAATTTTACACTGGAATTAGGCAGCAGTTGGTATTACTCCTCTGTGCTCATTTGCTTCCTTGCTCAAGCACCTACATTTTCAACAGCATCCACTCCACTGCCAAGCCTGGAATGCTTCATGCTTGTTCTTGCATGTGTGTTTGATAAATCACAGCATGACTATTTTGTGTGTGTGTGATGATTATTCACCACGGTCTACTCCCACAACATAAATGACAGATAGAAAGTCCCTAAAATTCAGCAGCTCCTTGGGGTCTATCACATCCTGTGTAAACCCTGCTGCTTGCAGGCTGTTCCTGTCTCCAGCAGTGCAAGCACAGGGGGAGGCCAATCGCGACTTGATTCCAGTCCCCAGCTGTCTGCAAAATTTGCTCTTTGCTTGGGGCCTCACACACGGTACAGGCCAGTCCTTAATGCAGGGCTTCCCCGTGGTGGGGAACAGCTCAGCTGGAAGCCTGTGCAACTCCTCATACACATGAGCCTCTTTGATGCTCTCTTGCCATGTTATTTCAAATGCATTGCATGTGTAACTTGTATAACAGGTCTAGAAAAAGCAAATTAGCAAAAGGAAGCCAGGACTAAACTGTGGTTTTAATTATACCTGTGGTTGGGATGGAAAGTAAAGTATTAAGCAAGCCCAGGCTGTGTGCCCTTCTGGCCCTTCTCATTTCCCTCCACTAGTCTCCTGTACTCTATGGACGCTCCTCAAGATGCACTAGCTTGTTCTTTAATAGTCTCCATTTTCATCTTAGCACCCCTCCAGAGTGCACCCTTCTGCTGTGCCCTGCTGCTCTGCTATCCTTCAAATATCCTATCCCCTGTTGCCAAAGGAGGCATTGACACATCCCCACACAGACCCAGGAGTTTGTGGCACCATGAGGAGCCAGATCAGAAATATCACAGCAGCTTTGCGGCACAAAATCTGGGGAGTAGTGGAGAAGGATGAATTATATTAGGAATATAAATAGCAGTATCCCTGCCAGTGAACTGACATTCAATTCCTCTACCACTTTCCATCTGAAGATCAAAGTGCTGGAGGTCTGAGTATAGGAAATGCACTGAAGCATCTAAAATGTTGTCGCAGGAGATACAACAGCTGCTTGAGAGAAAGTCAATGCAGCATTTCTAGAGAAATCTCCACATTACAAGTTTTGAGTCAGGTCCCTGTTCTGGCACGCCTTCTCACCTCCTGCTGCTGTGCTCAGGTTGGTTAGGTGTGCAGCAACCAAGGGACAGTGAGAAAGGCACCTCCATTTGTGTCTTACTGGACTTGGAGGTGTAAGCACTCCTCCTCTATCGCAGCATAAAGCCAAAGAGGGCTACCTCATCCCGAGTGCTCCTTGCCACCCCTCAGTGGCTGGCTGCCAGAGTTCCTGTACATCTAACCATTGAGACCACCTGACAGAGGCAACACAACTTCCTGGAGGAAAGTTGGGTCTCCACTGGTGATCTGGTCTCAGAAGGCATCTGCCTGTGCTTAGTGGATGCTGGAATGAAAAACAGTACATTAACTGAGTGGATGGCCCACAAATTAAGGCAAAAGCTCAGATGTGGAGATGGGCCTAACTAACACCATGACCGCTCTCTGACCAATAACAAGGATGGTTTCAGGCTGTGTTTACTTACAGCCTCCTTGCTAATGTGAGCAGGGAGTAAGCCATAAATAGCGCTGACTTTTATGCGTTGGACTGAAAGCTTCAAAGTTAATAACCTGTTGAGATGAATGAGACTGTTCACCCCTTTCAGAGCTCTTTCCCAGGCTGCCTGCAAACTCAGCATGACAAAGATTTGCACTTGGTTCTTGCTTTTAATAATTTGTTTTCATACCCATCATGGCTAAAAATGTGTGTTAAACATAGAAACAAAACTCTAGACTCTGGAGCTCATTTCTTACGAGAGAGCTGCGTGCCACAGCAAATTCCACGGAACTACAATCCTGTCTTTATTACACATCCATGTCTCAGAAAGCCACAGAGTGAGTATTTTTTATGCTGATCTACAAAAGCCTGCCACAGAAGATTTAGGTCCTCTTTAGTGACAATGTACTACTGTTTACCTCTGCAGAGGTAGTTGTTGGGAAACACTACAGCCCAGATGCCCAAAGCAGACGTCTCCAAGGCTGCCCTCCCTTCAAGAGCATAAGACAGATGGTGGCCCAGAGTACTACCTAACACATCAGGATAAACTGTGGAGCTCAGGATAAACTCTGCAGCTGGTGGGTGCTCTGCTTTGCAGAGCAGTATGAAGGGCAGTGTCTGTCTCAGCAGCTTACTTGCAATGGTGGCACAGTGCTGCAGACTCCCCCTGCCCAGGACTGTACTGTGAGGCACAGCTGGATGAGCACAGCTGGATGGCAGCCAGAGCTGGTGTGCGAGACAGAGGGAGCCGGTGGGACTGCACCACACTAATGTGAGAAAGACAATCTTAGCTGAGGAAGAGGGTGAGGAGGATGTGAGTCTTAACATTAGAGATTTGGCAGGACTCAGAGGTCTTGTGGAGGTCTTGCTCTCACTTACTTAGGAGAGTTTTGCTGATCAGTGTTGCTCAGAACATTTTCAATGATAAATACTTCAGCAGAATTGCTGGGTTTCCTGTATCCTCACCACTCCTCCACCTTCCTCCAGTGGTCTGTGAGTCTCTATATCAGATGCTTTCACTTCTGGCCTGCTGTAGTACTTGGAAATAATGATTCCTGGATGCCCCCTAGAAACCTCTGCTCCCTACAATAAAGTGGCTTAAGCTTATGTACTTTTTCCTTTACTTTTATGCTCACCAGATTTGGACTTCCCTTCAGCTGCTGTGAAACTCTCCACGTGACTTGTAGTCACATCCACATCCAGCCACTAAAGACAGCATCAGACTACCACCCCAGGGTGCAGGCTCACCCTGCACATAAATGAGCTACAAGAGACCATGCCCTTGGCCATCGTGGTCCCAGACACTGCCACTGCAATGCTCAGAAGATGCGCAGTACCCTCCTTGGACCACCACCCCATGCTGGCAGCTCACCCTGGCGGCTGCAGGCCAGGGCCACCCGCAATGTCATTCCCCTGCAGATGGCTTGCCACAGACATGGCCAGGAACAGCACCAGAGCATCTGAAGTGGAGCTGCAGTAGACAACAAGAGAAGGCACTAAAGTGGCAGAAACGTCCTGTCAGGAGCTTGGCTGCATTTCAAACAAGACGTGAATGCCAACTATATAACTTAGACCCTCTGGGAGATTTTGGCTTTCCAAGTACTGGAGTTTTAAAAACCATTAGGTACTTTAAAGCAAGAAGAGGAGGGCTTGGAGCACTCTATCAATGAAGGCCACTGGAAAGTGCAGGAGAGGAGATCCTGCAATCCTGACCCCATCCCTACCCCAGATGTCTCTCAGGCCCCTTGCTGCTTCCAGTTTATGTTTTGTTTGTTTCGTTCTGGACATGGCATCAGTTTCTGGGTACTTTTCTACACTCCACAACTCAGCCTGGACCTGAGGTGGAGCAATGTTCCACTACTGTGCCCCTGGCATGACATTCACTTCCACCCCCCCACACCTAGCTCCCTGAGCCTGCCACTCCCAGGCCATGTAGCAGCAGTTCTGAGAAAGCAAATGCAGGCACAGCCACTGACTCACACATTTCATTTCCCAGAGGGAATGTCATCGGTACAGTGAGGGCTTGTGTCCCTGCCCCGTGTGTAATCACCAGTGATGCATTAAGCTTCAGTTAGGCATCAGAGGTTACCAGACTGAATTTTAGCTCAGAATAGTGGGGCAGCATCCCTCAGTTCCCAGGATAGCAAATTCATTTACCAAGATAGCAGCTTCTCCATTGACCCTGCACAGATCATTGTTCCTGTCCTGGAGTTAAGGAGTTGCGTAAGCTTACCTCACTAGGTTTCCCTGGGCTTGGATGAAGATGACAATTTTGTTGGTCTAGAGTGGTGTGGATCACTGTCATGTCACCTAGTGCGACTGTTGCCTGCTCACCATTGGAGTGGTCTGCAGCAGGATGGGCCATCCATCGCCCAGCTTCATCTTCTTACTATATGTGGGTTATTTTCCCATTTCCTTGCACTTAATGACCCTCTTGCCCCATTTAAATGCCTGCTGTCCCCAGGAACACACAGACATGATATGCCATCCCCAGCACACAAACTTTTCTCCTGCTGCTTTATCCACTGCTCCTGATATACCGTTGGTCTGTACTTTTCAGGCATGTGTACCCAGACCAGATCAACATCAAGGAGAAAGGCTCTGTGGCTGAAGCAGACAGACTAGACCGCCAGCCCCAGATTGTTTAAACAGGGAAAATATGCTGGTGCTGCTGTATTTTAAGTAAGAGGAAGGAAAGATGCTCTATCTGCCTTCCTGCAGCTCCCATTTTCTTGTTCAAGGAGTTTTGGTTTCCCTGGGGGAAGCTGGACCACCCAAGGATGTAGCCACACTCTGGAACGCAGAGGAGGGTGAACATCTGCTGGCAAATACAGACGGGTGGGAAGGAGGGACAGCAACAACAGGGGAGAGACAGTAAATACTCAAAGTCATAGACTGCAGCAAGCAAGCAAGCTCAACAAATGCCCATTATGTTGTTGAAATCTTGCATCTAGGGGGAGAGAAGTAGCAGTGATAAACTCTACCTGTAGTCATTTCTGCATGTCCACATAATTGAAATCTAGTTACACTAACAATTTTTAAAAAGAAATTCATATGCTCTTTTCACTCGTCTTTCAAAGAGGCTCTCTGTACATTCATTAGACCCTTGCAAATGCCCTCTGACATGCCAGTGGTGGAGTGCATGAAGTGCTTTACGGCATGGCATAGAGGTCCTGCTGGGATTCTCAGTGATCTCAGCCTTTAACCCCAGACTCTCTCACTTCAAACCTCTGTATGTTTGCACACATCTCTTAATGGCTTTACATATGGGCTCTCTGTAAACAAGAGTTGTTTTGTTTGGGGTAGTTTTTTTCACTTTTTCATTTTTGGCAAATGCATTTTTCTTTCATTCAGCTGACTAGTCTTTATTAGTGTCTGTAGGAGAATGAAGGCCTGAGGGTATAGGTTGCAGGGGACGGTGACCAGTGCTGCTAAGACTATGGGCTGAGGGTGTGGGCAAGCTGTGGAAGGCAAGAGTTGAAATCAAGAGATGTTTTATTGCTTGCAAAGCAAAACACACAATGGGTAACACTATGAGCGCCAAGGATTTCCGCACAGTTTGCCAACACACTCTTTCTGGTTTTGCTCTCCCAATAAAGTGAAAAAGCTACATGAATGATCAGCATTCCATACTGGGTGCCTTCCCCTCCCCAAGTGTCCTGACTTCCTTGGTCCTGACTCTCAGTGGAGCTGTGCTGAGGGCAGCTGGCATGCAGAAATCTGGTAGAGAACAGCCCTGGGCCTAACGGGGAGGGACTGCGGTCTTCTTTTGGGCAGCCAAAGGACAATCAAGGCTGTTTATTTTGCTTTCCTTATCAGTATTCTCCCTAATCCACTCTAGCTGTCCCATATCAGCCTTAAAACATGAGCACCACCCCATGTAAAATATTATTTTTTTCGGTATTATGGGGGTCTCAAAACACAGCAATGACACAAAATAACTGACATGCATCATAAAAGAGAGTGAATCTTTGTTTGTTTGTTTCAAATCCACCCCTAACAACACATTTCAGAAAGTCCTTTCAGACTGGGAGAGTCTCCCAGAGCAGGTCTTTCCACTAAAGGAAAAAGGGTTTTCCACCAAAGTTGATTTTAAAAGTGGGTTTTTTCAAGCACAAGGCCACCAGTGGCTTCTGATGATATCTTCATCTGCCCTTTCATCTCCTGCCCAAACACTTGTGCTTTACTGTGGCGGGGATAAAATTCCACCAGCTAAGATTGTGTATATTTTCATGTGCCCACAGGTGCTGGCTGGCTACCAGTGATCTCTGCTTTGTATTCAGGATTTCCATGGAATATAGACTCTGGAAGGGGCTTGTGCTTGTGGAAATCCTTATCTTTTGTAGATCCCCCTTCCCCATTGCTGTATGCGCCTGCCTTGACAAATGATAAATACAAGCTGTTCTGAAATGACACTGTTTTTCAGGTTTAACAGGTTACATTTTCATACATGGATGCTTTCCTAGGTCCTTCTAGCTAATGCTTCCTTACAGATTCCCCCAGGGAAAATATCTTCATCCTTACTGATACAGATAACAACAGGAGAACCTTCTAACATTTGATTTCACCTCTAAAAATAAACCACTACACCACAGAGCATTCACTTTTACTGCAGTATCCCAATGAAAGGCATAAAAAAGAAAGTTGAAACTTCTCTTTGGTGTGCCCTGTGCTACTTCTCTGATCACATCTAGTGATACCGTTTAATAGAAATAGCTTTAGAAATAGGGTGTTAAGTGACAGAAAGAGGATTGACTTTGTTAGCTGAACTGGTTTTCAGAAGATTTGTATGTTAGTTTTCCATAGAAAAGGTACATTTCATAAACAGAAAGGGGGTTCATGCTGTCACTTGTAGTATGTACTTTATCCAAAGCAGCATTTGGAAACTGAAGAAAAGCGAGAGAGGATGTTTAGATAGTGTAATAACTCTGAGTTCATTTTGTAACTTAATTAAAGGGTTGTGTGATGTCATTTGTGAGTCTTCTCCAATAGGCTATTACCACATGCTGCCTTATGCAGCTTTTCTAACCTTACAGACACTACCCTGTTTTACTATTTACATGTGTTTGGCTTGGAAAATATACAATCAGAAAAAGTGAATGGTCTCAAAAGGAGAGAATTGTCTCTGTGTGGAGACAGGGGTATAGCTATATATCCCCATGTGCTCAGTGCAGCTTGTATTGCTTTCTCTTAAACATTTGGATTAATTTCCTGCTCAGAGTAGACCGATCCCTCACCAAAGTAAAACCCATGTCAGCTTTAGCAGGAATGTTTTCAGAGTCTCCACCTGGGAAGACTACATCTCTGAGTGGGAAAATAAACACATTGGCCTTCAGTTGGTTCACTTACTATTTTCTCTGCTGACAACACTAATTGTTCTGTCAGTCAGAATGATGATGGTTTTCAGCACCAGATCCTGAAAGAAGGAGAGGATAATGTTGCCTTTTGTTAGTATCTGGGCTCAGAAATCATGCTAGTACCCAATTTCGCCTGTGTTCATGAAGCTAACTTAGAAACCAGGGGAGGCTGGATAGCACCTCCCAAATGATCATGAGCTGACATAGGTAAAGACAATGTTCATTGTTTCTTTCCTGATGTTTCAGATTTAAAAGATCTGAAGGAGTATTCCATATATGCTCAGAAGTTTTTGAACTGCACTGTACCCTCAATTATGTCATTATACTGGGAAGTGACTGCATTTCACATAACACAGCAAATCTAGGCCTGTTATTCACATCACAATGCTGACACGCAGGGAAGGTATTTTGAAAATAATAAGATTGGGTTTTTTTCCTAAATGAAGGAATTTTTTTATAAAGGAGGACTTTTGCAGAACTCTAGTGCTACCAATACGAAAATATCAGTGAGATATACCACAAAATGCTTGTTTAAATCAGAACCAATTGCTAGGACAAAACAGACAGAAACCTGTAACCAATAGTTGAAAATACTTTGCCTAATGTCTGGACAATCTAGATCCGTATCTCTACTGACAGAGTTCTTCTGAAAGTTGAGTGATTTTTTTCAAGTGTTCAGAGTTCCAATGTTGTGTTACAGCAGCACAGAGCCCTCTCTGATTATCTATGAATATACCTATTTTGCACACACACAGAAAAAGGAAGTTAAAAATGTGTCCAGAATATTTCTTATACAATAATTTTTTTAGGCAGTATGTCTACAACATGGGAAATAAAAATACTCTCTCACAGATAACACTAATGCCTTCAAAGATGGTGCTGTCATCGTCTTTCTCACAAGATACTCATTTCATACCTGGTTAAAGGAACATACTCATAAACAACTGCTTATCCTTTAATTCACTTCCCCAAAACACCTCTCTGAGTGTTACAGCCAAGAGAAGTTTGTGGGAATGACAGCTGTACACATTTTCCCTGCAGATGGCAATACACTGTGTATTTATGAATATATATGGGTTTACACAAATAGATAAATCCCCCATCTAACAAAATACTATACAAGAAACCACAATGTAAACGTGCATAAACATTTTGCATAAAGATTATTACACTGGTATCATACCAATTAAACACAGTGTTCAAGGTACTGGCATACCCTCACAGTAGACAGTATTTGCAGCTGTCTAGTGAACTACCTCTGCTCCTGTATCCGTTAAGCCAGCTGCAGAAATCAGGCATTGCTTCCTGTTGTGTTGCACCAGTTCATTATGGCCTTCATACAAAAAAACCCTAGGGTTTTAGTGTGAGGGCAAATAAAGGAATAGCCATGGAGAAAGGCAGCACTGAGCTGCTGCCTGCTTTGGGGCACACACGCTTACCTCTCTGTGCCCTGATATCCCATCTTACTCACCATCTGCTTTTCTATTTAAATTGCAGAGCTTGTCTTTTACACCACATCCTCAAGTGCCCACAACAATGAAAACCTCTAAACAAGATCAAGGCTACCAGCACATATAGTAAGTAGCAATGATGATGTGGCACAGATATGAAACAAACTCCTTGTTCTGAAATAGCCATCACATGAGTCACCACACACCAGTCATCTGACAATCGACCACATCTACCTTTTATACTGCATCACACCACCATTGCACCACATATGCCATATTTCTTATTGCTTTCAGACCAAAAAGCTGTATAACAAATATTTAAGCATTAATATTACAGATATTCAACACTCTAAAGCAGTCACTAGAAAAATGCACCGATCAAACTCTGCACAGCTCTGTGTATTTAAACAGACTAAGCCTGAACTCTCATCTTCAAAACTACTATTTTCCGTAGGAAAACATTCATGGTGTTAAAGTCTGATATCTTACTCTTCTCTGTGTCTGAGAATAAGTACTCTGTCATGTTGGATATATAGTGCCTATCTATCTCCCCTCCACATGTGCATCTAACCCATACAGAAATAAGACTGTGGCTGTGGGAAATATTTTTATTTTGTGGGCTATATATTGCTGCTTCAGATTACTGGATGATTATGTAATTTATTATTCGATTGTGGGGGTTTTGGTGTGCTACGGGGTGGTTCTTCTTGTTAGTATCTTTCTTTTAAATACTGATCACAGTGCCAATGGACGTGAATGGCCATCCTTGAAATAAAAAGGCAAAATTAATGCACAGTATCATGAAGACATATCTTCTAGTCTTACATATAATAAGTGCTGTGCTCTTTTATTGTTTCATTTTTGTTCTATAGCTGTTAAGGGTGGTTTCAAACATGGCTATCAGGGAGATCAGTCAACAAATAACTGGTTCAGAACTTTCTTCCTTTGTTAAGTAACGTTAGCTGCAACTGGAGTTAACACATTGAATTCAGCCAGAGCTGAAGTACATGTTTTGGGACTCTGCAAAGCGGGGAGCCAGGGCTGAGAGCTGGGACCAAGAGTTTTGCAGTATTGTATCTTAACAAGGAGATAAAAATCTAAAGATTTTGATGACATCAAATCCAAGTGGAGATTTAGTAATGTTTTTTCTCAACTCCATGTCCAACAGGGAATAAAATAGTAACGGAAGAGTTTATCAAGCTGCACAGCTACTGTAGGCAACTTTTGTCTTCGGTGTCTTTCTTGTTGTGTCTTTTTCCCATTTCGTCTTCTAACCTGTTCATCTCCTGATTCTTTTCCTTTTCCACAGTATGTCAGTGTTTCTCTAGCACGTTTGCTCTTCTCAGCTGTTATTGCTGCCACACTTCACCAGACCTCAGACTGAAGTACCATCAGTCGTTTCTGTTATTCAGATTTTGGGGTTTTGTGTGGAGGAAAATGTGGAACTTCTCACAACAAAGTAACAGTTTGTGTGTTCTTATTACTTAATGAAATAAAGGACTGCTGCTGGAAATTCTGAATGAGCTCTAGAAAATCTGGTTTCAATATAGTAATCCTATTTTTTTGGCATAGTAGTACTGCAAGATCACTTACGAGAGGGAGAAATAATAGCAATACTTAACAGGGTAAACATTTATTAGCTCTTTATTGTAGAGTTATCCTATTTCTACACTGTTAGCTAAGCTCCAAGCTCTTATTACTTCTGAAAACTAAGCCTAACTCCAACAGAGACTTTCTGCACTGCCCTTATATGTTCAAGAGACCACAAATTATTTTGCAAGATGCAATGGCAAGTTCAATAAAACAAAAATATGTAATAATATTTTGAGGTAGACTTTGATCTTTTACTTTCTCATCTGGTATCAGAAAAAGTATATCAATGCCATGTTAATGAGATGGAATGGGACATGCTTTAGGGAGTTACACATTTATGTTTTAAACAGTGGACTGCCTCACTGTTGTGTATTGGCAGCGAGCTGCTCTATCACAAATGGCTTCTTCATTTTTGCACTGAATCCTGTTGACATACATGACACACTTTTGCTGCTGGGTTATTGTTGATCACTACTGATAGACTAATTTACAATTAAGAAGAATTGCAAGAGTGCTGCATTTTTGTTCTAAGGTCTTGTCAAGAGCTGCCTAAAGCAAGTAAAGGCATATCTCCCTGCTAGATGCAATATACATGTGTTTTGGGGTTCACACTCCTGTAACAGCTAGGCTTGAGATTGGGAAAGTTATTGGAGTAGTTAGTGAGAATTAACACCACTCTTTGGTGCTTTTTCTAAAGTTTTGGACTGTGTCTCTGACATCTGTTAGAGAGATCCACTGGCTCTCTCCCAGGCATGTAATGTGACTGTAGCTCTGACTGGGCTATTCTCTAAGTTTTCACTTGCTGGTTATGTCTACCCAGGTTTTACGCAGAGGTTTTCTCATTCACCCACACAGGCATAGCTCTCATTTTGGTTTGTGGTGTTTGACATTTTGAAAGCTGCAATGTCTTTCTGTGTGGTGGTGACAAATGCAGCTTTTGTCCCAACCTGTTTCCTTCAGAGAGGCTTTGCAAAGATCCCTCTCACTTTGATCCTCCCCTCTTCCCTCTCTATATGTCTCTGTTGGCTCCTGTTTCTCTAAGGTAACAGTCATCACCAGCCTGGTCTTCGTGTCTCATTCCTGTCATAATGTCTTTACATGCTGCTACAGTTGCTCTTTCTTTCTTGGGGTTTGAGATGATCCGCCTTTGCAGATCACCACTGGAAATGGGAGCTGTCAGCAGTGAAGGACTTAACTACCCCTCCCTGCACAGGGCAGGCCCAGGAGACATTGCTAGCCTTTAAATAGTAGAAGTATAGTGTTCAAGCACTGAGTCATCTCCAGCTCAAGTACTCCACAATGGACCCATCTGTACCACAGCCCATGATGTGCCCAGCACCGCACTGGGACCATTGTTTGTTGGGAGAGATACAAGCCCTAATGAAGACCCATGGCCATGGAAGGGTTGTTGTAGGGACTAGCGACAGATATTCACAGCAGCACCTCAGAGGAGGCCTCTGGTTTCTTTCTGACAGCACATTGCACTAGGCAGTTGGCCAGCTTGCTGCCACCCTGCTTTTGTGGGTGGCAAATACCACAGTGGTCCTACAACTCGGGCAAGTGGCACCGTGCCAGCAGGATTTTATTTTCTTCCTACAGCTGAGCTTCTGCTTCCCCACGCCCCTCACTGCCTACAGTTGACTCTCTCTCCAAGTGCTCGTGTCTCCCAG
>VZZY01007131.1:21372-37946 GCA_013400335.1 Eurystomus gularis | reverse complement strand
TGGCCGCCGGGATCCCTCCGAGAGCGCGGGAAGCCCCGGGGGAGGAAGGGGCCGCGCCGCACAGCAGGTGCCCGCGCCCCGCCGGGACCGCCAAGCCCCGGAGGCCGCGGGTGGGTTCCTGGAGCAGCGTGAAATTCAGGCGCTGCTAACCCAGCGCTGGAGGCTCTGCTGGCACAGAGAGGTCTGAGCTGCATCAGGGGGTGGCACTTCCCCCTCTTTTCCAGTCGTTTTTTGGGGGTCAGCTTGCATCTCTGGGCAGATCAGGCTCAACCCTCGCCATGCTGCCAGGGAGCTGGTCCTGACATTTACCTGATGGGCTGCTCCCATCAGGGACATGCCTGGAGTGTTTCTTCCTTATAAGGACGCCTTATTTTCTGGAAGGTGGAGGGGAAACAGAGCAGCACAGGTGCCCTGCACTGTAGGAAGGTCTTCGACTGCCCCACATGGCTTTGTGCTGGACAGGACAGCTGTAGATCTGTCTTCTATCCTACCGGGTCCTGGAGATGATCTCCATTGAATGTGATTCCAGCAAATCTACTGAACAGAGGAGGTCCCTGCAAGCGTCCTGCAAAGGTCTGGCTTGTGGAGGGGCAAGCACAAGCACTCTGCTTGACCTGCGCCCCGCCTGCTGGGAACAAAGGAGACTAGCTCCCAGGGGCCAAGGAGCTCCATGCTTCAGTCCAGAGAGTTTCAGGCCTCCCCAGCCCTAGCCCATCTAGCTTAATTTTGTTCCTGAAGTCCAGGGTCGCTCTTTCTGGGAGCTACAACTTCAACACACTGCCACATGGCTGGCCTGGAAAGCTCAAAGCGAGGAGACTGCTTGCTGACAGCATGGAAAGCCAAGCCACGTATGGGAGCCTCACTGGGTAGCTCCAGACCTGGGCAGGCCAGCTGGCTCCTCACAGTTCCCCACGGACCATCCCAAAACCCCTGGTTCATCTTCAGTGAAGCAGCTTACGTGTACATCCAGATGCTAACTGCATACCCAAGTGACTGTTCCAGAGAGAGTACTTTCCCCAGATGTTGCTGTGTGGCCATGGATTCTCAAGAATATAATTTTTTCATATGAAAACATTTATTTTTCCTCCAGATGTCATGGTAATTAACACGGAAGGATGCGCTCTGTTAAATATGTGAGGGAGATCATGGTGCCTCACAAGTCTACAGGAGTCCCTAGAGGACCAAGTACCAGATGGCAGTGATGAGGCTCTGATGAGTGCATGTGGGTGTATAGAAATGGCCTTGTCAGAAGTCTTATGAGAAGCTATCACAAGATAAGAGAGGAGCTAGTCACAAAGACGGGGGGAGAAGATGGGGGCACGTTTGTGGTGGAGGGAGGTGTCTCCAAAAACGTCTAGTTGATGTCCTGCACTGGCCAAAGGGCAACGGCAATATGGGTGTTTTGGTCAGAAATTAATACGCTTTCTGTGCTCATCATGGTGTAACACCAGCTGTGGCATTGCCAGAAGTCCTGGCCTCCTCATCTTGTCGGGAAGAACTAAAGAGGAGCAGAGTGACATACGAGCATCCGCCTGAAAGAGAATAGTCTTAAGTCTGGAGAGTCAATAACTGGCATCCGTAAACCACAGGCGGCAAGGAGAGGGAAACAGGCAAACATTTAGGAGCTAAAAGGCAAAAAAGTGTTAAGAGGGCTTGAAGTCTGTTTTCCACTGTGCAGATGAGGATCTCTTCACACCAGGAACCTTTGGAGCCCAAAAGTATAAACGAGTTTAAAAACAGGTAAATTCATGCTTAGTTCACAACAGGACTACACATGGGGTTTGTCCCTGCAGTAAATTCCTAAAGAGCAGGTCATTGGAGGCCAGGAGATTGCAGGACAGTATCACTCTCAGCTTGCTTGGCCCTCCTGCTTTTTTTCCCTCCCATTCTGGCACATTTTACTCTATGTATAAACCAGATTGTTTTGGAACATCTCAATGATGATTATAATACAATAATTCACACTTAAATGGCTTCTTTCACCCAAGCACCTCAGAGCCCTGCTCAGACATTGGCCAGGCTGCAAAATAGCCTGGGATGGATGCTGCCGTTTGTTTCCTTCATATTTAGTAAAAACTGCATGTGCACTTGGACCAACAAATGGAAAGACATGACAAAATTATATAAATATACTTTTGCCATTGGAAGATCTTCCCTAAATACAATGTGTTGCAAAATCTCGCTGACAGTTTGAAAAGCAAAGGAAACTGAGATGAGCACTGGGAAACTATAAGGGTATGACATAAATATAACTTACTGGGCTGGGTATTCTTGGTTTGATTTAGTGTAGGTTTATACCAAATTCATTGAAATGTAATAGGAATCGTTTAGCTTACAGTGAAATAAGTTATTTTGAGATGACAAGCCCTTCCATGGTTTTTTATTTGCCTTAAGAAAAAAAAACACACTGTTGCTTCAACAAGGATCTAGCAGAAATCTGATAGAAAGATCTGCTGTATATACCTTCTCTGAAGGTTCCTCTGATCTGCCAAGGCTCACTGTTTTTGGTCTGAACTGTCAGCCAGAGTATGCTCAACACTCTTTCTCTGGCAGGTGTGCGATATCTGAGAGAAGACACATCTCCCGCACACTGATGGTAATGCAGCCCTGCCTGGCATTCACGATACACAGGCAGTGGAACAGAAGCTCAGCAGAGCCCTAAGTGCCCATGATCATCCTCTGACAACCAAGAGAAGGGTTCTAGTCACTGTTAGTGCAATGATGTTTTTCATACAAACCTTGGCAGTCTCAGAGAAGAGGACCTAAGCAGAAATCTCAGGCAAGAACAATGCATTTCTTCCAACTGATGGAACTGGCTGAGCCCATTTATGGACCTACTAACAGACTTGCAAAGTCATGGAAATTAAGGAGGAGAGATAGTGGTTTAAGCAATGATAGCAGAGCACTGCCACATCACTGATTTTCTCATGTGCATTCTAGCTATGAAGAGATTGCAAGGTGCCGAGCCGGAACAAAGACCAGACTAAGCAAATGCAATTATTATTTCTCCTACGGTTCATATTTGAGTTAACAAAATTCTCTGTTTCAAGGCTGTTGATTGACATAAAAGAACCAACCAGACCAAAAAAAAAAGGAATATAAAGGAACTGGGAAATGTTTTTTTCTTTCTCAAAACCCAGCACATTTAAAAATATCCCCTTGATGGTCACAGACATCCATTAACTCATGAAAAACTTCTTGCCAGGTTTACAAAGTAGAGGGGAGCAGGTCTGCGACTTTATCAGTGTGTCCAAAATATCTGGCAGTGAAACCTTCCAGAGAAGATAGATGGTTTGTTCCTTTGCATTACCTATCTACCAGAGAGAAGTCTGTCCATTCTGAAGCTGTTTGGTATAAAAGAGACAACCACTGAAAGTGAGAGCTTGTCTAAAACAAAATTATCCAGATGTAATCTGAGGCTGGGGATACAGTTACATTAGTATTAAGCCTTATGTAGATATTTGTATTCTGATACACTTCTGTTAACCTTACAGTATGTAAGAAATGTTGAGAAAAACTGAAAGAACATTTTACTCCAGCTTGCGTAGAAGCACGTGGTGGGTTTTCTGGAGTTTCTGTATCAATAGCACCACTCGAAGCAATTGGCATTGTCTGCTGCTGAGCCTTAGGAACTGTTCATCACTGTTTTGGGAGCAGGCAATTTTCTGCCTTAGATTTTGTAAATACAAAGATGGAGGAAGGAAACTTATTGTCCTTTGATTGAAGCATACTTCATTCAAGTTCAGACACATGTTTATTTGTTTATTTGCCTTCAAACATAGAAGCAACCTTGAATATTTCACCATAGTAGAGAAACCTAATTTCCTTGAGCTTAAGATATTTTAAAAAGAGAAAATTATAAAATTATAATTATATCCAGGCATCAGTTTTTTCCTTCAAAATGTCTCAATGGATCTAGAGTTCTTTATGGCCTAAACCCTAGATTATGAAGTGTGATCATTTCTAACAGCATTGAACAAATTTAAAATAACATGCATGCTAGGAAGTTTTAAATACACGAAGGCCCAAGTTTGTTGCACAGAGAGCACAGAGCTCCTTGATGAAATATTCATGTTGCTCTGGTCACCACAATATCCTTAGGACGTACACATAAACCATTTAATAGTTTTTATTACCTTCCACATACTGTTACAGCCTTGGACCTTTTTTATTCTGTGGTGTCAAAAAGAAATTTCCACTGGAGCTGCCAATAGCTAAATCCTACATGTAGCCTTGCATCCTGCACAACTGCTTTTCTTAGTCACATTTCACAGATGCTTTAAAACAGTCCAGAAACCTATAGGTCTGTGGGCCACAAGCTGATCAAGAAAATTAATTGTTCTGTTAAAGTCTGTTACCAAAATTCCAGATGAGAGCACCAAGCACTCTTAACTGAGCTGTAGAGATCATGATAGAGCATCCCTTTTAGATTCCTCTTTATAGGAGGATTTGGTTCTAGAAGAATAAACCTTCCATTTAAGGGAGAGTCTTCTGCCTTTGAAACTTCTCAGAGGCATTGTCTTTTCTTATCTGAGGCGCTGCATAAGCTGAAGACAAGTTTCCCACTATTTCCCAGCTGAGCCTCCTTCAAACTCTTTCTATATCCTCCTCCCTGCTGCTGGCTGGCCTGGACTCTCAATGCAGTTAGCTCATTGCCAATGCCATCTTTTGTGCGTTATTTAATTGTAATTATCTCTGTAATGGTACTTTGATGTGACATGGCTAAAATCAGTCAAATGAAGACAGAAACCATAAATCTTTGCTGTGTGTTAACAGCATATTTTCCACATATTGGCAGCCCCAGACCTGTTGACCTAGATACACAGCTTAAAGAGAACACTTGAGCAGAGACATGCTAGCCTCCTTGCTTGCTTTGCAGTCACTTGCTCTTTTACTGCACACAGGAAATACCTGTGAGTGCGTAATGCTCAAACAGAACAGTCTGGCCTAGAAGTACATGTGGTGACTTTCTGAAGCTTCAGAAACTGGGCCCTTAAGTAGGATCTGGTCCAATTGACCTGATCAGTGCTGGTTCTGAAGATACAATGGGGACCCCCTCAGGCTGCTGTCCTGAATCAGTATAATCACTAGGTCTATCTTGGATTTAGAAGACCCTCTAGAAGGTTAGACAGGGTTATGCTGAAGTATCACCTCCGTCTCTCAGAGGGAGACAAGCTAACCTGTTGCACTTGAAGCAGATCATGTTGTTGGTGTTTTACACATAAATAACACTTATTGCACCAATATCACACAGCAGGGCAAAATCATAATAGAGGACACACAGTGAAAACAAATGTATTTAAACATAACCACATGTTCTGTGCTTCCACAGGACTAAGTCTTCGAAGTAATAATATTATTTGTAAAACACCTCCCTCAGCAAATTATGCCGAGCCGTGCAAATACTGCAATAAAAGTGTCATTTGAAATGTTATGTAAAATAATTCAAGTAAAACTTCAAATGAGAAGAGCAAATAAAGGAGCCTGCAATGAAGAAAATGTGGCTGGAAACCCATGAAAGACATAAGACCAAGAGGGATCCACCTTCCTGGGGAAGGAAAGGGCATGCAGCTGCCAAGAAGAGTGGTGGGGAAGGCGAAACAAGGAAGTGGTGAAGAGTGCTACCAATTTCAAGCAGGAAGACAGGCTGTTAAATAATAGCCTATTGCTATAAAAGATGCAGTCTGTACCAAGAAATAAACAGAGAAAGCTGGCAGTGACCAAGGCCCACATCCTCAAGACTAATAGCCCGGAGGATCCGCACCAAGCCAATGCTCTGCCAGGTCTGTGCTTGAACCCAACCACCTCCCTCCCTCAAGCACCCACTTCTCTGAGCAGCTGGGACCACACACAGTACAAGGGTCCTTCCACACCATGTACAGGGCTGAACACGTTTTGGCAAAACTGGTCACGGACACAGGTGACCACAGAGAACTTGCTGGTGAGCTGTAGGACCTACTGGTTGAACGGTGCCAACTGTAGCTTCCCTGCTAGCTGCCAATCATATAGGAAAAGACAGCTATATTAGATATTCCATTAATTGCTATACTTGCTTATAAGTCAAACAGTTGATTTAATTTTAGTGGAGAGCCTACAAAAATGTAAGTGCCATAGAGATGTTTAGTTAGGATAGCTCTGCCTAGTAACACACACTGAACCCTTGCCTGGTGCTGGACATTGATTCCAACAGTGACTCCGAGCAGTTCAGTTTCACAACTGCTTTAATAAATAGGGCTTCCACCAAGTCCAGTCAGATTTTTACTGCAGAAAACTGCAACCACGAGCTCAGAGAAGGCACTTAGCTGTGACTGGGAAGCTGTAAGGGGGATAGACTCCTTGCAGCAGCTCTGTCTCATTTTCCCCACACCTTCAGAAGACAGTGTGGTGGCTGAGCAGCTTTCTCCTCACATGACTTGTCTGTCAGGATTTTCTTTGGCAACAAATAGTGGTAAACTTTTTTCTGTTTTCAGGGAAGTCTTTCTTTAGCTGCTCAGGCACCTAGCAATGTGTCATTTTACTGACCTAGCAATGGTACTGATTCTGGAAACAGGGCACTTTCCTATCTGCTGACTCATCTTCTCTGCTCCTGCCATTGGGGATATAAAAGGACTTCATGATGCTTGCCCTGTAAAATAATAAATCAATTGCCATTGGTCCTAAAATCATGCATCCACCTCTTGAAATTTTGAAGGTTATTTGTGAGGCAACAAGTGAAATGAAAACCTTCTAGGTAGACATGCATTGATTTTCATGCCATGCAGATGCTGCTGTAGGTTATTACATGCCTGCAGGTTTCTTAATCTTTCTTTTAATTCTCTGCCACATGGCAGACATCCACAACAGCAACAAGTCATCTGAGGTGTTCAGGCTAATGATACCTAGTTGTAAAAAGAGGTTGCTTTATGGTTGAGCTTCCTCAGTATAAAGCTGGTTTTTTTTTTTCCTGGAATTTACCGCTGATTTTAAAGTGTCAGAATTTTTGAAATTTAGGTCATACATGTGGCAGGGCTCACTTGTAAAGCAGACTAAATCATTCCATTCATGTGAAGGAAAAGGAAGAGGGTAGTGAGAAAATCAGTGTATGATGTGTTGGACAAATGAACAAATTAGAAAAGGAAGGAGAGGAGCAGATGAGTTATAAGCGCTGGAAAAAACCTCTTCGTGAGAAGCTGTGATTGAGTCACAAAATCCTGAACATCCATATTCTTCCACACACAGCAGAATGGCTGTGAAGGCCTTGGAAAACGTGCACCTCAGTTCTTGCAATAGCATAGCCCATATGAGAGGATGACAGCTTGATCTTATGCTTGCTGTGTTAGGTTTGTTAATAAGATTCTGTGCTGAGGGTTTGAAGTGTCCAGCCCCATTAATCTTTCAAACTGGAAGGAGTCAGCTTAATTTCAAAGACAAAGAGAATTACATTTTTTGTAAAAGATAAAGATTGTTGAGCCAAGCACTCAAAATCTAGGAAAGAAAGAAGTTTTTGCAATTTAATTCAGCCCTCTCATAGGCTGGATGATGAGGCAGCCCAATTGCATCCTTACATGCTGGGTTTTTTTCCTCACAGGAGTATTGCATCAGTCAGAGAATGGGAGGTGATACTTGGGGAATAAAATGGGCTTATTTAATGAAGAAAACTGCTGTCTGAAGGTCCCTTGCCTCATTTATTGCAGAAGTTGTAAAGCAGTAAGAAATAAGGAGGGAGAGTTATAAAGAGATGGTCTCAAGGTTAAGATAGTTGAAAAAGCTTGTAACACTGTCGTTATGTCTGCCCAGCAAAATTCCTCTACTATATTATGCAAGTCACTTAAATTAACTGATATGAGCTGGTGGTCTGTACAACAAGCCAGAAACAGAGAATCAGCTCACAGAAATGAGAGCAGGATCCAAGACAAAGAATAGGACTGAAGGAAGCCTGCATGTTCAAAAGGAGCCTCTCACACAGACATAATTTTAGCATCAGGCAGCTGGCTGTATGTCTCCGTTTGAGTTAGGGTCTGCTTCCTGTTGGCACAGCAGCCAGTGCCTGCTGCATGCAGGGTGAGACACCCCAGCCAGGCAGCCACTTGTTCCCACAGCAGTGTTAAGTCCTCCTACCCAGGCATGCATGTGAACCTGGGTACAACCCCATGGCAGGTGAGGTCAGTCTGGCTCACTCAACTTCTGCAGTGATGAGGATATTGCCTATACCAGGGAAAAAGAAAAAACAACTGTGCTAAGAGCAGAAGAGGACAAGAAGTCCAAAGAAGTGGCAAAGTCAGAACTAAGCAAACAAGCAATCATTTATAGGCCACAAAATCAGTGCTAAGCTGCCAAACCAAAGAGGCCCTTCAGAGCTGCCTAACAGGAAAACCAGCAAGGAAAACAACCTATATTACTGCCACAAAATGCCTTACAGCTAGGAAAAAAAAAAAAAAAGAAGTCGTCAGAAAGCCTTCAATGATTAAAAAGCCACAGAAACACCAAGAAAAAACAGCTGGAACACTTCTCAAACAGCCAAAAGTGAGAAAAGATGTAATTAAACAGAGTCAATGCCTATGGTGCTATATGACAAGGCTTAAACCACTCTAAACCACTTTCTTTTTTGCCTGTTTCTGCCACATTTTGCACACACTTAGCAATTGATGATTTTAAGGAAAGGAATGCTATTTCACAGCCTTACTTCTGCTTCTTCTTTCATCCGTTCTTCTCTTCTATGCTTTTACCTTTCTGAGTGCCAAACCCCATGGTTTAGCTAATGTTTACTCTTTTCTTTTTGTGAAAATACAAAGCAAATAAGAGCAAATATGTCCTAATCAATGGCTCAGCCGTAGAGCACAAACAATCCAGGGAACACAAGAGAGGGGAGCAAGGTTTACAGACAAGGTGCATCTACTGAGGAGGAATTCACAACACGGTTTCAGATACTGAGACACATCTTTTCCTCTGTGATGCTTGAAATTGTAGCAATCCCAAATTTATATAAGTCAAGAAGCTCAAGCAGGTCTGTTAGTCAAGCAGTATATTGTCATGAAGGATTTCTAGTGATGTGTTACGTACACATCAGTAAATTTAAGTTTTCAGCCTTTGTGAAGGATTTCTAGGTTTCTCTAAGAACCAGACACCCCTGATCTTTTGCAAATCACAACTTTCCTTTCCCTTTACTGTCATCACAATCCTTGATTCAGTGACACATTCATCTCTCTATTTTATCTGCCAGCACTACCACAACACTAACCATTTCAGTAATAACAACTGTAAATGGTGCTATGGACTTAATGGAGTATTTGATCATTTAACTTGTAAAGTACTTTGTGTTGGTGTTCACAATGAGCACAAATGGGCAACTGTAGGTGTGTTGTACCCCAGGGGTAATGATGAGAGATACCATTGCTCTTCTGCTGCACATGAGGACACCCTGAGTCTCACTCACAAGTGGGGCACAAGCTCCAGCTGCCAGCTTCCCTCTGCTGTACATCAAGTTTGAATCATGACACAGTATCTGTAATCAAGACATCTTCCAGATATAATAATCACCCTGGGTTGAATATCAAGGTTGAGTTGACAGGGGAACTAAGATGATGCTAGCTAAGATCTGCAAAAATAAAAAGCTTTTGGTGGTGTAAAGGCGGTAGGTCCTTAAGATTTTAGTCCTCTGCAGCCTCAAAATAGGAACAGCAAATACCCCATCACAGAGATGTTGTCTGGAGCACACAAACACTTTCTTGATATCTGTATTTTCAAATGAAATAGATTTTTAGCTTGACTATTCTTCAAGCCATTAAAATGTTAGCATAGAGAACGCACTTTGTCCATGATGTTTGTAAGAGTTCAACAATGACAGGAGAAGGCACTAAAGATCATTCACAGGGGTCTATACTTGTCTGGAATTGCAATCTAAAAGTGGAAACTTATTTGCTGGCATATAATCCACATGCAATTAGACAGGCATCCTTGGTGGAATAAGCTATTGATTTTTGCCTAGTTGAGTAGGAGATGCTTTGAAGGTCTGTTTTGAATTGAGATGACACTTGGCTTTCCCTTATGCACAGCCATCTATGAGCATGTACTTCCTAACTAAAACCACCTCTATGGATAGTTGCTTCTCTCTCCAGCAAGTGCCATTTTTTCTATCAAGGTGTTTGCTAACAGCTTACATGTGTGCTGCAGTTTCTGAAAACAGTGGTGTCATTTTTTTTTCAGAAATGCTCTTAATACATTGCTATGCAATGATTGCTAGGATACTCATCCTTTTATTATATGAACTCTGGTTAAATCAGAGAACAGCCTATGAAATCAAGAGTGATGCAACACAGGTGACAGTACAAGAGCTCATCTCCCACCATAATGAGGCAATGAAGAGAATTCAACTTTCTTACTTTCATTACATTAATTCATTAAATTGAATTTTTTCATAATAATGTACAAGGCTGAATGATGATTTTCCCTTTGGTTTAGACTGCCTTTTTTTTTCCAGATATTATGTCTATTACATTATAGTCATTGCTAGAGCATTGCTTCTGAAATCTTATACTATTGTTCTATGAGTATACTCATCACGCTGACAATATAAACCTCAGTGAAAAACATGTTGTAAAATGAAGTTGTTTTCATGTACCTAATAGGGACTGTTACACAATCTACAAATAACATATATTTGGATTGTTATTTGAGAACGTATTAATGACTGCCATACACAGTACCATACATTTGTTCCAGCTGTCGCACTTCAAAACTCTGCTTTTAAATCATATTCTATTTACACTTTCTATTTTTCATGAATGTGACAATGTACAATAGCACCGGTTTAGGGATATAAGCCAGGGATGCCTGTGTCTGAATTTTGCTCTAACACTACCTTGTGAACCCTAAGAGAATTATTAGATCAAGATAGTCTCAAACATGAGATGGCAAAAGGTGGGCAGCAACATTTCTAAGTGCTTAGCTAAAGAGAAGCTTGGTTTTCCTGTCTTGTCTACCTGTCCATTTAAGGGATGAATCCCATCCCTTTTGCTATATAGATACCTTGCTCCACAGACAATAAGGACTTACAAGTACATCAGGTTTGCAAACCTCACCTTAGTGTGCGTGGATGGAATACTGCTAGAAGCAGCATGAGCTTTGAAAGGGACAATGTCTATTTATCTGTATAAAAACAGTATCTTGAGGGCATAGAGTGGAGACATGTGCTTAGAGTTTGCCCCCTGGAGTTGACAGAACTGATCTCACAATGACTTGTATTAATAATCCTCATTTGTGTTGACTGCTCAAAACTTCTCAGGACCAAAATAATATTTTATTTTTGATCAGTAATTTTAAATTAATACAATGACTTCCATTGCTCTTCATGTCTTTTTTTGGTTTTTTTTTTTACTTTTTTTTTTTGTATTTATCACACACTAATAAAAATCATCGTAATTCAAAGATAATCATCACTATGGAAATAATTAAAGATGGATGCGATGTCTCTGTAGCTGACCATGACAGTACTACCTTCTAAAGGTATTTATCCCTGATATGGTTTTTTTGCTCTCTTAACCCACAGGATCAACAACAGTCCTCTAAGTAATTTGCAAGTCCTCTCAAACTTGGGATCCAAGACAGCTGAAGTTGGGTAAGCTCTGCTCACTACTTTCAGTCCTAGGTTCTGAAGATACACATTAGGCATAGACCTCCTGTTGGACCTCTATGTTGCATGCCCCCTCTCCCTGGGGCGTGCAGCATTGCCATCCAGATGCTTTTAAGCTCCTAAACTAATTTCTGAGATCTTCCAAATCTCTGTCATTTTCACAAGCCTGTTCTGCAAGCTTCACTTGGCTTTTTGAGAAACATAGGCTCAGAAAAGGAATCTCTTGACTGGAGTGATTTTGCTCCATAGAAAGTTACAATTCTTTGGGGTTGGAAGGGACAACAACACAGCAAACAACAAAACAATAAAACCAACAAAAATTGTGAGAGACACCTTTTCCAAGGCCGTAAATCTTGGATTGCTTTGTCAATAATTTCTCTTCAACAGCTGTCAAACAACATACTGGATTACTTTTCCTAGTCAGAGTTACTTTCTGAAGAACAATTCATTGGGCTTTGGTTGGGTAGATCTAGCACTAGGGTACTCAACAAAATTCATGATATGTTATAAGATTCAAATCATAATTGAAAAATTGGTGTTCTGACCTCATCAGAAAAAAAATACATCCTAGTGAAACTAAGCTAAGCTGCCATGTACTTAACATAGTCCTGATATCTTCTCAGCTGGAGGTAAGTTTATTCTATCAGTCACAGATATTGTGGCCTAGCAAGCCTCAAGCAGTGATGACACTGACTGTAGGACATCATTTTGCAGATTGATGTTCGCCATTCAATGGAAAAGTGAGTCTCCTATTCCTCAGCATTAGGTGCCAGATCCTCAGGGGCAGCCTAGTGGTGGAATGAGAATCACAATGGCTCTGTGACTCCGTTGTTTGCAGGCTATCAGACATCCCTCTGGTTTCAGGGTGGTGCAAAGCAAATTTAGCAGGTCAGGCAACCTAGTCCAGCTAAATATAATCCACATTACTTGTTGGAAATACTCTCTGTGCTCTAATTATCTTCAGTCTTTTTAACAGATTTCTGAGTTCTTCAGCATTTGCTTCAGCATAAAACTCTGTAAATAATTAAATGTGTTTATTACAATAGAAAAAATGTTGAATTATGCTGCAAGTACTTATACTTCTGTGGCTTTACTGAAAAAATCATGCTATTCTTAGGTAGGACTGTGTAATCAACATATGAGGAAATGTGTCACACATATAAGTGACATTTTACAACTTTTCAACCACTGGAACTGGTTTGTTCATTCCTATACTACAGATGGAACTTACGCATCAGTTTCATATTATGTAAAGTTAAAGATGCGAAGCCAAATCCCAGTGTCCTGAGCAAAAATCTCACCAGTTGCATGGCTTTCACAGAAATGAGGAATTACCAGATTTTTCAGTTGAAGTGCTTACTTTCCTGGTTGCTATTTCAGTGTGTCTATTAGTCCATTTGCTGAACTGGGCCATATTTAAAGTGATATCCGATGGGCAACCTTCTTCCTTGCAGGGAGATAAAGAGTGTCTTCTCCAGGCATAGGGTATGTCATGTTAAAGAACCACAGAGGGAATATATGAGGACGTTTTTTGCCCTTTCAGCATGCCATAAAAGGTTTCAGGAAAACAGAGGTGGGCAGGAAAGCAAGATTTCTGATTCTTGGACATAAAGTGGGCTGAGAACAGAGAAGCAAGTCCCACCACAGAAATTGCCGTGATTACATTCACAAAGGAAGAATCTGGGTTTTAAGGGAAGTTTCTAAACCTCAAAGGCTCCATCAATATATCAGGACTTGTAATCTCTTACATTAAAAACAGATAAATCTATTTTTAAGTAGTATATAGCTAGAGACAGAAAAATTAAATATGTTTTAAATGCTCATGTCTGAAAAAACTTTGATTTGAACTGGGCTTGCAACTGGGAAATAGCAAAGGCTTATTCAAAATTTTACTGTTTCCGAATGGTCCAAACTGTGTATATATGTGTGTCTGTTTGTGAAGATGATGGTGGCGTTTCTCAGCTGCTCATCAGACCAACTGCAGTTTCGTGCAGCATTAAGGGCATATGGCACAGCCAGGTCAGCTTGCTTGGGTATGTGGTGTCATCTTCCTATCACTCAGCCTTGTTTGGAAGGACTTGGTTTTCGAGCATGGTAACAACCTAAGAAAAAGGCTGATTTGGCCATGTAAAGTCATACCTATCATAAATTAAATTACTCTCTGATAAGGAGATTGTGTTCCCAACATGTCAACTTCTTTAATAAAAAATACTACTTTTCCCTATGATTTTTGTCAGTTATGCGTAGACTTTCACTCTAAAAATATTAATAAAATTATAGAAATCACCAGTGAGTGATTTTTTTTTTCTAGCCTTTTGCAATGCCGATATTAGAAATACCTGGAGCTGGGGGGGTTGGGTGGGGGGAGCAGAAAGGGATGTGGATGTTCAGCAAATTCATCATTGTGCAATTCAATAATATTCTGCCTCAGTGGGATTCATCAATTCATAGAGCTTTGGAGGTCATCTGAACAATTAGGGCAAACACAGTCAGCTACTAACACTCTGGGAAACAGGTTGGAAAGAGATGGTGAAAAATCACCTACAGCTGACAGTAACCTCAGGCTGCCATTTGCCTGCCAGTGGGCAAAGGTGAAAAATGCTTCTTTCCTGGACACTACCTGAGACAAGCAGAGGCTCAGTAATGTTCAGAGCCACTTCTTTACTAAGCTCAGCATGTTCAGCCCAGGGTGGGACCCTGAGCACGTGGCTGGGAGACTCAGCAGCTACGCTCTGAATTTCTCAAGGCCAGAGAGATGTTGCTGAACGTCTCTTCAAATCAGTTAACCTCCCCAGCACTTGCTGATCTGAGCCAATTAGTGTTCAGCAAGCCCTGCTTTTAATTTGCATCTGCAGAGGACAAAGTGCGTCGCTTATCTTACAAAATATTTGAGATTAATAGGCCAGATTCTGAGTGCTGCTGCACTGATTTTGTGCAAAGCATAAAAATAACACACAGTCTACTTTGGAAAGAACTTAGAGTAATTTTGCATTACTGTGTCATCTTGTAAACTTTTGCCGCCTCCTATTTCCAGTTTTATTTCATGTTTCAGGCATTTTTCTACATTTTTAATGTTAAAAACAATCAAGTTGTCTGGATATCTTTTTTTTTTTTTAAATTATCTGTTTTTCTGTTTGCAATTAGGGTACAATTTTAACTGATTAATTATAAGTAATAATAATTTATTACTAATATTACATAGCCAGTGTTAAATTTTAAAACCTCCCTACTTCCATCTATATTCCTACTACTATATTGCACAATGTGACTGTATTGAGGAAGATAAATGACAGCCCACAACTATTTTTCACTTCAGAGTGCTCCAGTGATCCTTGGTTAAAAGCTTGAATCCACTGAAGCCCCCAGCTAACTTTCCATTTCTAATTTCAGTGACAGTTAGTGTAAGTAATATCATTAGTAGAATGAGAAAAGACAATTAAAATACTCACAAATGGCTTTGTGAGGACAAGCTTCTTTTCTTTTGTATTTGCACTCATTATAAAACCATGTTATAATGGCAGTATCTGTGGGACAGCTCTGTTCTCACATCTGCTGCATTAGTCCAAGTTTCATTACTATGGCTCCACCTTCATCAGAGTAACTACATGCTCACACATTGTAACAGAGCATCACTGTATGGCTCTACAAGTGTTACTGACCACTACTGGAAACTGCAAATGCATTGTATGAAAGGTTTTTTAAACCTATTAACAGTAGAGGATACTGCAGTATTAGTCTATACATAGTATAGTCTGTGCTCCTTAGTCTGTACATAGTAAATCCCAACAAAATCTGGAAATATTGACCAAGGTCAAATTACATTGAATCCATCACTCTTAAAAGTACATATGTAAAAAAAAACCAGAGCATACCCCGGGCCATGGATACAGATTTGAACTTGGCCCACTTGCTGTGGCTAGACACGTTTGCTCAACAGCTGAGATGCTAAGTTATGAACCAGCTGAACAATGATTCATTCAGTTGAAAGCAAAACAACAAATGTGAAACATTTTGCAAGCTGAAGAAAAGAATTCAGATCACATACATCTGAGATTTAATATTACCACACCTTTTGGAAAGAAGATCCCCATTTGGTACCTTGCACCAACCATTTCCAAAACTGTGTTGACTGCATCCCCACAGTTGGTATGTAAACCTGTGTACAGACACTGATGCCAGTTTTGTGAGATCTGCTTCACACCAACCATTCGTAGAGAGAGACGCCTCTGCAGAGACAGCAGGTGCGTGTGGACGTTTCATAAACTCTTTGACTGCTGGGAAATACAGCTAATGAAGAAAAGATCCCCTCAAACTTCAGTTTTAGCCACCTCAGCACATATTTTTCTCTGCTGACCACCATATGGGGCTCACCAGACAGTTCCGTTTATCATTAATTTATTGCTCTCGTAATCAAACTGATCTGCACAAATAGCAGATCCTTTATCCTCTGTGAGAGCACTTACTTTGGTGAGCAAAGGGTGTATCAGTCACTTGTTAATAACAAGGTCAGACTACTTTCATCCCCACAGTCTGCTGTAGCAGCTCAGCTTGGTGGCTGTGAGGAAACAGCTACAGGAGTCACCATTCTTACCCTGGCAGACAGAGAGGATTTTAGGGTCCTCCTCACACCCCCTAATCACAACAGGCATTTCTATCTCTCCTCCTGAGAGCCACATACTTCACATTTTCCCTGTACAAATAACTGCTTAGGCCCTTCTTTCAAAGAGGCTTTATTAAACCACCAACTATTTGCTGTCAAGACATTTAGGATGAAATCATCGTGTTAAACAAATAAACGCAGCTTCATACAGATCTCTGCTCTGGGAGCAGAGTAAGAAAATAATTTCTGTCTGCTCTCTACAAAAGCGGCTGGAAAGGCCAAAAGAAAAATATTATTTTTACTTCATTGTGTGAAATATCGTTTTGGAGGATCTGACGCATTGAGCGTTTGAAGAGTTTTTGCTGG
>VZZY01007131.1:0-21359 GCA_013400335.1 Eurystomus gularis | reverse complement strand
TTGCTGGCAGGTTTCAAGGGTCCCCTAGGTTGACCCCCTGGGATTGTTTTCTTCATTAATAAACTTAGCATGATGTGTGTTAAAAGGAACATTCTGTTTGCTTTGTAAATAAGGGATGTCAAACAAGAAGCAGAAGCCTTGCAGACATGANAATCCTGCTTGCAAACCCAAATGAGATAGTTTCCCTGCAGATCCTGGTGGGAAAGCTGCCTACCCTGCCCCAAAGCAGCAGGGGAGGAGCTTGGGAAGGAAAGTACAGGAGCATTTGTCCAGAGCCTGGCAGGGCACTGAGGATGCTGCAGAGCAGGTACTCCCATCACTGTTTGGAAGGTGTGCTTTAACAGCTCTGCAAGCAGACCCGGGGAGAACTGGAGATGGTTTCTGCACCAGTATGTGATATATCTGACTCTGCTGTGGAAATTACTATGGTAAAGCTTCTGCCCGGATTTAAGAGAGTAATTTCCAGGAAAGTAATCATCCTTCTGCTGGTCCTGGGGTTTTCTCTCCCATCACAAATGGAAGAAAAAGTAGCCTGCTGTTTAGAGTTCTTTATTTCCTACTGCCTGCCTCCCTGAATGTATTGCCACTCATCTCTTCCAGTGCTTCTGAACCCATTCATTTCCCATCTGCTGCCTGCCCCCTTGAAGAACTCTAATAAGCCTTATAAGATGGCTTAGCTCCTGTCATTCACAGCAAGAGTATCTGAGATGCATCAGGAATGCCATTGCCAAGAAAGGAAAACTTCCTCAGTGCCACTTTGGGGCCTGTTTGCAGGCAGGGATAGAAACAGGCAGGCAGGGTATGCGACCACTGCTAGGCATTCAACGGCTAAAACTCCTCAGCTGGCTTTTCTGAACCTGCACATTTTCCTGCAGTATGCTATCATTGCTCTGGCTGTCATCACAGGGGAAAAAAAATCCCAGACTGCTTAAAATGTGTTTACTTTAGGAAGAGAACAGTCAAGCATACAGTTTAAAAGATGAGGCAGGATCAATTCTGTAACTTAAATGGTCTAGGAGAGGAAACATTTCAGAGTCCAATAGACCTTGGATGTAATTACAGCTGATGGGATCTTATTTACATTTACCATTTTGTGCAAAGCTGTGCACTGCAGCAAGAAGAGGTGTGGCTTCCACAGCTAAGCCTCAGACCAGGCTTAGAAGCAATTCTAAAAAATAAAAAATAAATTAACAGTATTACCTTTTGTGTAAGCTGCATTGCATCTATATTACTGAAATATTTGTCATATGTAGGTCAAATACCATGCAGTCAGTAAGCTTTCCAATTCAATTGGAAAGCTATTGATCTCACTAAGCTGATTCTGGATTCAAAAGAACTACAAGAACAGATCTTTCATTTGTCTAAAATTAATACATCATTTGAGACATTTTTGTGACAAAAATGGTGAATTGCAGATAATTGTTTGAAAAGTCAATCAGCTGCCGAATCCTTAGAAACACCGTAAGAGTCATCATGACAAATAGGAGACTTTTCAGCTAATTTAGCTGAACAATAAAATGTAAATGATGGGGAGATGTCTACCAAAAACAGCAAAAGAAAAACTGTTGGTGAAGTGATTTATAGTGGATTTAGAATAGTGAAAATAAGATTAAAAATCTGTTTTGACTTCGAAATTTGGCTATGTGTACCTCATTCCACAAGTAGTCTCAGCTTGGACCCCTAGCTTGCACTGTACTGACTTAGAGTTACCATCACGCTTAACAATTTTGTTTTGTGCAATAGGTAAGATTCATTAGGAGTTTGCTCTGAGTAGTTTGTGTCTTAAGTATACTTCCTATGCATTAACTTTGCTACCTTGATTCTGCATCCAAATTCCCCTTTACCTTTCCCTTATTACCAAGAAACCTAAATTTGATTCACAAAATTTGATTGATCTGGTAAGAGGGAACAAGCTTGTTACCTTATCTGAGTTAACTGAACTACAGTAGCTGCGGTCAGTTATTTATACAACTTATGAGTTTATGTAAGAGTAGGAAGCCAGATGGACTATAAAACTGTTACAAATTTTTACAAGTTTGGGTAGTTACTTGCACTACAGGTCAAGTCATTCATGATCAAGTGTTAACTTCTATAGACCTCAGTGATTATGTGAAATTATTGATCTTAATTTCACTCTTTTCTAGACAGGAGGTACCCATTGCACTGGTAGCCTTGATGGCTACCGCATTAGAGAAACCAAAAAGAGCATAAATATGAATATTGAGGTGATACATTTGAAAGACAAAGACCCGATCAGATGGCAGGATATAAAAAACCCCAAAACATATTGTTGATACAAAATAGATTGGGAAGTAGTAGGGTCTTGTCCAAGTTATATCAAGCTAGAGGTACTTAAAACCGCTGAATGCAGAAGTATTCATAAATGATGTCCAAGTCATTTTTTTGAGAAAGTAGAAGGTGCAGTGGTATTCCCAAGAAGCAAAGCCACAATGGAGTGACAAGTAAAGGATCCTGAAGCATTGCAACACACAGTTTTAATGGTAGCAACAGACCTTTGGAGTCTTCACCTGCTTCAAACAGCAGACATTTATCATGGCTACTACACGGACCTTTGGCTCCAAGGGTTGTAAGATGACAACACTAGGGACAGCCCTGCTTTCCCTGTGAAAGGGGATTGCATTCAGCATGCAATCTGAACAGATTAGAAGATTAGCATGCAAATTACTTCTAAAAAGATTGGACTGAACACTTGGAAAGGACCTCAGGGCTCCATATAGCCGAGATGAGGCAGGCAGGTTCAAGTACATGAAGACCATACCTGAGGTGTTTGGATAAGCCCTTTTAAAAATGAAGATTCTTCTGTGAAGTAGCCTGTTCACTAGCCTTGGAGTTAAGAATTGTCTGTCTATCTTCTTTGCTCAAGTTAGTGCACTTTTTCACATTCTGTTCCCAGTGGAGATGGAAAATGATTGATTGCTGTCCTCTTCATAACAACTTTTTAAATATTGAAAAATTCTCCCCCCCCTTCCCTCTAGCCTCATGCTTAGTCTTCTCTTTTCTAGACTAAACAAACCCAGTTCTTTCAACCTTTCCTTGTAGGTCATGTTTTCTAAACCTCTGATCATTCTTGCTATTCTCCTTTGCACTCTCTTCAATTTATCTACATCTTTCTTGAAATGTGGTTCCCAAAGCTGGACAGAGTACACCAGCTGAGGCCTTACCCGTGTAGCCTAAAGCAGAGCACTTACTACTTTTTTTCACTGGTAAGATATTCCATGAGAAGCACCAAAGAATAAGATTTGCTTTTATCCTAAGATTGTATCAGTTAATCATGCTCTTGTGACTGTCTATGACCTCCAAACTGCTTTCTACAATACTGCTGCAGAGTCATAGTCTTTCTTATCTTGTTTCTGTGTATTTAGATTCTTCTTAGCAAGTCTAATATGTATTTTTTGGCCTTTATTGCATTTCATCTTGAAGACTTCAGATCATGTCTCCAAGTATTTTATACAAGATTATTTTGTATCCTGTTCATACCCTCCAAAGGGTGCCTGTGTGTTGCCAATTGCCATAGTTCAAAGAGGTAAGGACTGGGATGTTATATGCTGTGATCTGTGACCTGTCACAGTCCTAGGGCTCTATTACCATGCCATGCCTTTAGTAGCAATGATATTTGTGCCAGTCACCAGTTCTAGAAGCTCACCATATAGGCAGAGAGAGAAGTTCTGCCCACCTCACACGTGCATTGCAAGGGATGTGCTGCTGACAGCACCTCACTGAGCAACTTCAGCCTCGGTTCCTCTAGCTAGGGAACCACTCTGAGCACACATCTCTGCTCAAGTGCATCCTGTATGACATCAAATAGGAATTAAATGCACCTTATGTGTATATTTTCTTCGAATTAGAATAGTCTGCTTTTAAGATGACTTCATCAGCCTGAACAGCTTTGCCTTGAAACTTGATGCACCAGTTCTATCAATCATCTGCTTCTTTGAAATTTAGTATCCTTGTTCTGCTGCTCTTCCTACTTCCTACCATGTGTTCAACCTTCTTTTTCATTCTATCATCAATCTTATTCCACCTTCAGATTCTCAACCACTTTTTTCTAAAACCAGTGGCTCTGCCCCTGTAACAGTCCCTTCCCTTGAAACATTTTCTGAAGGCAACTTGCCATTTCCAACATATTTTGGAAACATGATGGACCATTTTTTGCAAAAGATAAGAAAACCCACTGGTAGGACCTGTCCTTTAGATATTTCTGTACTGGAAGGTTCTGGGTTTATATTTCTTAACTTTTTCCTCACCATCTAGTAGGATGGTTTGTAGTCCAACTATGCTACATCTTTGTGGTGTTGGGTCATAGGCTGGACTTGATGATCTTGGAGGTCTATTCCAGCCACAATAATTCCGTGATTGTGATTCTGTGATTCCCTTATACTTCTTTTATCTTTTCTAGCCACAGACACCGTCAACAGTGCTGCCTCATGCATTTCTCTGAATTTAAAACTAATTACATATCTGTATTTAAATTCTTATATAAATATTTGAGAAGACTAATAGTTGCATTCTTAAAATAAATCTACAAAAGAGTGTAAATAAATATATGAAGTTAAAATTAAAATAGCGATAAAAATTAAAAATCTATGAAACACAGCTCCTTTTTTCAGCACCACACTCTCTCTTGTTTCTTAGCTATACAAACTCCCCTGGGCTTGTCTGCCATGTCCTGTTACCTCTCTGTGAACTCAGTTGTCATGAACCTAGTGGTGTATTAAGACTCAAATCTGCTTTGGTGTGCACCTCAATTTCCTGGCTTTTGCCTGGAGATGCACCAGCAAAGCCTTTTGCTACCTTCCTTCATTTCTCTCCTCATGTTTGCCTTCCCCCCATTCCCTATCTACTTCCAAGCTTTTCGCTGGATCTTTGTTTCTACTTTTTGCTCATTATATGATACTGTCAGCAGTTTCTCTCAAAGCCAGTGTAAGCCCTGGCCCTGCAGAAAGCTTTTCATCAGAGGGATCCCATTTCTGCCTAGCAATTCTCCTTTGTAACATACTATCTGTTGGCTAAGGAAGCCAAAATCCTTCTGTCAACACCCTCTGTGCAGCTAAGTGTTCTCCTTCATCCCAGTCCATTATAATCTCCAGGATCACCTTCAGAGCCTCTATTCTTAACCTCCAAACACCTACCAGCTGCTGGTCATGTGGATCCAGTAGATTCACCAAAGATCTTCCCTTCCCTATCCTCCAGGTAGCCTCAGACTGGTTCTAGCTTATTTCAAGCCACCTTTCTTCCCTGCTCTATCACTGCATGCTTTTGTCATTCCTCTGCTGTGCGCATAGGCGGGGGCCTCCTGAGGTCCTCTTGGTGGCAGATGCTGTCCGTGCAAGTCCCTTGGTTGGCCAAGGATCCTCATGGCTCGGCTGTCAAACCCATCTCTGCCATGCCATGTTGCCACCTTCTGCTTCCCCCACGCAAAGCTGCCACAGTCTGTCCACTTGTGTGTCTTCTGCCTGAAGACATCAAAAGGCATTGCAGAGTTTTTCCAGTGATGGGTGATACCAAGGGGCAAACTGATGATGTAATTAATGCCATTTTACCTGGTGAATTAAGAGCCAGATTAGAAATAAAACCAGTGACCTTATTCTAGTAAGGAGCCTTCAGTCACATTTAAGTCATGGAACATCTGCAGAGGTCCATTGGGTGTCTTAACTCTCTTGTAGATCAGGAAATATTACTAAGCCTGCTTTATACTCCTGGCATGGATAGTCCAAGTGATTTGTCCTAGGTCACTCAGCAGAAGATTTCCATTACTCCTAAGCGTTATTAGACTAAGTTAAGCTGCTTTCCAGGTTTAAAATTGTAAAGTTACCTCTCTTATGGTTTTTTATTGCTTGATTTGCATTTTTTTAAAACATGGTTGCTGTGCCATTTCTTTGAGGTAATAGGCTTCTCAATTATCAACTTTGTTCATTGTCTGGTTCAGTGCCCTCGAAGGAAGCCTGCTCATTCCTTCATGTGATTTCGGACATATAAAAAAGATACATTTATTGCAGAATAAAATGCAAGTTTTGGAAACTTTTACTTTAAAATAATGCACAAAAGATATCTTCCTTCTTTTTTAAATATATTTTAATAATGAACTCTTTCCATTGATGAGTTTTTGGCACATACTGTTTTGAAACCTTGCTATTTGAAACAGCTTGCTGATGTTTTCTTAAATTACATCCTCTTGTGGGTCCATAAAATCCTGAAGTTATTACAAATAAATAAACCATGTTTCTCTTCATGATGTAAACCAGCTTTGAATGAAGTCATTGAGTGGAAGTTTGACTTGGATTGCTTCTGAAAAGCTGCTCAAACCCAGGGCAAAGTTCTGCTTTTCCTCTCTGTGCTGCAGAAATTGGTGAGCAGCTGTTCTAAGTCAACTGAGTGGAGCAAACCCCTGTTGCTTAATGTCTTGTTTAAATTTCCAGTGGGAAACCAAGTATCAGAAAGTCCACACTCTTCAATCCCATTTCTTTCCCTGTTTTTTCTGAGTAGGAACCTCCTGAATGAGTTGCGCACTCAAACGTTAGTGAAAGAGATGAGATATGAGACTTTTCCCTTCTCTCTTGTTCTAGGTATCCTATCCCATCCAGCAATGCAAGGGGCCTCAAGCTTCTCCCAGATCAGTGTAGCTGACACTGCTATTAAAGGACCTCTGCTCCTCTAAGATGGACCACAAAGCTTGTGGCACTAGCGTGAAGAGTAGACAGCAAAATGCAGATCCTGCTGTAGGCCATGGGGCATAAACAGACAGAGCTATGAAATTGCTCCAGCTCATCACCTGGTTCCCTCCCTATTCCTTCCTGCTGTGGTCCCCTGCACTTCCACAGATCTTCATGATTATCCTCGCTAGCTTTTACATCACTGAGAGAAAAATTAGACTTTCTCTGTACCCCTGCAATGGTCTAAATCCAAGTTTGTATCACCCCAATTAAGGTTTGCTCTAGTACGCTACAAAGAGGTGCTAAAAGGTTTTGTTGAATGCTTGTGGATTCAGGAAATCTTGTTAGCTGTCAGACAAAGTTGCACATTTCTTTTATTAGCCTTTGGGCCATTGATCATTTATATTGATTGCTTTGACTTTCCATAGTGCAGTTTTCACAAATACCCACCAAGAGCCCAAACACTCAAAAGGTAGGAATCATTTAATGTGTCAGGCAAGGAAACAAAACGCTCACAACTTGTTTCTTTAATTATTTAATTAGATATAACTAAACAATGTAACCAATAAACTTAGCAGTCTACTTCATCGTACTAACTGTAATGGCCAAGACAACCTGTTCTCACTTCTCTTGACAGATGGCCAGATTCTGACACTGGAGTTGCATGTCACCTTTTAAATGGCATTGCTATGTGAAAAGCCCTATGCAAATACTGGGACTGTTTGTGGATTGAAGTACTACCTACATTCTCAACCAAAATTAACAAGTATCTGCCCATAATCTTCACAGGAATCAACTCAGAGAGGAGAAAAAGACAGACAAGATGGTGGGATGCCTGGAAGAAAAAACACAGCTATATTACACCATATAATAAGAATTTAAAAGAACAATTTGGTAGTAGGTGAAAACCAATATAAGTATGACGTTTCGTGCTATGATTTAGACCTGCATGCTGTTTGCTCTGTTGAGACATTTCAGTCTCTTGTTTATGAGCTGGATGCCAGAGGGTTGTCACTCTGGTCCCCCAAGGGCTGGGTGCTCACACCACCGCACACTCCTGTGCTTTGTCCACAGGCAGAGGTTATCACTGGTCAGAGGGCAATGTTGTACTCCTAACCTTCTCCCTCCCTAACCTGAAAATTTTAAGCTGAAAACTAAGCTACCAGCAGATACTTCTTTATATCTGGAAATGCTGTTGCCACAGTCCATGGCAGAGCATGAGGTGTCTAAGTTCACCTCTCTCACCCTTCCCAGTGAGATGGGGAGATGATTCACCACATACTATTCTGTGGGGTGAAGGGTGCAGTGGGTTGGGTCAGTTGGACAGCAGCACATTTTGGCAGATTAAACGCAACCAGAGATCCTGGTTGAGAGAGGAGAGTTTGCTTCCAACTGCAGCTCCCATGAAACTCTGTGACAGCATTCCAGTGTGAAAATATTTCAATTTTCTTTTCAATTAGTGGGTAGGGTATGGAAAAATCTTGTTGAAAAACTGAAACTGTTCGCAGAAAGTTGATACTTAAACAAATAATTCATTTAACTGCACACCTATTTTCTGTCAATAAACAGTTTCAAAAAATTCCTGATCATCCCTAGTTGAGCCTGCAACCAACACTGATCTTTTTTATTACTCCGAGTACCTCTGAACCAGTTAACCCTGCTGTTTTCTCTTCTTCCACATAAGGTAGAGATTTGTTCATCTCATGGGATGCTCAGTCAGCCCTTGGCTCACCACACTGACAGCCAAGTTATAGTTTCAGCTCCACAAAACAGTGTTTATGTAAGAGCTAGAGAGAAAAGACACCTATGAACAAAGAAAAATAATTATATTTGTTTGTGTTATAGAAGCCCTCGGCAGCCCCCACTCACACTTGGGCCCCAGGACGCAGCACAGGGTAAGATCATAGTTGCAGACCAAAGCTGCTTGCAATCTAATTAAGACAAGATGTAACCCACTGGTGCAATGAACAGTTGAGAAGGGGGTCAAGAATGGGGTGAGTGGTCTCTTCTTAAAAGGATGAGAAGGAAAGAATAGATTTTTGCAAGTAGCCCAGTTCCAACGTATGAGGCTTGAAAAATCTCACTGAGTCTCACAAAACCAACAAATAATCAGGAGTTTGTAATAAACTTGGTAATGGGTAAAGGTTTGACATATTGCTTGACATTTTCTTTTTTTTCCTTTACATGTATGTTTCGTGTTTGTGCCTTTAACTGTAAGGTGACTTAGTATGAATAATACCAGCCCATGTTTTAGAGTGTGTATACTGTGATTGCCTACCCATGGCACTATCTGTGGTGGTAGTCTCCAGAAAACAAGGTTTTTTAAGGAGACAGATTGAGAACTGCCTGAATGACAGAGCTCAGAGGGTTGTGACCAAGTGGCATAGAGTCTAGCTGGAGGCCTGCATTCCCAGTGTTCCCCAGGCGTCAGTACTCTGTCCAGACTTGTTCAACATATTCATCAGTAATCTGGATGAAGGGATGGAGGGTACTCTCAGCAAGTTTGCTGATGATACAAAACTGGGAGGAGTAGCTAACACATGAGAAGGCTGTGCTGCCATCCAGCATGACCTGGGCAGGCTGGAAAGTTGGGCAGAGGGGAACCTTATGAAGTTCAACAAAGGCAAGTGTAGGGTCCTGCACCTGAGAAGGAACAACTCCATGCACCAGTACAGGTTAGCTGTTGACTGCTGGAAAGTCTGTGGAGAAGGACCTGGGAGTCCTGGTGGACAAGAGTTTAACCATGAGCCAGCAGTGTGTTCTTTTAGCGAAGGCGGCCAACAGTATCCTGGGGCGCATTAAGAAGAGTGCGGCCACCAGATCAAGAAAGGTTTTCCTTCCCCTCTACTCTGCCCTAGTGAGGCCCCATCTAGAGTGCTGTGTCCAGTTATGGGCTGGCCAGTTCAAGAGACACAGGGAACTACTTGAGAGAGTCAAACAAAGGGCTACAAAGATGATCAGAGGACTGGAGCATCTCTCATATGAAGAAAGGCTAAGAGGCTTGGGTGTGTTTAGCCTGGAGAAGACAAGACTGAAAGGGGATCTTATCAGTGCTTATAAATACCTAAAGGGTGTGTGCCAAGTGGATGGGGCCAGATTCTTTTCATTGGTGCCCCACAACAGGACAAGGGGCAACAGGCACAAATTGGAACACAGGAGGTTCCATCTGAACATGAGAAAAAGCTTCTTTACCTTGAGGGTGACAGAGCCCTGGAAAAGGCTGCCCAGAGAGGCTGTGGAGTCTCCTTCTCTGGAGATTTTCAAAACCCACCTAGACGCAGTCTTGTGAAACCTGCTGTCTGTGAATCAGCTTTAGTATGGATGTTGGACTAGATGATCTCCAGAGGTCCCTTCCAACCCCTACCATCCTGCGATTCTGTGCTTCTGTGATTCTGTAATTGTTAGGAAAGCCTTAAAAACTGGTGTATTGTGTACAGTCTTGACAGATTGGGTCCCTGAACCTGTAAATATAATGCTGAATGAACAGGTCAGAGGTATTGATCAGCATCCTTCACTTGAATGAGTAGCTGAATCTTAAAATTACCCATAACCATTTGTGTTTCAGTTTTAATTAATGCCCCATTACTTCCCCACTACTTCCTTTTGTAGGTATTCAGGTTATGTGCTTATCTCAAAGTTCTAGTGACTCTCTGTATCCTCACATGTCCCAGCTCCCATTGGTTTCTAACTACTTGCTCAAATTTCTGGATTCTGGAAGGAGCAACTGTACATTTTTTTATTTAATTCACCAGAAAAACTTTTCCTTTTACAACTCTAGGGAGTAGTCGGTAGGAATACAAGAGTGCAGACAGTTGTATATCAATCAGAATTATGGTTATGCCTTGTAGTGTCACACAAAAACATAATAAAGCCGATTATATGCTCCCCCCTAGTCATATTTTAAGATGTCTTGGTTTAATACTGTGACACTGGCATGCTCACTAGGAGTAGTTTTGTTTACTGTTTGGAAACCACCTGCAAAAGAAAATTGCCTGGCAGAAGCCGAAGGTAATGGTGATTCAGTCTGCAAAACTCTCCTCTCTGGATCTGTCTTCAATAGAAAACTAAATTATGGCACTAACACAGTCATAATTTTGTTTGAAAGAATTCAACCAAAATAAACTTTAAAAATTTTTTTATTAGTTACAGAGTCATAACTGGGGAAAAGTTGAAATAAATGCAGTAAAATATCCTTCAGCATGACACAGTCAGTGATTGGCAGTGGAAGAAGTTGGAAGGAAAGAAAACAAAAAAAGTCCATTTTTCAGCAAGCTCTTCACTGAAAATTTCCACCTTGTAAGGAGCATACTGAAATCCCAGCTCTTTTGCATAAAATAGTCTTGAAAACATGTGAATATTTTAGTTTTTAAAAGTGTTTACAAAACTTTACAGCTGCTACAGGTAAGTGCTCTGGTATTTGGATCTGTTACAACCAGACAGCTAGATTACCTATCAGTAATTTGTAAAGTACTGCTGTCACTAAATTAGAGGTCAATCAGCCTAGGCTGAGAGTGCCCATCTTCATCTCTAATGATTTCAGCATCATCCTTAGAATTGCATAGTTCTAAATACCCCCCAAAACTTTACTCCAACCTGGTCTAATTCTTCAGAAAATATAATCCTCCAAAACCAGTACTGAGTTAATACTTCGACAGGATAAAAAGGGATATTCATGATGCTGATTAGGACGGACTGTCAGTCTGACAAGCAATGAACATGAAATGCAAACTGCTTGTGATAATTTAACTCCTTGGAACACAATGTCCCAAAACTAGGCTGTTAGCTCAATTTCCCTGTTAAAGCAATTACAACTTGCCCATGTACAATTTTTCAAAAATTTATACATAAATGTGATGTATTTCTTCATTTCCTGACCTGAGCTTATGTAGCGTTGCTGTAATTTGTTAAAAAAGCTGCCACGCTCCTACCTCACCTTTGGCTGTATTTCAGAAGTAACTGAAGTAGTTGTTGAAGTATACCAGGAGTACCCACACTGCAACATGTTTGCACAGTTATTTCAAGATGTATGTCTGTTCTAGTGGAAAAATCATGCTCGTATAAGGACTGTTCACATTTGTCTACACATATTATTTCTGTTCTTTAGAATAATAGTATTGTTGCCTTTCAACAGGAATGTAAGAGAGTAAAATGTGACCATGGGGGCTGCCCATTACTGAGCTGTGTGTGAATCTGCCATTCTCTGTACTTTTTTCAGTCTCTGCTTTATAGTCAAATCCTAGTGATGTGTCTCTTGTGGTTCAGTAGGTCCAGTAAATGTGAGCTAGTGATCTAAAACCTTTTGCAAATTTGCAGTCAAGGAGTGGTGGAAAACCTTAGTCTGCAACAGTAATATTTATTTTGATAAAATAATGTCTCTTTTTCTAAGATGCAGTTTATTAGACTAATAGAGGATCTGAACACTTAAGAAAGGGTAAGCAGTGAACCACTTTGGCTGGAATCTATAATCCAGAAGGAAATTTGGGGGAAGATATTTTTAAAAATATTTTTTCAGATATTACACCTTCCCTCTCATGTTGTCAATGGATTTAGTTCTTTTGCTTAGCCTGATCAAGGACTTTGTGTGTTTTTGTGAAGACAGATTTTTTCCCAAGTCTTTACTGAAACTTATTTGTGGCTTGGAGAAGAAGAAAGAAGAGACAGGCAGCCCTCTTCTAACCACACAGCCCATTTTCCATACAGTTTCTTCAGCCACTGCTGTTAAGACCTTCCCATGGGCTGATGGCAGCCTACAGTGAAGCACTAACGAGGAAGTGCCTGGGGAATTTGAGGAAATATCTTTGTGGTACTGTGAACAGTTTGTCTGCTTTACAAATACTAGTAATGTGAACAGGAGTGTTTCAACATATGTCACGGCAAGGAGACCACGAATATCATGGAAGGTGCTAGTTCAATGGCTCTGGCACATAGCTAACATGTTGTTTCCAAAGGCACAGGGTGCAAGCTGGTGCTAGAGGAGAGGTAGCCATTATACCTGCTGGTGTAAAATAGAGTATTCCACCAGCTGCTCCGATTTATAGGAGCTGTGACAGTACAAGCCAGGCTCAAAACTAAGGGAACACAAGACAAGCTTCATGTCCCAATCTTTGCAGTCATGCATTCTGCTCACTTCCCTTTTGGAGCCACTAGCTTTTCATCTAAATATTAAAGGCTCCTCCAGCTCCCTGAACCAGATCAGACTGTCTTTGTTTACAGATAGCTGTCTGCTTTCTTATCCACAGACTGGTTGTAAGTCAGCTTTGCACATTTCTACTAGAATACAAGAAAATATATAGAGATAGACCTGTACAGAATGTAAAGGGAAGGGGAAGGGAGAGGAGAGGAGAGGAGAGGAGGGGAGGGGAGGGGAGGGGAGGGGAGGGGAGATTACGCATAAAAGTGTAATCTTTACTTGTGATATAGATATCAGCAATATAAACAGAAGTACCCAGCTCAGAGAAATCCTTACTACACGTCTGTTTAGATGTCACTGGTTGCACATCATGAAGTCCTTCACTCTGAAAGCTGACATTCTCCTGAGTGGGGACCACAGGCAGAACTGTACTGGGCTTCCCACATCGAAGGGTTTAAGGGAGGGGAAGCCAGGCTCCAAGCTGGGCAGTCACACTCCATTTTCAGGGAAGATAAAAACAGCAGAGAAGGGTTACAGCACAACCATAGCATCTCAGTTGTTAAACAGTACTTGAGTACAATGTGTTTCTGGTTAGTTTAAGGAAGGATAAACAAGATTTAATGTTTGGCAGTGATCACATGGGGGGTGGTTCTTGCCTTGTAAATGATATTTGGGTTCATTCAGATTTATGTAGCTTCCACTCACATAAGACTCTATTCCGTTTCCTAATTTTCCATCTTCCTTATTTACTAAAACATGAGTTGTTGAGCTAATGAATTAAAACACTCTGAAGTTTGTTTTTGGCTCTGTGTGCATCTGTGCTCTTTTACCACCATAATTCAATGTGACAAGTTTATTGTCCTAACAAACACTAGCACCTATTGTAGAACTATAATAAAAAAAAGAAAGATTGCCTTAAGCAGCACATTTTCTGCAGAGAAGACCAAATGCTACCTATTGACATCTTGTTTTCCTCAAATCATGTTTCCCTTTTCATTGCATAGTGGTCACTAAACATGCAAGTCTGTAGGCAAAATAGGCTAGATTAGAGTTTAAGGATCAGCTTATGCAATGAGCAGGATCAGATGGAATGCATTCTTCTTATTATCTTTCAGCTGATACTTATGAGCCTGGGCTCAGGACTCAGTTTGTGCAAGGCACATTAAACACTGTGAATACAACCCCTGCCCCAAGGAGCCTGCAGCTCGAAAAGACAAGTGTGCAAAGATAGCCAGATAAAAAGAAAAGCCTAGGACTTTGCAGAAAACAAAGCCAAGATCTGCCTTTGCTAAATCAGTCTGCAAAAAGCCAACACAAATGAGAGGTTGATTTCTGCATAAGGACCGACTTAAATATTTCTATACACATCAGTCATGTTCAGCACAAGACTGGCCCTCCAGATGAATGTCTCTCCAAAAAACCACCCTAACCCCCCAGATGTACAGCTAAGTAAATAAACTACAATGACCCCAAAATAAAATGTAAAACACTCTGTTTTTCAAGGCTCACTAAAAAAAGATTTTAATGACACATATGGTCTTTATTTGACCCATAATGATTCTTTGATATATAGTGGCAAGACTTTAACTTACTGATGGAATAACATTTTCACATAACCCATCCTATTGCTCATGAAATAATCAAGCCTTCTTTCCCTATACCTGCTTGAAAACCTATAGTCAATAGCAGGTCATGGAATATTTTACCAGCAGAGGAATGACAGAAGAGTGGCACACAGAAACTAAACAGGAGTCACTCTGTCCCACTTGTTCCCTCCCCCTCCCCAAATAAATTGATACTTCTGTGGAGAAATGCTAGTTCACTGTGGGGCTGTCTCAGCACAGGTAACAAGGCAGTTGACAACCACAGAAGACTCCTTTAAGAAAGAAAGAGTCCTTGGCCAAGCTGTTTACACTGGTGATGCAAAAGCCCTGGCAAGGTGGGCTTCCTGCTGCAGTTGTTGCAGCAGAATATTTGGCATGGGCCAGGGGTGGTGGTAAACTCTTCACAAAACCACCCTTCCCTGCTTCATTCCCTCCTCTCTTCCTTCAAGCTCAGCAAAAGCAGTAACCCAAGGTCTCCAGGGCTTGATTCCCTTGCCCCTCAGCCTTGCTGTGCCAGAAGCAGCCTGTCCCCAGGCAGGTCCAACTCTTCACGTATGGGCAGCAATTCAATCCTGCCTACACTACCAACAAGTCTTGGGCTGCACTTCATGTGTGAACTGGGGGAAAATCTAGATGGGAAGTTACATTGGTCTCTCTTTCAGACTAGTTATTGCCATGCAGCTGGGCATTTAAGAATCTGACTGAAAGTAATTAGTGCATTTCACCATATTAAGGACTCTCTCCAATTCCTGTTACTTTCTACCTTTGTGAAGCAGCTCTGTGTCATTAAGTGTCAGAGGTATGGTCTCTTACAGTATTCGATCCTGTGTATTACATTCACCAATGCCAGGTTTGTGATATCTTATGGCCTTTAGGATACTAGCAGAAATCAAGGGATACATCTGATATTAATTTGAGTTTTTATTATGTTTTGTTTAAACAATTATACAAATACAGCAGGCATCTGTTTGGAACATCTTTGGCACAGTTCAGAGAAACTATATTTCACTCAGCTTTCATCCCTGGTTTAAATTAATTACTGCTCAGGGATGGAGAAGGAACCGGCACAGGTATATACAATGTGTATGTAACGTACGCCTTTTTTTCCTGATGGGTAGGGAGAAGCAGGGGGGGATGCAATTTTAAAAGCTTCTCCCTTAGCCTGCTTTTTCTGCCCTAGTCTAACTAAAGAGACTGCACATCCATGCCTGTTTGATACAGTGGGATACCATGTGTAAACCTTGGAGGAGGAGGAGGCAAGCCTCCTCTCACATTCCCAGCACATCCATACTCATCCCATGCTCCACTCTATCAGACTGATATGTTCCACCCTCAGCACTCCAGTATCTGACCTTCACCTCCAGCACACAAGTGAGGGGGACACAGGAGTTGCTAGGGAGCAGTCAGTGGCTAATCACATTTTTCAGCAGGGATACAATTTGGTAGATCTGCATACAATGCTGAAATACCTGATTAAATTTCAAAGAGCAAGGGAAGTCAAATCCCGTTCTCTGCACTGGTGTGGACCAGCATGGTGCGCAGCTCGAAGAACAGAATTTAGCTCACTGTATGTGAAAGTAAAAAAAAAAACCCTACATAAATTATTCACATTTTGTTTTTCAATTTGTCTTAGAAGAGGAAAGTCATGTATGAAACATGAGGTGTTAATTGTATTTGTCAATTATTAAGAGAGAAAACATATCTTTTGCTAATAAAATATTTTGTCTGTAGGATATGTTGTACCAGAGTAGATATATGTACACCCCTTTATTTCCAGACATAGAGAGGACAGAGAGGAATTGTCTTGCACTTTTTTCACATGCAGTAATTTCCCAGGTGAAAATTTACTGTTGAAACTTGCAGCTAACATATTGAAATGTGTTAAGAGGGTTTAAGGCTTCCATTTATCTTCATTAAAACCAGTTTCAGTTTGAAAGCTGACTTGAGGATAATTTTTCATTTTAGGAGTGAGAAGATAGAGGTTTCACCCCAGCTTTTCAGCTGACTTATGCAGTGATTTCAGGCAAATCCCTTCAGTTTGGGGTATGAAAAGTAAGGTCAATAGCACGTATCTCTCTTCAGAGCAGTCTGACATCTCTTCAGAAAAATGTCTGTGAAGGAATAAGATAGCACTGCAAGTGAATGGAGTTAAATTCTCTTGTTTAATCATTCAGAATCTCAGCAGATGGACCTACATATACCTAATCCATGCTGCAAGCTTTGTAAACTGGTAAAGAGTGTGCAGCTCTCATAAAACCATAGAGCATTTTGTTAAAAAAATAATATGCTGCTCTTTGTAATAAAGTAAATGCTTTTCAAAAACATATATAAGTAATGTAAACTTTCATGTCAGCCATTGCTTGGGAAATCACATCTTTCATGCATTTTAAACAAAAAATCATATATCCTCACAATCTTGTGCAGATAAGCAAAAGAGTGCAGTGTTATAAAGGTGAAGAGATGGAGTGATGTCCTCTGCAACCTCACCTTTCCCCCTTCATGCTCTGCTCAAAGTAGAGCTGTGTCCCTGAGGCCACCCAGAGCACCCAAGGTTTGGTGGGAAAGAAGCCAGGAGAAAAACACAGTCCTGACCCTTTCACGTTGCCACCAATCCATGGGTGAAAGCTGCAGGATTAATGCTGCTGAGTGCAGCAGTGGAAAACACGAATGTCCACAGCAACCTCCATCATGTCAGAGTGCATCCTAGGGCACCACAAAATCATCGCCGCAGCGTGAAGTCATGCTGAGCTGCCATAGCAGCATGGACGTTGGGTATGGTGCATGAGGAAGGTGTAGCTAAGTGGGAGGCTGCCTATGGGCCCAGCACCGAGCACTGCAGTTCTCTGTTTGATCCTTAACAAAATGGAAAGAGTATGCAGTTCTTTTTTCAGCTTAGAAATAGTTTGTGGATAGATGCAGCTGAGAGCAGGCACACACCAGAGATAACAAACAAACGCTTTGTCCCAAACCTCTGGATTTTTTATCCTTTTTGAAAGAGGGCAACAAGGCATTGCATTTCTTCTTCAGCTACTCTGCCTGAGAGCATCACCATACCTGCAGGAGCACTGTGCAATCATGACATCGTTTGTGTGTTGTAGATGTTGCTCCAGCTACAGAACTCTCTGCTCCAACACCTGTGGTGGTGCTCAGCAAATAATACGCTTGTTACATCTTACCAGAACCTCAAGTGAAACAACACTAGAGTAAATGTGTCTTGAAATGGCCTGAAGTTAAAGGGATCTCAATTCTCTGTCTCTAGTTGAAAAGGAGCCCTTGGACAACGCATCTCATAGTGTCTTGGAAATTTAGTCTCCATTTTCTCTCCTTAAAATTAATATAGTGACATAGACTTCCCTTGCCACTTTCTGTGAGATCTACATGTGTAAACTCTTTATGGGAATTAGGTGAGTTTGTTGTTGCTGTTACTGCTGCTGTTAATGCATTTGCACAGAAAGTAAAGTTACTATGCAAGGCCATCAACCAAAAACTCTCACCACAAGAACATGAATACGTGATTAATCCTCAAAAAGTAAATTCACATGCTCCAGGTTAAGCAAAATATCTTGCAGAATTAGATCAGAGTCTGCAGACAACACTTGCAAAATTCAGCCCCCAATTTTTTGATTCATGCCTTAAACAAAACTCAACTTTGATTTCAACTGCTTTTCAGTGATACTGTGAAAGAAACCAAAACACCTTCTGAGGGATTATGCCAAGCAGTAGTTTCGAACAGGTTTGGGGACATTGTTCAATGAACTGTAACTAATCATTTTCATCTTATCGCCTACACAGTCATTGCATTGGAATGATGTTTGGCTAATTTTCCAAAGGACACATTTACTATGGATTGTTCTACATAGCTGTCAGGAGCAACAGTGAGCCAAAACATACTCTGTCAAGGGAAGGGTTTGGCTGATGAAATTATAAATAAGTCATCAACCAAAAGTCTGTTAAAATGAATCATCATTAAATGTTTCTCTAAATACAGTGTTTAATCTCAAGCTCCAAAATAAGAACTGCAAGATTGTCTTTTCCTACCTCATTCACAGATCTCCTCTTTGAACACATCATGAGAATATTAAGTCAGTTAATTTAAGCTGTATGTGCATGCGAGCACACGCAGAGAAGCAAAGACTGTGATGTGTTTTACATAAAGCAGGCCATTGTGCACTGATTATAATGTGTAAAGAGGAAATATGTTTATACCACAATCTATTCTAAACTCAAATAGGCAGCAGTACTCTGTGTTTATAAATATAAATGCAAAACCTATGTTAAAATAATGTTAAGGGTCTGGATTCTAACCACAAAAGCTAGGAAATTCAGAGAAAACCTTGAAAGTTTGGGCCTAATTCTGATTTCATACTCTTGCCATTTATCTCCACTGTCTCTAGCAATGGTTTGTACTGGAGAAAACACAATCTTTTGTCTGACTCTCTAGGTGTGGCAGGGCTTGTTGAAAGTATTATCATATTCAGGTCTGAAGGCTAGATACAAGAAAAGGATGGGGATGTAGGCAGCTGTGACAGCATCCCCCAGGGCTTCTCTTAATCTAATGAAGTGTGTATATGCATATGTGTATATGTGCAGGAGGGGAAGGATGGAAATTTACAGTCTTGGCAAGCACATCCTCAAAACTCTCTTTTGTCCTCCAGGACACATGCAGACTATACGGAAAGCTTGGAGCAAGCTGAATATTATCAGTATTTAGAAGGTGCTTATACAATATTTCTTATTATATATAATTTACAACATTATACTACTATGTTTTGAAGAGACTCTCAGAAAGAAGCACAGCCAGGGATGTCCCCATTGAGATACATGACTAAAATTTTAATCACGAGACTTCAGTGAGGAAAGGGAAGGAAATGATCTAACCCTGTGCAGTCCTGTGTGGAGTTCTGGTGCAGAGTCATGACCAGAGAGAAATTCTGATAAAGGCAAGAACAAGGTTGGGTTGTTTCACCTAGGGACACAGCAATGAAGAATAGTTGGTCTGGAGCCACCTCTAACAACAGGAGCACAGATTGGCTTTGGTCTACTGGCAGAAGTGAACAAGCCAGTAGACACATGGTATTGCCGAGACATTGGAGCAGCTAAGAAGGATCCTTACTGTTATAGCGTGTTTCTGCAGCTTTGTTCCTCAAAATTCCAGGCATATATCCCTTAGTAAAACTGGTTTTGAATATCTGATTTTCCCAAGCAATAAGGCTGATGCTTTGCTGAATATACATGTGAAGTGCTGGGGCCTGAGCTGTGGGCCCCAAGTTGGAGTTGACCTGTGAATGAGTCACAGCCTAGCTGCTAGGCCCTAGCAGAACGTTTTGTTTTTCCTATTGGCTTCATGTTCCAGAGGCAGAACCTGGCCCACCTGTGTCCTTGTGGCTCTGCCCTCACCCAGGTGGTTGTTGTTGGGGTGGTGGGTGAGGCCAGGATTATATCAACCAGGAGTCTAGCAGTTGGAGAGGCTTCCTGTTGGGGCTGGTTGCATCTTGCTGAGCTCTCTGGGTGGTGTCCTTCCATGTGAAGGGCCACTGAGGGAGCCATCTCTGTCCATTGTGTCCAGCAGGCAATGCTGGCACTACAGTGGGCAACGGAGGAGCTGGGCCTGTGGGAATTTATGGCAGGACTATCTGAAAGAGGACTTCTGAAGGNTAAGGAGAGTTTAATAGAACAACAAAAGAGGAGAAAAAACAACAAAACAACAGTAATAACTGTAACAGTAATGAAACAATATATGAAGTGACTGATATAGAACATATCAACCTCCTAGACCTGCATCAAACTGCACAGAGCCAGAGACCCATGCCCAGCCCAGCCCAACCCCTGCCCTTATATAGTGGCATGATGTCAGTATGGTATTGAATATCTCATTGCCTGGTTCAGTTGTCCATCTTGGCTGTGGCTTCCTCCCAGCTTCTGCTGAAAATTAACCCTATCCTATCCAAACCGCAGACATTATCCACCCCCTATTCTATACCATCTACATCATGCCAAGCAAAGTTATTTAACAATTAACATCATACAATTTAATCCACCAGCTATTCTCACCCAAAATTTAGTCCCCTTGAGGTACACATTGGAATTCTCCATCCTTGCATATCACCCATCAGGTACACCCACGTCCTTGAACAAAAGCAATCCCTTGGATGGGTTTGCCTTTGCCTGAAGCAGGACTAACCCAGGCCATCTTCCCTAATGTATTCTCCATGTGCACTATGGGGACCTTATACCCTTCTACAGCATGTGGGAGCTCAACTGGGCAGGGCCAGCTCAATTGACAGATCTTATTGTGTTAACTAACCAGGTGACCTTTGCTAGTTGTGTATCACAGTGTTGAAGGTTCCACTCCCCATTGCTTTCAGTGTAGTTTTTGATAGTCCATTGTACCTTTCCATTTTTCTGGAGGCTGGTGCATGGTAGGGTATGTGATAGACCCACTCAATGCCGTGCTCTTCTGCCCAGGCTTCTATAAAATTGTTTTGGAAATGAGTCCTATTGTATGAGTTGGTTCTTTCTGAGTTGCTGTGTTGCCATAAGACTTGATTTTCAGGGGCCAGGATGAAGTTCTGGGTGACGGCATGGAGCATTGTATATGTTTCCAGTCATTTGATGGTTGCTTCTACCATTGTAAGCACATGACGCGTGCCTTGCAGGTTTGTCTTGGATTGATATGGTCAATATGCCAGACCTCTCCATATTTGTATTTCAGCCATCATGCTCCATACCACTTGGCTTGCTTGATTGCAGCATATGTTTCACATTCATGGCTAACCTCTGTGACAGTGTCCATGGTCAAGTCGACCCCTCGATCATAAGCCCATCTATATGTTGCACCTCTTCCTTAATGACCTGAGGTGTCATGGGCACACCAACCTATAAATAATTCGCCCTTATGTTGCCAGTGCAAATCCACCGGAACCACTCCAGCCTTGGCAGCCTGATCCACCCACT
>VZZY01007122.1:188545-236078 GCA_013400335.1 Eurystomus gularis | reverse complement strand
TGGCTGGGCGCGGTGCCGCCCGGTGCTCGCTCCGCCCGCGGCCGCCTGTCCTGCAGCGTGCCGGGGCCGCTGCTCTTTCCAGCAGGTCGCATCACCTCCTGGAAGGAGCCCGGGGTGCAGGTCACCGGCCCCTGCGGCTCCTGCTGCCCTTCGGCTGTGGGTTCTGCTCCGCGCTCCCCCAGCCTCCCCGGGGGCTGCCTCCCGGGGCTCGGCACAGCCCGCTGGGCAGGGGACGGGCTGCCCCACACATCAGCTCCTCGCTCCTCACCCACAACCGGCACATGTCACGGGCTGCCGCGCTCTTGCTTGCGAGGCCTGCAAGCCTCGGCGGGCTCCCCAAAGCCCCAGATCCCGGCGCCACGTGATGGGACGAGGCTGTGAGCCAGGAGCGGGCATCCAGCCCCGGTGTTGGCGGCGACAGCTGAAAAGTAGGTTTCCTATGTTTAGCTCTGGCCTTTTTGGGTCCTGCTGTTCTCGGGACGGGGACAGCGCTGATTTCTGCCTGCAGCTCCACACACCTGCGTTCCTGAAGGGCACTCAGCTGCTCTGCACAAGGCAGCCTGCACCCGGGCACGGGCAGGGCCCCTGCCAGCCCCGAGCCACCCTGACGAGCCGGAGGGAGTGAGGACTCATGCAGGGCTGCTGCAGAAATGGAGAGCAGGGGCAGCTCAGGCTGCTGCGTTAGAGGCCCCACGTTGCTCTCTCGAGATTCCCTTCCCCTGGGTGAAGCGTGGGGTGCTCTGCTCCCAGCTTAGGGCAGGGAGCCCAGCCCTGTCCCTGCTTCTCCTGCAGCCCTCAAGGCTGGAGGGGGTGAAGGGCACAGGGGAAAAGTGGGGACCATGCAGGGACCCAGCTCTGTGCCAGTCGTGCTCGCTCTTCTCCTTGCAAGGAGACCCGAGCCATGTGCTGTCTGTCCAGGAGTTGTGGAGATTGCACTCTGCCCTGACCTTGGGGTGTCTCCAGAGCCACCCCATCTCCTTGCAGAGACCTGCTGCAGCTGGGCCAGTGCCAGGCAGGGCATCGGGCTCAATCTGGCCGTGCTGCTTTCCTCGTCCCTTCCCTGCTGGCACCTTGGAGGAAGCTGGTGTATGTAGCTGGGCCATCTGGTCCAGGGGAGCCCGCCGGCTCCCGGCCGCGCTGCCAGGCAGACCCCCCGCGCCTCCGCGGGTGCTAAGAATAACCGGCACCGTCAGCAGCAGTGATATTTGCAGGCGCCCGCCGATGCCACCCCCACTGCAGGCTGATGGGCACAGGATGCATCTGCTGCCTGACGTCAGCGCCAGCCATGTGGGGGGATGGGGACAGTCTGGGGGGGGACACGTGTGGCTGGGAAGAGGGGGGCTTGTCCTCCCCCCTGGCCTGAGCAGGGGTATGAATGCTGTGGTGGGACTGTGGGTATTGCTGCACCATCCTTGTACCCTGCATGGGGACCCCGAGAGCTGCTGGCCCACCTTATCCTCCTTTTCAGCCAGGTGCCTCGTTCTGAGCTCTGCAGGACCCACAGGAGATTTAGGGGCTGGGTGACCACCGCTCTGCCTTCCCTGGGCCCTGCTTCACAGCTCCTGGCAGAGCCATATGTGGAGGGATGGGTCTGAGCTGGCTCTGATGCTTGGCCAGGGGTCTCCTCCATCCAGAGGGATGAGACATCTTGGAGCTGCAAGCCCAGCTCTGCTCCTGGCAGAGGAGAGGGGCTGTGGGTGCCCCCAGCTGCTGCCACCCTGTGCCGGGGGTCCCATCAAGCCCATGCTCTCCTGAAGCCCAGCTGCCCTGATGGGGATGGGGTCAGGCAGGAACGGGGTGAGTTGAGAGGAAGGACCCTGCCCCACTGAGTGCAAATGTGGGTGTGATGCCCCCCAGCCTCTGCTCTTCCTTCCCTCATGCAGGGGGGCACAGACTATTCCGAGCTCTGCCCGGCTCTGTCCTGCCTACTATGGCCCCTTCTCTCTCAGTGGCACCCAGTTAGAGGGAGTCACCCCGACGTGGCCATCCTCGTGCCTACTCTCCTGGTGGCAGCTAGCCGAATGATGGAAACCAGGGCTTTGCAGGTGAAAAAAAAAGCAACAAAAAGCAATTAAAAAAAAATGCCCAATCCTTCCTCTTGCCAAGTTTTCCCAGGTCACATCTGCCCCAACCTTGCACATCCCCATCCAAACACCTCCTCCTCCTCTCCTGGTAGGGCTAGGGAAGCACCTTCCCTTGCACCCAGTTTGGGTGCCCACCATGGCCTTGCCATTGCGAGGCTGTGCTGGCAGAACACAGAGCGGCTGCACCTCTGCGGGTTTCCCTGGCACCCATGGGTGGGCTTTGCTGGGACATGGTGCTCCCACCAAGGGCTAACATGGCCCTGGCAGCTGCTGGTGCTTGTGTAAGCGATGAGGGAGCCCTCGGAGCCCTTCCTCCCGCTGACGGTGAGTCACGCAGCCCGCGAGTCTCGGATGTTTTCCTCTTTGTGTAACACTCCAGCAAATAATTTTGAAAGCCCTGACAGGCCCTGACAAGGAGGTTCTTGGCACGTGGGTCTCCACGCACTGCCTTTCCTCCCGAGGGGACCTGCACAGCCCTGGGTGCAACCGAAGGGCTGAATGGTGGCACTCAAAGGGTCTTCCAGCTGGGCCGGATGGGCTATTTCAGGGCAGGACTTCTCAGCTCCTTTGGAGGGGGTTAAAGTCAGATTGGCTTTCCCACAGGGTTGGAATGGAGCCTCAAAGTGAGGGGTAAAACTACGGCACAGTGACTTGGTGGTGTCTCTGCCATGGTGGGCACACATCGAGGAACTGCCCTGAGGCTCTGCGAGGTGCATGGCAAAGGATAGTGGGAGCTTCAGGGGTGCACCGAAGGGAGGGCATGAAATGACCCTGACCACCCAGGGGTGTGGGTTTGCTGCCAGCTGGTCTGGTGGAGCACAGGGCAAGCCGAGGACAGGCAGAGGGGCACGGCTCTGTGCTGCTCCTCCAGGCTGGAAACCAGGCTTTGGAGCTGGCTGACTGCTGCCCATGGCCTGAACCTGGGGAGCCTCTGCGGATGCCTGGTGAGGTTTTGGCTGGAGGCTGAGCCAAGACAAAGCCACACTGGTGGTTTGGGCAGCTTGCAGCCTCTGGTTTCTTAATGCAAGGTTGCGCTTTCCTCTGGTGAGGAAGAATCTCAGAGTGGCTGCAGGTGACAAGCCACGCTGCAGGGCCGTGGTGCCCGTCTCTGCTCTGCTGAGAGCTTCTAATTTATTCACTTTTCTGCCTTCATTTCCAACCTGTGACTCTTGCCTCATTCCCATGGACCTGGGGAGGTTATTCCCTCCCCCTTGCCTGCAGCATTTCCGTACTTCAGGAATGTCACCCCATTCCCCCTTGGCCTGCTCCAGGGGAAACAAACCCCAACACAACGTTCAGGAGCTGCTGGGTCTTGCTCTGCTAGCAGGTGGAGTAAAGAGGACACGGAGCATTGCTGGGGTTTGGGAGATGACGGGCATGGTGGGACACGGGTGATGCCAGAGTATCCTGGGATCATCCAAGGTCAGGAGGGGACATGGAGCAGCTGAGGTGGTGTGGGGATGCGGGAGAAGCTGGGACCCATCCCACGCCAGCGAGGCAGCAGCAGTCACAGGGGGAATGCAGACGCCCCGAGCTTCTCCCAGGCACGTGCGTGCCTGCACACATGCACAAGCCCGTGCGCACTTCTCCTCATCCTCTCCTCTCTGTGGGGCTTCTCTGTTCTCCAGTCATTTTTGGCAGTCACGGCAAGTGCCAGGAATGTCTTATTTTTGGTGGCATTTGAAAGAACGTACAAATATTCAACAAGCCATTTATGTCTTTCCCCTGGGACTTGCGAGCTGTTTACCCATAGCAATAAACTCCAGTTTTGAGCATTTTGAATGATGAGCAATGCTTCTGGCTGTGAATCCATCTCTCTGGCCCTTCTGGGAGGAAAATCCTTGTTTGCCTAGAAAGGCCCAAGTAGAAAGAGCTTGTATCCACTGAGAGGCACCTTTGTGATAACCCACAGGAGAGTCCCATCAATGCTGTTGTTTCTCTTTATATCCTCTGGTGGAGGATGAACCAGGCCCATGGGGCCCACCCTGGCTTTGTAGTTCAACATACCAAGTTGATGCAAGGCGGAAGGTGGCCAAAGACTCTTCATTATATACCCTGGACTTAAAAACACCCACTCATTTACAGGGCACCCGGTCCCAGCACCTGGACATGGATTGCGCAGACCCTGCATGGATGATGGAGGCATGGAGTGTGTTTGGACATCCGGTTCAGTCCCTGAGGTGGATGTGAGCTTGTCTTGTGGAGATCCACCCCTTGGGAGCACCAGGACAGCCAAGGTCTTGCAGGATGCATCTGAGGGAAGCAGACAAGTACCCTGACCTTGGCTCCTTAGGACATCATGGCTTCTCTTCACAGGGAAGTCATCTTAGAAAAGCCTTTGGGGCTGAAGGAAGGTCGTCACAACCACCGCTCCTCAGGAAGGGGAGCAGGGCATGTGGGTTCTGTCCCAGGGGATGCCAGCACATCCACCCTGCCAGATCCTTTGCCAGCTCAGAGCAGCAGCGGTGGCATTAGCCTGACACACTATTGCCTAGCAACTGCTGTCGTTGAGGATAAATCCCCTCGCTGGTGTCACAGCAGAGCTGATGCTGATGCCCCTGTCCTCTGGCAGGGCCCTCTGAAGTGTTGCTGGAGATACATCCCCCTCCAGGCTCCCATCTGGGGGCTAAATGGTTGCATGGTGGGAGCACAGGAGCTGTGGATGTGTTGTTTCTGGAATGGCCCAAGAGCACGTTGGGGCTCTCCTGCCTCATCCTGGCCAGGTACCAAGCAGATCCTCAGTCTCTGAGCCTCATCTTGAGAGCTTCTTTGGGTGTGCCATCCCCCTCCAGCACCTTCACCAGCACATGTCCTCTGCCCAGCCTCCTATGCCTGCCGTTAAATCCCTGCAGTGGGCATGCAGGCAGCCTCAGAGACCTCCTTGCCCTTGGTATCTGTTGCAGCGTCCCGAGGAGTATTGCCCTGGTTTGGCCTCACACACGGGGCTGGGCAGCTGGTGGAGGGTGAGGGATCACTGGGAAGGTCCCGCTGACCCTTCTCAGCCAGCCCAGACACTTTCACCAGGGAGCAGGGAGCAGGGAGAGGAGCCACACATGTGCCTGAGGTCCCTGTGCAGCAGAATATGCAACAGGGGAGGACTCAGCACAGGGTACCTGGGGGAAGAGAGAGGAGCAGTTTTGGGAGCCTTGGACATCCTGCCCAGAGTATGTCCTCTCCAGAGTGCCTGATGAGGATTTCTCCACCCTGGAGACCAGACTTCAGAAGTAAAAGGGGATCCTGCTTCTCTGTTCCACTCAATCATTGCAGCCTTATCTCCCATCCTCTCCAGCCCCCCAAGCCCAGCTCTGTGCTTTGCTAGCTCAGCTCAGGCATCCAAGAACAATGCCAGCTCCTGGATTTCTGCTTCCTCCATGCTCCTGATGTCCCTCATCTTCCCTGTCCCTGATCAGAGCGAGGTGCCGGTGCCAAGCAGAGCAGGGCTGGGTGACTCCCGCGTGATGAAGGTGCCCAGTGCCAGGGCGATAGCAGTGGGCACAAATGTACCTTAGGTTCTCCCTGATCAAGTGCCGGGGACCGAGTTGTGGGTCCCAAGTTGGTGTTGACCTGTGAATTAGTCACCACCTGGCAGAATGTTTTGTTTTTCCTATTGGCTTCATGTTCCAGAGACAGAACCTGGCCCACCTGTGTGTCTGTGTCTCCACCCTCACCCAGGTGGTCATGGTTGGGGTGATGGGCGAGGCCAGGGCTATATTAACCAGGAGCTGAGCAGGTGGAAGAGCTTCTTGTTGGGTGTGGCTTCTGTTGGGGCTGGTTATATCTTGCTGAGCTCTCTTGGTGGCGTCCTTCCATGTGAAGGGCCACTGAGGATCCATCTCTGTCTGTTGTGTCCAGCAGGTGATGCTGGCACCACAGTGGGCAGTGGAGGAGCTGGGCCCACAGGAACCTATGGCAGGACTGTGTGAAAGAAGACTTGTGAGGGGATGTTGCTGAGTTCAGCGTTGTCCTGTGTGATCAGGCAACTGATGGCAGCATAAAATAATGACGGCTGAACTGGCACAACACCTGCCTGCTCTACAGAGCCAATGCGGGGGGGCACAGGCAGAAAAGCTCTCCAGAACAACATCCCAGATGCCCCCCAGCCTTGCCTTTGGGGGTCCGAGGGGCTTGAAAGGAGCAGGGGGGAACAATCTCTGCTTCCAAAGCTCAGCAAGTTTCTGAAGGGTAAATTGTAGGTGACTGTTCCCAGTGCCAACCCGAGAAGAGACCATCTCCTGCAGCAAGGCCGATCCTCCGCGGGGAGGCACTTGTTTGCACAGCTGTGAAGGGGCAGGAGCTGCTCCATCTTGCTGGGATTAGGTTAGAAGAGGGCTCTGCACGCCCGTGCATGTGAGAGACGGAACCCTCTGCCCGGGGAGCTGCCCGGCACCTGGCACAGCCGCGTTGTGCAGTGAGCTGGAGGGTCTCTCACTGGTCTCTCCCAAGAAGGTGAAAGAGCCACGGCTGTTCAGAGTTGCTGGTGGAGGAGACACAACGCAGCAGCCACGCTTCTGAAAACACGTGGTTCGAGGTATTAAAAAATGACCATGCCTGCAAAGCAATTCCTGTCCCCAGAAAGCTCCTGCAGCTATGGAATCAATTCTTCCCTACCCTTCTAATGCGTGGGAGATATTCTAACTTATCAAAAACACAGAAGTGGCACAGAGTTGGTTGTAATTTCTAATTCTGCCTTTAATTAACACTGGTGATGTGTTGCCCAGCTGTGGCACTGCCAGGAGCAGTAATCCCCACCTAAGACGCCCACTCGAGTGACCATGGAGATGAGGGCTTTATTAGTATGAATGAAGTCACATTATGTTCAATTGAGTGCGGAAACTCATTTAATTGTGCACAATGCTTGGCTAATCAGTGCCAAAATTGATGGACAAGGTCTTGTTCTTCTGAAGCTTTCCTGTGGTCAGAAGATGAAGATGGAGCCCGTCCGAACTGTGGGCATCGCTGAGATGAACTGTTCTGAGTGCAGGGGATCAAACACGGACCTGCAGCTCCAGCTGCCCATTGGTATGTCCCCAGGTGAGGAGAGTCCATGGGGACCCAACACCAGCCGAGGTGGGCAGGCTCCATCTGCCCTGTACTCACTGCTGGATGTTCTAGATGGAGGAGGCCGCCCAGCCCATCAGTAGCGTATGGACAAGATCAGTGAGAGCTGTTCGGAGTGGGGCTCATTGGGGTGGTTCTGTGCCCAAGGAGGAGCACTGGGCAGGAGAGATCCCCCCCTCTTCCACACCTCACGTGTCTGCAGCTGGGTGGCAGATGCACATTGCCAAACAGAAAAGGCTTCATTAAATACAGTTCCGCTCTGCCGTCAATTCCACAAAGCCTTGAGAGCGAGTGAAGAGTGATCAGCACCCGCAGAGCCGTGTGCTCGGAGCAGCCTTGCAGCTCGGCGGCAGCTGGAGTGGGGCTGGCTCCCCCATTTCTCTCCTCGTGACACACTGGGCCCGGCGACATCCCCACAGCCTGTGGCTTCCGCAAGAACCCACCTCAGATGCCCCAGGAAGCGGCCCAAAGGGCGGGTCAGAGTGCCCGGGGAGGATGCTGCTGCGTGTCCCAGTGCAGCGGGAGCGTGTCTGGGCCAGCCTTGCCCTGCCGCTGGCTCTGCCACCCAGAGCAGAGGTGCCAGCTCTGCCCAGGGCCAGCCCCGCTGCCTGCTCCGGTTTGGGGGCTCAGGCTCACGTCGTATGAGGCTGTGAGGCCATGCTGAGAGCTGGGGACGGGCTGACGCTGAGCGCAGATGGGCGAGGAGACCTGCCCATGCTGCTGCCTGCTCGGAGAGCTGCGGCACGCACAGTGCTCCCCGCACACGCCTGTGCACGCACATGTGCCGGCTGTCTCTCATGAACGCACACGTGCATATGCTCTCTCAGACGTGCACACACATGAACACACTCTATCACACGTGCATGCGCACTCTCTCTCACACATGCACACGCGCACACACATGCACATGCTCTCTCACACATGCACACACGTGTGCACACATGCACACCCTCTCTCACACATGCACACAGGCTCTCTCACGTTTGCACACACATGCACACACATGCACACGCTCTCTCACGTGTGCACAGGCGTGCACACACATGCACGCGCTCCCGGGCGCGTCTCCATCACCCTCTGCAGCAGCCACTGGATGGCAGCAAGTCCCCGGTGTTGAGCCACCAGTGCCACCAGCAGCGGGGAGCTGGGCTAGACTGGGTCGAGCCGCAGGCAGAGCGCTGGGCAGCTGGTGGGGAGCAGCCCAGCTCCCCCGAACCTCAGGGCCGTGCTCCCCGGAGGGTCCCGGGCACAGCGGGGGCAGGAAGGGGGGGTTTCCTTGGGGTACCGGGTAGCCGGAGCCAGGGTGCCCTTTGGGGAGCCCAGTGAGATCTTTGCACAAGGATGAGTCCTTTTTGGGGCAAATAAGGGGGCAGAGATGGGGGAGCCCTGAGGGCACGGGCAGCAGGGGAGGGGGCAGGTCCTGCTGCAGAGCTGGGGCATCCCCAGGAGCACAGCACCAGCCTGCACAGATGGAAGTGGTGAAGACACCGTAAACGGTGCTCCTGTCTGGCCCGGAAAGTGTCGCCTTGAGCCTTTGGTGCTAATTATTGGAGGCTTAATGAAAGCACAATGGCTGCAGTCCCCGTGGTGGCCATTTGCACAAACATAGCAGGGAGCAGCCCTGAAAACAGAATATATTTCAAGAGGTTCTGCAGCAAAAGGCTTCTGCTGATAACGAGACACCTCGCACAGATGTGTGCACTTCCCAGGTGTGAGCATGATGCCCAGACCCAACCCCCGGCATCTCACACCTCTCCAGGGCTCTGGGACTTTGCAGGAGAAGAGCAGGTCTCACCCACCGGCAGTAGAACCCCCGAGGAACACAGGGCTCCTCCCGAACGTTTCCAGTGGATGCAGGACGCTGCTGCTTCAGTGCAGAGCAGGCAAAACCCACAGAGCTTTGGTCTGAGAGCCTGCAAACGTCTGTGCGTCCAGCAGAGCATCCCAGAGATGGTTCTGAGATTAGCTCCATGGTGCAGTACACAAGGGATGGGGGGGGTGTGTGTGGGGGGTGGGGATGGAGAACAGGCCTCTGCACAGGGATATATTTTGTTAAAGCCTGCAACACTGCTAACTGAGCCCTACCCAGCGGGGCAAGGAGGGCTGGGAGACCACGGGGCAGCCAGAGCCGAGGACTGCGAGGAGCAGAGGAGCTGGAGTGGTTGGTCCTGCTGGGACTGGCTCCAGTTTCCATGTTTAGGAGGTCACAAAGTGAGTCCCTGGGGAGATGTTGGGGAGAAAACCCAGGAACCTGATGCTGGTGTGGCTTCGCAAAGAGCCTCATGTTCCCACCAGGATTTCCAATCCCGCCTGGGCTCGGGCAGATGCTTTGGCACCATTCCTCTGGGGATGTCTCTGAGCCTCGACCACAAATTAATGGGCTCTCATGGACTGAATGCAAGGCTGAGGGGATTAGAGAAAACTGGGGACAAAGTCACTTTCAACAGCTCATGAGTGAACCAGCTGCAGGAGCGGCTGAGGGAAGGTGGGAGAACCAGTGTGTCCAACCCGGCTGTGGCTGCGCCAGACTCACAAAAACCCCCCAAAACGCTGATGAAGTCACTGGGGCACTGGCAGCACCGGCATGTTGGCAGCAGCACAGGGATTAACACTTCCAGTGTACAATAAGCCAGGTATCAACAGGCTGTGTTGTGAGCAGGCCACAGCCGGGAGCTGCGGCAGAGCGAAGAGCCAGGCGGCAATAAATAGCTTAGAAATGAGATAAAATAAAACTTTGTTGTAAGTTTCATATAATTAGGGTAAATTAGCTGTTACATAATGGTGAGGCGCGCACATTTAACGGTGCCCTTTGGGCCTGTCTTATGTGTGTGGCCTTTGTGTGTAAGAGCTGCCGGGATCACGTCTGCAGCTCAGGAGGGTGCAGGATGGGGGGGGCGGGGGGAGCACCCGCCCGACCCATGGGGCTCGTGTTCCTGGGCACGGGCTCCCTCGCCCATCTCCCCCAGCCTCCTGGCTCTGCCTGCTCCACGCAGGAAGGAGCAGTCTGCAGCATGGAGCGAGAAAGCGGGGCGGGATGGCAGGATGCTTTCCTGTCAAAGCCTCATTATTCAAACACAAGCCCCTTTTCTCTCTCCAGAAAACAGTGTGTCAAGGAACAGCAAGACTCCAGCATCGGCGCTCTCCTGGGAGAGATGTTAAAAGTGGTATCTTAAACATCGAGTTTATGTAACATAGGAAAGCCTTGCAGTCGTTTGTGCTCTGACTGGAGTCCCTGGACAGACTTCAAAGGGGCCTCTCCCTGCCAGCCCAAATCTCTTCACCTAGTGCAGGGTTCCATCTACGGAGGCAAATCCCAGGTGGCAGAGAGAGACCCTTGGAAGGAGCTGGGGGGCCTTGGAGAGGTGGGGCTGATGTTGGCAGCACATCACTAAAGCTGGTGATCAATCCTTTCCTCTTGGGATTCAGGGTAAGCAGCTGCCTCGCTTCGGCGCTGCTGCTCTCCAGGCTGCCCTGAGTGATGCAAGGGTTCTTGGCCAGGACCAGGCACCCTCAAGGTGCTGCCAGCACCCAGCTGGGGAACCTTGGGAAGCTGGGAGTGGTTCTGCCTTACCCCAAAGAAGTGTCCTTTCCTGGGGCACCTGAGCCAGTGGTTGTCCCACAGTTTGGGTTGGACCTAGCTATCACCAGCAGTAGCAAGCCCCTGCCCGAGGCACTGCCAGGCTACAGAGCTGGTGAGGTTCCAAGGGAGCCTTTGCACTCCTGCTTCAGAGCTGTGGGATTTTAAGACCTTCCCATTCTCCAGAAGAAGGAAATTCTTTGGCACCCCAGTCCTTAGCACATCCGCGGGTGTTTGCTGGGGGGGTACCTGTGGAGAGGCTGGGAAATGAAGATGTTTTTTCTGCAGTGTGTTCCTGCTGCTGTGTGCTTCCGGTGTCCTGTCCTGGATTCACCAAGGGTCTGGAGGCAGGAGCGGTGGAGAAGACCAGAAGTCAGATCTATAACCAGAAAGGGGTGTTGCTTGGATACACTGCTAAGCAACCTCAGGGCTCCTCAGGGATGGAACTAACTTCTTCTCCTTCTCCAGTTCTTCCTCTTGATTAGCATCAAGCTTGAGCACGCTGCTGGTCTGGCTGCTCAGCACAGCCAGGGACGCGGTGCCAGCATCCAGCCTCTGCCTACACTCCATCCCCCCGGCTCACCTCCAGCCATTGCTCACAGTAGAACTTTCAGGCTTTTAATTAAATCTCCATGAAACACCCATTTGAGATGCTTAATTTAAAGTGAGAGCTAATTAATTTTATGGGCCTTTGCCACGTCTGTTTTATTTCTGAATTGATGCCTGGGATGGGATGTGAGGGTAGGAACGCAGTGAGCAAGGCAGCCGCCGCCTCTTGGCAGCTCTCTGGGCAGCCAGGGCTTGTAACCGCGGCTGGTCCGAGTGCGAGGCTGGTGGCTCACGTACCATCCTCGCCAGGCTCGCTCTTGCTCCTCCAGTGGAGCAGGGGGAAAGAGGAAGATGCTGGGTGGGGACCCTGGTCCTGCAGCGGCTCAACCCGAGTCCAAGCACCACGTGCCAGGAACGGGCTCTGCTCCACGGTGATGTGCCTGTTTCTCAGGGACCAGCAGCTTGACATTGTCTCATCAGGAGTTTGTCCCCTTTGCAAGGACATTTTTCCCCTACTTTGGAGCAGAATTAGGGAACTGACACTGTTCCTGGGGTGTGGCGGGGGGTCTGTCTCTCCCGTGCCCCAGATCTGCTGGGAAAGGGCCACGGGTGGCTCTGGTGAAGGTCTGAGCCCCTCAGCACTGCAGCCCAGTCCCTGCAGAGCACTCACCAGAGAAACCAAGACGGGCTGTTTCCAGGGGCCTGGCAGACCTGTGGTCTCCTGCTTCTCTGCTGACTGTAAAGGGCCTGGCATTAAACGGTGATTGAAAACATGAATCATCTCTCTAATTAAACAGAGTTGCTCTGTGCCAGGAAATCTGTCTCTTTGTCAGGATCTTTGTTTTTAAAGGGGCATAAATCTCAGGCAAGGCTGAAGATTGGCTCCCAGACCTTTTATCACAGAGTGGTGGTGATTTATCCTCTGCACTCTGGCACCAGAGAAGGAATAAAATTAATAATAAATACTTATTTATATGCCACAGAAAGCCTGATGGTGTCTAAACACCCACAAGAGCAGCATGATCATGCTGTAAACTGAGCTTGCCTTGGCTCTTGCCATGGGGCGTAGGGGCCAGGCCACGTTGGGGGCTGGCTGGCAGCAAACAGACCCTTTCGGTGGGGACCACGAGCTCCCCCATGGTGCCAGCTGGGTGGGATGGATGAGGAGCAAACACAGAGGCCTCAGAGGACCCGTTTGTGCTTCAGGCCTCGTACAGCAAAGCATCAGCAGATGCGATATGCTGCTCTGAAGTGCACTAGTTCCTGCTGGGACCAGTTTGAGCAAGGGGTAGGTTAATGCTTGTAGCCACGGCCTGAACTGAGGTGGGCCAGGGGTCTTCTGGAGAGCATGGGCTTCAGGAGGGGCCGCAGGGATTTGCTGTGGCCATGAGCCATCTATCCACCTCCCCGTGCCTCTGCTGCAGGAGGGAGGGTTGGGGCTAGTGCTGTCTTCATCAGGGGCTTGTGGTGGAAACTTGCTGCTTGCGAAGAGCCTGGGCACATGCGTGTGACGCTAAATCCATGCAAATGCTGCTTGCAAATTTCTTTGCAGAGTATTGGGAGAGATGGAGGACCTCACTGGGACGTCAACGTCACCGCGGCTGCGGCACTACTACTGTCCCTCATCACACCAGCAAATAAACTTTCCCATGGAGAAAGCTGCCCAGGGTGTGCTCCTCCTGCCCAGGCCGGTGGGAACCTCTGTCCTGGCTCCTCACCAGGGCTTTGCCTTGCTCCGGGCTCAGGCTGCCCTGCCCAGATCCTGGCAGCAACCGCATCCCTGATACCTGTGCCATTTACTCCTAAGACCTCGCTGGTATTTACCGAGGGTTCCCAGGGAGTTACCTCGCATCCACCGACCCTTGGGTCAACATTGACAGAGCCTGCCAGGAAGGAGTGAGAAGGCACTGGCAAATAGCACAATGTATTCACCCCAAAAGATATTCTGAGCTGCCACTAGCAGCATCTGAGCCATGCAAGGCTCAGGCCAGAGCAGTAGGTACTGCAGCTGGAGCCAGATGCTAATGTTGCCACAAAGAGGAGGAGGAAGCCCCAGCCTGGAACCTTCTGCCCCTTGGCCTTGTCTTGGAGCAGATTTATTCACATTCATGTCTTCAGGGTAGCTCTGCAGAGCAGCACCTCAACAACGCACTAGCAGAATGGAGGCAGAGAAAACCATTGAGGATGGTTTGCGTCCCGCCGAAGGTTTGTGGTGCTGCACAGCCACGGTGGGACACGTCCCCCAGCTCAGCTTTTCCATCTCCACACATGGCCCAGGGTCCCCCTGAGCTGGGGGCTCTCCAGCCAAACCAGCCTGGCTGTGCCCAACACGCCGGGTTTGTACCGAGGGTCTTCTAACCAGCAGCAGCAAACTCTGACGGGGTAACTAGAGCTAAAATGTGACCCACAGCGAAGGACTGCGACACTCCACCACCACGCCTGGGAGCTCTGATGGCTTTGGAAGCCTTTCTTCTCACAAGGCAAGGAAGGACGCTTGTGTAGACGCTGATATAAAACCTGCCAGCTCCCTGGGTGATTTTAAGCAGCTGACAGCAAGAAAACAATTTTATTGCCTTAAAAAACTGCCAGTCCTCCAGATTCCTGACACAGCCTGCAGAGAGCGAGCCGGGGACTGAAAACCCACACAAGAGGTGGTAGAGGCAGACACCAGTCGTGTGAGGAGCACAGTGGGGCTGGAGCTGTGCCAGGCTCCCCAAAAACCTCCCAAACACCTTCCCCCCCTCCAGCCAAACTTCCCAAAGGCTCCAGCCTGCAGTCCATGCTGCCAGGCTGACAAATCGCAGCCCAGATGGATATTCTCTACTTTAAATAAGGGGTTTTCAAAGAAGATGGGTTTCAAAACCCACTTGAGACGTAAAGAATAACAGTCAGGGATATCACTGACAGTATGAAAAGGCTGGGGGAGGCTGAGAATGTTGCTGGGAAGGTTTTTATAGGTGAGCAAACACTCTGGATTGCTTGGACTGTTTTCCGGGCAGCTCTGGCTTATCTGGGGCACTCTCTGGGTCAGCTGTGATAGTCTTGAGCATCTCAATCTCTGCTGAAACTCCCCCGACAAACCAAGGCAGTTACTAGAGAGAGTTTTAGCAAACACTGCTGATGGTTTTCACAAATGTTTGCCGCCTGGGATACCCAGCATCTCAGACCATCTCCTGGCCAGAGCAAACAGACTGAAGCAACATGACCCACATTTTGTGTTGGCCAGTACTAATAAAGAAGCCAGAGCAACAGCTCCAAGTGTTGCACCCACACGGGAAGCCCTTGCACCTCTCTGAGCTGGGGCTGTGGTGGGAAGGGAGGTCTGGAGCTGCGTGTGTGACACCCCAAGGTGCCTGTGAGGGCTGTGTGAGGCCAGGGATGAGTGCTGTGTGCAGCTCGAGGGGATGTGGCTGGGCTCTGTGGTCCCAGAGAGCTGGCCGTGCCATCCTGTCGTGTCTTGGGGACCTGCGCAGTCCCACGCCCACTTTCTTCCCTTCCCAACCACCCCATCCCATCGCCGCTCTGATTCTGTCAGTCTCAGTGCTGTTTAAAGCTGGCTTTGCCAGGGCAGGCTGTCAGACTCGATGTGGTTTGAAGCAGAAGCTCTTGACACACCAGCAGCGTGCAGAGATGAGAGGAAGTTTGCGGGAGCCGTGGGATCTGCAGGGTGATGGTTCGAAGAGCACCTCTGGAGCATGAATGGAGGCAGGAGCACTCGGGAGCAAGGAGATGGCTCCCTGTGATCCCTCCAGCCCATCCGTCCCACTCGGGCACCCAGAGCAGGACCTGGGTGCTGGAGGTGCAGAGGGGCTGGGCTGGGGCCCGTGAAAGAACCCCCCATATTGTCCCATCTGCAGGGCTCACGCTGCTGGAGTGGGAGCCCTCACCCTGCATCCCACTGTACTCCCATGGGGGGCTGGTGGCAGGTGGGGTGACAGCTTCCGCTTAGGATCAACCACACTTGGAGACAAAGCTTTTGCACCTTGCGGCACTAAGAAATTTTTCTGCCCATATTTATGTGATCCCATCACACATTGCATCCTCCATGGACCAGGAAGGGTAGCGCAGGGTTCTTGTCATGGTCCCTCTTGCAAAACAGCCTGGATCTGGGAACTGTGGGTGAGGGACAGGGTCTGGACATGTTGGAACCTCTCTTCCTGGGCTGCAGCCCACGGCAGCCACAAGCCCGGCATCCTCTGGCAGCCAGAGCCAGCTCATGACTCCTCTCGGGGTGGGGGGATAGAAGAAGTACTGCAGGTTTCAGATTAATTGCAAGTTCAATGACTGTGTACATGAATATTTAATGAGCCACATCTTTCATGAATATGCATGGTATGCAAATGTAAGAGGGAGCAAGCAGTGAGACGGGAGTAGGCACAAGCACAGGGGGAAGGCAGGCAGTGGAGGCAGAGCTGGAACTTCTGCATCTCTTCAGTGAGGAGACCAGAAGAGTCCTTGTAGGACTGTATCTGCCAGGCTTTGGGCCCGGGAGAGTCCATACCACTCTCGGTAAAGCCACCCCGCATGAATCCACCAGTCAATCAAACAAGCTGCTGCCAATCTGCTGAAAACGGGGTGGAAAGATGAGAGTGGGCATGGTGCAAATGCCCATACTGCAGGGACGATGCAAAGCTCCTGGTTGTGACCACCAAGCTACCAAGGTGTCCACACCAACATGGGGCTGGGTGGAAAGCTTCTAAGCTGTGAAAGACGCTGGATCCAGGGAACAGATCTCCTGCCCTGGATAGTGGGGGTCCCAGCATCCCCCTCCCCAGCTCCACACCCCTCCTCCAGCACCCTGGGTCTGCCACAGGGACCGGTGTGGGGCGAGGGATCAAGGGAAGGCTCTTCTCTCTAATTATTGTTGGGTTTGCTATCGTGATTACTGCTACTGGGCCCTGGCTGTCAGAGGCAGTTACCGGGGTGTTATATATCTGTCAGCATAGCGCTTTTTATGACTTGTAATTTCAGCATGAAATAGCTTTTTTTTTTATATTCTGGCATTAGGAAAAGCTATTTCAATGTGGGGATAAGACTGCCACAGTACTTAATTTTCTCGTAAAGAACACCGTCAGGGGCTCCTGGGGCACGAGGGCCATCAGAGGGGTGCAGGGACCCATCCATCAACTGGGCCCCCACCTCCCACCGAGATCCATTACATCCCATGCAGGGCTTTGCTGGGTGCACAGCACCCTGGCAAGGTGGCCCTGGGCAGGCCAGGTCCTCACCGCTGCTTTTGTGAGAGCAGCCTTCTCTCCAACCGATGGAGACCTGGCCTCCTCTCCTGGATCTTCACCACTTCCCTCTGGAGATGGGTGTCCAGAACTGTGCACAGCTCCCCGGGCTAAGTGACAGCCTCCATCTTGGTCCCAGCACCCTCCCAGGTGATACCAGAGCTTGACCTAGATTTTTCTAGCTGCTCCTGAACACTGATTTTAGACATCAGTCCAGAACAGCATCTTTTCTTGGGGGTTTTAGGCAATTTTGTTCAGGGATCATCATTTGTGTCCAAGGATGTTATCTCTGCACCTGTCTCCACCTGTCTATCCTGACAAGACAGCAGTCAGATCCATACAGGGCAGCTGAAGCCTCCTGCTGTCATCTTCCACTTGAAATTTGCTGTTTCTCTAATCCTGGTTAACTTTTCCACGCCAGCCCTATCATTACTGCAGTCTGGGATCTCCCCCGCAGGCAGCCTGCTTTGTCTTGCTTATTGACGGTGATGGGTTGTCTCCCTCCAGGCTTTCCAGAGGCACACCGAGCTCGCCTGCATCCACTCCTCCATCAGATCCATCTCAGCCACGGACCTTTCTTGCTGCCTTCCCACAACCTCTGGTTTAAATCCCCCTCCCCAGGACCTCTCTGTGAGAGCTGAGCTTTCATGTTCCTCCTGCAAAAAGACTCTCCAGAACCAAAGTTGATAAATCCCTTCTCTCTGCTCTGATATCTCCCAGGCATGGGGTGTATTTTTGGGCAATGCCACCAGCTCCACCACCTGCTTCTGCTTCTTGGAAACCCCCAGGACTCCTTCAAGTCCGCAGCTTTGCCCTGAGCCTGATATAAGAGGAGAGGCAGAGGAGAACCGTTGGCCCAGAGGGCCCAGCCTGGGTCGTTCATTGCCTGCTCTGCACCCTGTCCATCCAACAATGGTCCAACCAGGGCACCCCTGCCACCGTGTCCCAGAGCCTGAGCACCCCTCAGGGCACAAGACCAAGCCCCGTGCTCATTATTAGCTGATTGCATAAGAACCACAGCGTGGCTCGAGTTCAGGAGTTTGCAAAGCACTGATTACCTTGGCTGAGCCCCAAGAAGTGGCCTTGTCAATACACAGTCAAAATGGAAGAAAACCATTGGTGAGATCTGAGCAGTATTAAACAGGACAGGCCCCTTTATAGGGGCCGGAGAGTGTGAGTTATTAATTTGAAGTCTGTCCTACTTTCTCCAAAAGAGATGGGGAGTTTTACCCAGCCAGTGGGAGAGTTCATTGCCTACAAGTATCCCTGGTTTTACAGCTCAAAGCCATTCACAGAGTCTCTCTCGGCTGCCCGGGATCAGGCAGTGCAGGCTGTGGGTTATCCTCAGCATGAGAACGTTAGGTCCATCACCTGGAACTGGCAGTGATCTCCTGAAGGGTCCCTGTCCCTCCTGCCTGGCCCCTGCAGATGGCTGGTAGCCCAGGGCCATATGGGGCCATGCTCTGCAGTGACCATTCAGGGATCCCAAAGAACAACCTCTGCCGTGGACACTTGTTAGATGAGCCCAGCTCTGCATGGCAGGGTCTGAAGAGCACAGAGCCGTGTGCCCCACACTAATGAAGATTCCTGTCCTTGGACATCCCAGCCCAGGAGGACGGCGAGTGATGGGAACCTGCCCCGGGCTGGAGCGGGATCACAAACCTCTCCAGGCCCAGCAGCGTTACAGGAGGACAGCACAGGGAAGGCTGCCTCATGCATTTACTTATGGCCTCTCAAATAGTTTATCACATTTAAAGTCATTCTTGGGGGGTGGGAGGGGGTTTGCCTGCTGGCACTCTGATAGCTATGTTGTGACTAGTTTCAAGCATCAAAACCACTTGCTTTATGTTAGTGTTTGGTGTTCCCTCGAGCTGGCTCTATTTGAGATTGCAAAGGAGGAGATGTTCGTGCAGCATCAGCCCATCGCCGCCCGGGCCCTCCTGCCCTGCAGTCCTGCCGTGAACAGTATCCACTCGGCAGCATCAGCTTCAGATGCATCTACCCCAGGATCCACAGAGTGATGCGGTGCCTGAGCAAACCCCATGGCTCCATGGCAAGGGGTCCGGCCACAAAGCCAGCCCACGGGTCCAGAGTGCCTGTGGCTTCTGTGGGTCTCCTGCAGACCCACCGTGGCCACCACCCCATCCCTAAGACCCTGTCCCCACCCAGGACCCCTGGGGAAGGTTTCTAACGGATCATTGTCAAACGCGCCTTTGGATTAGGTTTCAGTGTCTCTGTTGCTTTTGCCGGTGGGCAGTAGGCAGTGCTGGTGTTGAATGCATTTCTTGGATTCTTTAAAATATTTTGTTCCCCCATGCTACACAGATCTTAACATTAATCCTCCTTTCTGAAAAATGCTTTTAATATTTCTGAGCCCGCCATTCCCCAAGTATTTGGCCTCTGGGATCCCTTTTCCTCCTGATGCTGTGTCATGCACATGATTTCTAGAGAACAACAGGCTTTAAGGAGGAAATAAATGACATCCTTACAGTTCCTCAAATAAGAGGAGATGCTCCATAAATGATGGGATTATATCTTGGTTTAAAACCAACTCAAGATGCTGTCACCGAGGGGCAGGCATAAAGGGGAAAAGATGTTTACCCATTGAGCAAATGCAGCTACGCTCAGCCTGAGCCTTGTAAAGCCCCAAATGCTGCAAGGATCGACTGCCAAAAGACGTGGTGCCGCCTTCCCCCTAATCCCATGGAAATTATTCCATGGCCTTGTAAGGAACCAATGCCAGGAGATACTGGCACTCAAGCTTGGCTTTCTGCTTTGCCCTGTTAGATTTAACCCAAATCCTCCCCGAGTCTGGTTTGCGACAGGGCTGCAGATTCATTTTACAGCAGTGGTGGGGACACGGGCAGCTGGGGAAGGGACAAGACAGGGGGTTGGTTTTGCCTCAGTGACAATGCCTTGAAAGGAAACCTCTGGTCAAAACTAAGACCCGGGAGTTTGCTTCAACATTTGAGGCTCACCACAGGGAAGCTGGGAGGATGGGCAGGCTCTTGCAGTGTCTGCCACATTTGGAGGATCTGGGTTAATAAAGAAACCAGTGTAGCTGGAGGCTTGTCTGCAAGTCACCACAGCAAACGTAAATTTAATTTAAATGTAAGGTCAACTATACCAGAGCCTTGTCAAACAGAGCTGGGATCATTTGCCATGGGGTGACAAGCTGGGTTAACAGATGTCCTCGTTCTTGCTTCATCTCTTGCGAGGGTTTGGCTTAGTGTCCACAACTGATTCAAAAGTTACAGGTCTGTAAAATCAGAGGCCACATAGATCAGATCTGTCCCAGCTGATGGAGCTTGCCTGCGAGTCGGAGATCTCTGCCCCTGGGGATGTGGCAAGGGGAGGCTGCAGGTCTCCCTCTGGGACGTGGCACTACCCCAGTGCCCCTTCAGTGAGCTGAAGGAGACAAAGAGGTGTTTTCTGGGATGGCTTGATGCTGCTAGTGTTTTAGGTACCGCTAGAAACAAGCCAGGATTACAGTATGGTTGGGAGGAGAGCAGCGTTGGCCGGGTGTGGAGGCTGCAGGCTCTGCTCATAGCGAGGGGCTTCCAGCCGCTCCTGCCCTTGCTCAGAGCCAGGACGTGCATCCCTGCATGTGGGCAGGAGAACGAGTGTTGGGAGAGGATTAGAAGCGGGTGGTGAGAAGGGTGGACCTTGTCAGGAGGACTTGCTTCAGTCTGCAAAAGCTGAGGAGCCCGTGGCAGATGGATGTGGCAGAGCACAGCTGCAGCTCACCCTGCACCCACTGCCTGCCTCACCACTTTCAGCATGCATCCATTGGCACTTTTGGCATCATCCTACCTGCACCATCAGACTCGCCTCCCTAACTATCCTTCCTCACTGGAGCACCATGGGCAGAAGCCCTGGGTGGGCTCATCTCAGCTGGAGAAGCACATGCCCATGCTCAGGGACTGCAGGACTCCCCAGAAACCTGTCCTCTGCCACACAAGAGCTGCACCTGGGACAGAGCTTCTCCCCGCTCCAAGAAATCGTGCCCAGCAGGAAGGAGCAAGCAGCCTTTGCAACCTCAGCCAGGGAGAAAGGTTCTGCCACGTCTGTGAAGGGGCCAACACATGAAAAGAGCACCTCTAGCCCTCAGCAATGCCACAAAGGTCTTTAAGACCTTTTATTTAGAGATGCGGAGCTGGGCAGGAGGCAGCCTGGGGCGTCCTTGGCAGGACTCAGTGCCACTGATGCCAGGGCAGCGATGTGGGCAGAGCTGCTCTGGACAAAGGCGGCTGCACCAGCAGAGCAGGCAGGAGAGTCTTTGCAGCACAGAGGCTGCAGGTGTGGGGGTGCAGCTCTGTTTCTGGGTGCAGGCAGCACAGATGGCATCGCTCTCCTGCTGCTCTGTCAAATCATGGCCCTGTCATCAGAGCTGCTGGCACTGAGAAAGTGGAGAGGTTTGTGCAGGCTGCTGGGGTGGGGTGGATGGAGGTGCCATGTACACAGCCTGCGCTGCCAGGCCCTGCTGTCTGTGGCCTCTGGTGGTGTCTGTCCAGCTTCAGCGAGCAATAAGAAACTGCACTTGATGGGTGAAGGCAAGAGCAGAGGGGACAGAGGGAAGAAAGACCTCACATTGGCCTCTTGTGGTTTAAATCATGCCACAAGTCTTCAGCCAATCTCTGCTCTTGCTGAGCATGACAGCCCTGGACCTTGATGGATAAAGGGTTGCCCTAACACCCTGCACATCCCACTGCCATTGTTCACGGGGAGAGGGGCAGGCATCTCTGAGGGGCCATTAAGCATCTGTCAATACTGAAATAATCTCTCCCTGCAGACATACACAAGCACAATTGTTTGCAGCTTGCTCACCAGAAGGATTGACTGCCTCGATGCCAGGGGGATGTGGTGGAAAGAGGATTACAAATGCCCAGGAAGAAGACAGCCATGAACTGCCCAGATAATTGAGTGTCTTCATGGCTGCCTCTTCCTGAGGACAGTGACAGATGCAGCCCTTTGCTCAGGACCAGGGCTTGAGGCTGGCCCCCTGCCCTGGCTCCAGCACTCAGGCAGCACTCTGGGGTCTCTGGATCTCAGGACAGGGGAGAGGATGGGGTGAGCCCAGCAGCAAGTCCTGGCCACAGTCCTCACCTCCTTCTCCACCTTAGTTCACTCTGCCCTTGCGCTGAGCCAGTGCTGGATGAACCAGGCTGAAGAAATGAGACAGCTAAAAAATAAAAATAATCCTTCTTTCTCTCTCTTTTTTATTCCTTTGAGGTTATTTCTGGGTTGGATTTGTTCCCTGCTCTGGTTCACGATGCTTGCCCCTGTAGCAGGGGACAAACGGTCAAGGAGAGAAGAAGAACCAGCTCCTCAAACTGTCCCAGAGGCCACAGGAAGTCTGTGCCAAGCTGTGCTGGGAGGGCCGGGGCACTGGTTGGTGGCTGGAAGGGCCGGGGCACTGGCCAGCGGCCCAGCATCTCCCAGCCAGGCTGGCATCCAGCGCGTCCCTCAGCCAGCGTGGGAGTCATGGAGAGGCCGGGAAGAGACGGGAATGCTCCAGGCTGCAGGCAGAGCCGGTGCCCAGCCGGCACCGGGACCCTGGGCCATTGCTGTCTGATCTCTTCTGCAGCCAGCCTGGAAATGGGGAAATCCAAGTGTAGGTGGTTTGTTAATGGTGGTGTCTTTCCCCTGACTGCTCTTGGCCCGTGCCAGCGGCTGGCCAGCGGCTTGCCATCCCAGAGTGACTCCTCATTCAGTTAAATTCTGTCCTATTTTATGAGCTGAAATAATCCACGTAAGGTTTAATTTTCCATCAGCTTTTGCAGCTCCAAAGGCTAGGTCACGGCCAGCAGAGGTTCGGGGGAGAGCAGTCGGCATTGCCCCATCCCTGCCCAGAGCCCCTCTGAGGTGAGCCCAGGGCTGCACAGCACCGACCGCAGGGACCCGGCCGCAGAATCCATTGGGAGCTGAGGGGAGCGTTCTCTTCAGCTGGCTACCAGGCTGGGTGGGTTTGGCACCTGACAAGGGCTGTCTGCACCCAAGGAGGTTTCCAGCCCTCGGAGGGACAGAGCCGGTGGCCTTGACCTTGAGCTGCCGATGACAGTCCTGTTCTAAGAGGGTGGCCAGGCTGTGGGCCCTGGGACCCCTGTGTCTGTGGAGCTGTGGGATTGCTGGTATATTTCCACGGTGTTTATTTTGGTTAGGGGGTATAGGTGTGAAACATTTCCCCTGGAAAAGGGAAACAGTGGAAACAATGTTGCCAGAATGGTGATTTAATGGCAGTCAGTAGAAACATTATCATAAACAAACAAGAGTTAAACCCAAATATTTGGTTTTTTCTTAGGTCGGAGAACTGACACTATGTATCAGAGCAGGGGCTGTGCCCTGGGAAACTCGGAGCCAGCTTTCCCATGGCTCCCGAAGCTGGGCCGGGGATACTCTGCCGAGGAGCAGCAATGCCAGCGAGGGAGAAGTTCTGTTCCAGACAGAATTCTGAGACAGGAGCAGCACTTCCAGTGGCTCTCTGCGGGCTGTGCCTCTACCTGATGGTCCCATCTCACTCCATATGCCACTTCTAACAGGCGGGTTGTATGGTTTTGTTACCGTTGTCCCAGAAGACCTCACTTTTTTCCAAGTGCTTGGAGCCCCTGGTAAGAAGCTCTGCAATGCTCATTTTCCAGATCAGCGTGCCACTGGCAGAGACCCCGTCACCCCAGAGTCCCCACGGGATGACGGCAGAAAGCAAACCAAAGGGAGCGGGAGGAAAGCGAGCTCTCTCGCGGGGTGTTGACGGTGCTGAGAGATGTGCCAGGAGCTGGTGCCAGGCTCTGCTGGTGCCTCGCGTGGAGACAACCCCCTCCTGCAGAACCTCCCCTCACAGACAGTGGGAACGTTCTTCCTTCTCTGCATCCTTCCTCCACAGAAGAATCCCTGCTAGCCTGGGTCCTGCTCTGGTCCCCAGAAGGATGTGCCAGCCCAGCTCCATGGTTAGTCGTGGCAGTAGGAGCTCTCCTCAGGCGCATATGGCTGAGATCTTTCAGCTCTGGCCAGCGTAACCTCCCCCATCCTCCTTCTCACAAACATTCTTGTATTTTCTCCTTCCCTGGAGCTGCTCCCCTGCCTCTCTGCACTCTTCTGAGGGCTTCCCGGGACTTCACACGTTTGCAACCCACTAATGAGGACTTCTCCCCCAGTGCAGTTAAAAATGAGATCTTTTTCCAATTAGCAGCAGAGACTCAGCCTTAGCCTGAGTCCTTCCTGAAGCTGTCAGCAGCTCGCGGCCTTACCTGCCACACCAAGAGAGCGAGGAGAGCAGGGAGTGCTGAGGAACCCCTTCACCCCACACACCCGCCGCTGCCCTGAGCCTCCCCTCTCCATCTGCTTCTGCTGAGAGCAGCAGCCACAGACACCATGGATGGGTGTTATGGTCACACCTCCCCACACACTTCCCCTCCCCAGACTTACAAACCTGGTCCCTTCAGAAACGGCCATGAATTCATGGATTACAGCAATTAAAAACCTATTTAGTTTTATTTTTTTAGCACGTAGGGAAATAAAAACAACAACAGCACCAGAAAGGTATTTAATTATACCTCATTATTGCAAATTTTATATCCCCAAATTAGAGTGTACTGTGTTTAAGTCAATTAGACATTGTAAAACTCCCGTTATCCCCTTCAGATGTTCATAAACTCACAAACTTGTAACTGACTTTGTTTGTAGCTCTTGCAACACCAAGCTGCTGTTGTTTATATTTTTCTAAGTTGTTTCTAAATGTAACAGATTTTTATTACTGTCTGGCCATATGCCCAGGATGGGTAAAGTTTGGGGGGAAAAAACCCAAACAGAAACTCCTCTTTCTGCTTCTCTCCCCCCTGCCCCTTTCACTGAGGGACGATATCAGCTGTTAAAAAAAGGGCTTAATACCCCAGACCTCCCCACGTGGCTCATGATTTTGCAGGCTCTTTCCAAAAGTGGGTTTTTTCTGACCCATCTGGGAGCTGTGCTTGGGGTGGGTGCTGTGGTGATGATGGGGAGCAGAGCCAGAGATGCTCATGAAGGCTTCTGGGATAGAGACGTGGGCAGAGGAAGCAGCAAAACTGCTGGGATGAGGGGCAAGGGGCCAGAGGAGCTTTTTACTGCTGGTGGTAGAAGGCACAGATGGGTGAAGACTGGACTGAAACTTCTATGAACTCAGTGCTTTTCCCATGGTTTTAAGAGAGGAGCTTTGGGGTGCCCTGGTCACCATGACCAAGCATCTGCCAGCTAATGAGCTCAGGGTAAGTACTTCCAGCCATGCTTGGGTGTTGCAGACCTAGCAGCAGTGCTCAGATCCATGGTGTAGGACCTGGCATTGCCACAACGTGGGAGAGGTTTCACCCAGCACAGGATGATGCTTCCTAGGAAACACATGCTCAGCCAGCACCCCAAACTGGTGAACTGGTGAGGCTCCATCTGTTATGCAGAAGGTACAACCTGAAGGTGCCTTCTCACTCAGCCTCCAGCTCCTCAGCCCTGATTTACCATGTCACACCAGGAAGAGCAGCCTGTTATCATGGGCCACTGGGCCCTGAACCTCCTGGAGGCTCAGCCGCTGCTGGAGTGGGTGTGGAAGGAGTCACTGCCTCCAGCACATGTCACAGGGATGCGGGGATGCCACTACACAGCTGCCTGCTGGAAACGACTCTTCTCATTAGCAGCTCTGTGGTGGAGAGCCACGAGCATTGTTACCTGCAGCCCTGCGCCCAGCCTGCCTGACCTTGTGTCCCTTCTGCCCTGGGTGTCCCTCTCTTTGAGATCTTCACAGCTCAGCTCCCTGGTCTGGGCATAGGTGATGGGAGAGCTGATTCATGCTGAGGAGTGCTGCTGTGATGTGCAGCAATTTGGACATGGTGCCCATAAAGGCATTTGATTGTTCGTAATCTTGGCCATTTTCCGGTTACTAACGCGAGTGTCTGAGCTTCAGAGGGGCTCATGCTCGGCTCCCTTAATTAACAAGAGGGGAATTTTCTCAGCTAGTTAAATCCTGGCTGTAATGAGCAGCTTCGTGCTGGTGTTAACGGTGTCTCCCCCACCCGCGGAGGGGTGACCGCTCCCTGCAAGGCAGGGCTGGCATGTCCCCAAGGACAGGTCCCCTCACTTTACCCACCGCTTTCTTCTCTCTTCCCCTCCCTCCCCACTGCCACAGCTCTGGATGCTGGACCCCTCCTCTCCCAGGGGTCTGGTGCTGCCCAGGGCTCCCACGTGGGTGAAGCTGCTGCGGAGGGTGCCCGTGTCCGGCCCTGTCCTCCCTGGGGACCGTGCGTTTACCCCTCGCACGGCCCACGCAGCCACAGGCCGGTGGGTCTGGCCAGTGCCTGCAATTCTTTCAGCTCTGCTGCAGTTTTTACCACATCTAACTTGCCTGCAGACACCCTTGGTCTGGCTGGGTTGGAGCAAAGGGTGATTTGATGAGTCTGCAGCTCAGCCATACTTTGTGTAGCCCTGGCTCAGGGGGAGCTGACCTATTTCTCCCTCTCTCCACTCAGAAATCCCAGTGGGATTTTTTCCTCTCAGCTGCCCCAAGGGAAAGGCACTTGCAGCCACCACCACACTGAGATGGTGCATTTGAGAGCTCCCAGCTTGGTTTGCATTGACCAGAGTCAACCTGCGCAGGCTGGGGATCCCATAACAGGGACCCTCACATGGGTCTGCGTGCCCAGGAGAAGCTGGCAGATACACAGCAACAGCCTGGCCCTGCCACCGCACTTGCTGAGGGGCGCTTGCAAAGTTTAGCAAACAAGGTTGCCAAAGCAAATGTTTTCTTCACACCATCTGGAGATGTTGGCTCGGTGGCCAGATTCCACAAGGATTTTTTTCCCAGAGCTGGGATCAGCTCCTAGATGACCCTAGGGTGATCTCTGGAGTGACTCAGAGCAGGCTTGGCCAAGACCAGACAACCATGCCCAGTGAAGCTGCTGCTTTCACAGGATACAGCCCCTCTGGTCTAGGCAGGCTTCTTACTTTTACTTATGGGAAATCAGGGCAAGAAGAGAATGTGGGCAGGGAACCACCCAGTGAAGCCTTCAGAAGGGTCTCTGCGTGTTCCCTGTGACTCATGACATGTAGCTACGTTCAGTCCTGGTAAACACCCAGGAGAAACCCCAGATCAGGAGAGTGCTGGCAGACTTGCATGGCTGGTCCCTTCTATCCCTGCCCAGGAGCAGGGAGTGCTTTGTCCCCTGGAGATGTGGGAAGGTGAGGACTTTTGGACAGCATGGGTCTAGCAGAGATCCTTGCTACCAGGCTCTGCCTGGTCACCAAACCCTCATCCTATGCCTGCTGTGGTGATTAAGCCACGGCATCTGGCTTGGCCTGTGCTTTAGAGCAGTCAAGCCAAGGCACAGGTCCTGGGACTGCCATGACCAGGAGCAAGTGACAGGGCTCTGCTGTTGATCAGAACGCTGTCCCCATGGGTGGAGACAGCCTGCAAAGCCCAGCTCCCCACGCGCACCTCTTACAGCTGGCATCTGGCAGAGCAGGAACAGAGAGTGTTTCGTAACTGAACGACAAAGGAGGAGACGATGAGCTGGACACACATTATTTCAGACAGATCTTTGACAGTGCTTTGGCTCCAAACTGTTTCAACTTGAGGATGAAAAATGTCAAGCTCTTAGTTCACAGTGCAGAGCAGAGCTGCCTGGAGACTGGGGGCAGGCAGGAGATGATGTGAAATTTAGAGAATGATTTTGTATGCATGTTCTTGTCCTTTTTTTCCCTTTTCACTATTCCCTGAGGCTTTTCAATGTACAAATCTGTGTGCTTGTGTGGCAGCTACATTGAGAGGCTCTGTCATGTCAATAACCCACGTCACACAGGATCCCGGAGAGCTCGCTGACGTTGGAGGACACCACAGCTCACCCCAGTCCCAGGCCTGCCTGGCATCCACTTTTGGGGATGTCTTCTAAATAAAAGCTGACTTGAGTACACAGGATGGGAGCAGTGGGGGCTGCTGAGGAGTGGCGAGAAGGTTCGTTGCTGGAGCCAGCTGAAGATCCAGCACAGGAATAGCAGCATTTGCTGTGGACTGAAATACTTCAGCAGAGCTCGGTAAGGAACACCGGACAAATGGAGCAGAAGCAGCAAATAGGAGCCCAAACGAGCAGCAGGGCTGGTCTGGAGCCAGGCCTTGGGCAGTCACATCTGGTGCCGGCTCAGGTCAAGAGAAGTAAAAATAGGACCATAGGAGTGGTGGGCACCACGTGCAGAGAAAGCTCAGCACAGCTGCTGATGGGCAGAAGTTCTTCCCTTCCCTGCTGACCCCTGTCCACGTTTCAGCCTTGGCAGCGCCCGGCCGGAGCACTGTGGTGGTTACCCAGCCATGGCCCCCATCACACTGTCCCTAACCAGAGACCACTTCATGATCCAAGGATGAAAGTGCCTCCCCTAATCGGCCGCACTCCCCCCAGCAATTAGCTGCTGAGCCCGCTAATGCTTTAACAAATTCTCCTAATTAAAGAGCAAATGCCTCAGTGCTGGGGGTCAGCAGAGCGAGATGGCAACCAGAGCATCCACGGACCCTGCCCGCCCATGCGCCTGCTGGGCATGTGGCCTCTTGGGAGGGGGGTTGCCCCAGGAACGTGGGCTGCCGACCTCCAATCAGTTCTGGGAGTGGCTGGTTTTGGTTGAGCTGAAGCAGCACATCGGTGGCCACCACATTTGCGATTGTCCCAGACAATGAGCTGCAGCAGCTTTCTGAAGTGGCAGATCCTGCTTTTACAAATATTTTCACACCTTGTGATGGAGATCCGATAACAAGCTAGGAGAGCAGGGTAGGTCTACCAGGGAGGTTTTTTTCCCCTGACTCCCCTGGTTGCTCCAATAAAAGCTGCCAGCAACAGACTTGGCATGCGTGGATTAAGGGATTTGTAGGAAAACAGAAGAAAACAGACAATGTGATCATCACCATTCCCAAGCCTCATGCCAGCAGCATGACTTTGAATCACAACTGTCTCTGCTGCTAGATGGACCCAGGGCTGCCTCAGAGGCTGGCACCATGGCACCCACCTCTGTCTGCCTCCTGGGCATCATTATGAGGTCCTGGCTCATGATTTTCTTGGTTTGCAGAGATTTCACTAAGAAATAGCCTGCAGCCGAGGGTTGCTCGCCGTGCAGGAGGGAGCAGACCATGGGCACTCATTTTAAGGTGGCCAGGCCAAGCCACCTGCCCCACGCAGGGCCCTGTCCTGCCCCATGCGGGGCCCTATCCTGTCCCACCTGTCTTTCCAGATGGTCAAAACCCTCTTCTGAAGACCAATCCTCATTTCCAGTTTTTGACACAGACACAGGAATGTTTGGGAATGCTTTGCAGTGAAAGTAGCCCCCAACGTTTCCTTTTGATTTCTCTGCAAAATGAAAGGCATCTCACTGCTCTATTTTTAGCTTCCCCATAACAACCCACGTGAGCAGGCAAGAAGAACAGCATGTTGATGAGGAAGGTTATCACACTCCCATCGTTCCTGCAGACAAGCCATGCTCGGTGAGGTCCACCAGCCCATGCTGGGATCTCTCCCACCTTGAGCAAAGGAGGTGTGCAGTGCCCTGCACGCAGCAGCGATCAGGGGCCTAGGAGAGCTGTTGGTCTCCTTGCTATGAGTGAGAGGTTCCAGCCTGCCAAAGAAGTTGGGTGTGGACTGAAATCTGTTGGTTTCTCGGTAGCATCATCCTGCTGGGGCAGAGCAGCCCAGCTGCAGCAGAGCCCACTGCACCGGGGCATTGGTGGATGTGGTTGGTCTCTCTGCTAAGCTGCTCTTACCTTTGACTCGAGGTTTGAGTTGAGGTGTGTTGGGTGGAATTCTCATTGTGGGAAGCCCCTGCTTGGGAAGGAAATGCTCTACAGACAGTTTTGAATCATGCTGGAAGGAAATGACAAGACTTGAAGCATGGCTAGATGGCAGGGAAGGGCAGCACTTCAAGCTCCCTGAAATACGCTACAGAAGGAGGAATAAGCTTGACCTAGATACATGAAATAACATGGTCCCAGGCAAAGCGCTGCAGCAGGAGCGGGCGTTTCACATTCATTAGAAACCCAACTCACTCGCTGTCCGCAGATACCAACAGCCTGGAATTAGACACGCACCAGGATGAAACGGCTTCAGCACAAGCCAACTCTGACTCCAAAGTGCCGCAGCGATGCGCCGGGTCTGTACGGCAGCCTCCGGGAGAGCCGTGAGCCCCCCGCCCTATGGTGCCAGGAACCTCTGTCGTTACCCACACTCCCAGGGTTGTCCTTGGTGCAGATGGGCCCAGAGTTCGCTCTTCAAAAGCTGGAGGCTTTCAGGAATCCCTCTTGTCCCCAGCGTGCAGCAGCCCCAGCAGATCGTGGTGGTGAAGTGGGGTGAGGTCACACCAGGGAGCACCAGCACTGGAGTTACAACACTGCCAAGGGTATGTTAAATCCTGATGTCAGCCAGGAGCAGTGGTGACACAGGGGCCTTCTTTTGGCAGTAGCTTGTCACCTTGGCTGGTCCTGCCCTTCCTGTTGGGTTGGTTGTATCTGTGCCCTACCACATGGGAAGAGGACACCATACTCTGCAGCCGGTGGCCTACAGGTCTCTGCAGGGTGGTCCATGCTGTGTGGGAGGATGGAACACACAGGTGGTCTCTGGAGGACTCCTTGCCCGGGGTTACATCACTGCTTACAGTCTGTTCCCAGCACAGTGTGAGGCTGTGCCAGCTGCATCCACCGCCCTGGGGCTAATCTTGGGTTTTCCCTCCAGTGCATTGCGACATTATGAGCTGAAACAAGTCTGCTCGGGTATTTTCCTCATGCCCTGGAGCAGGTAACATGGACCGAGGAGCATGGAGGTCTCTGATCCTCATGCCACGTGCAGAACATGCCAGGACTGGTGCAGCCCATCTGGCAGGCGTTCCTTAGCAGCCAAGAGCGAGCACACAGGGTGCTAAACAGGGGCAACCTGGGGCAGGGAAGGGGAGAGGGAACCCAGACCAACAGCCATTTGGTAAGTGAAAGGAGTTTATGAAAGGCTCCTCATCCCCACCCACAGCCCAAGGGCACGTTGCAACAGTGCTGGCCCAGGTTCCCTTCCACGACTGGGAATGACTACTCTGTGGCCTGATCCCAGCAGTACAGACTCACGGCTCATCTCAGGGTAACGGCTGGGGCCTGACTCCCTCCCAGTGGGCACTGCAGCTTGGGGACCTCTGCACCCCATCCTCTGGTAGCTCCTCTCTGGAGCAGGGAGCTCTGTAGAGCCTTGTCCTGTCCTCTCTGCAATCATGAGATGCTCTGCAGAACACTCCCTCACAGTTCTGTGGCCCAAGTTTTCAACACTGGGGTTTTCTGCCCGCTTTTTACCAAATGATCTCAAAGCCAACATGCAAACTGCTGGCTCAGCAGTCTTGGCTCCATGGGCTGGGGGCTGCTTGTCCCCTGTCCTGCTCAGCAACCAGGAGGGAAGGTGATAGCACCTAGTCTGGCATCTATGTCCTAGAGCCAGGAGTGTGCAGAGGCAGTAAAGGCCTGTGAATATTGGCAAGGAGGCAAAACCCCCAGTCTGGGCTCAAAAGGGCTGTTGCTCCAGCCAGAGAAGGCTGAACCATGTAGTCCTCAGGGCCACTGAATGCATCCGACATGGAGCAAGTGTCTGGCTGTGCCAGTGAGCTTGGCAGCTGCTCTGCACGCGTGGGGGTACCTGCTCTGCACACCCAGAGGTACTTGTCCCCATGCGTCCCTCACTGCCAGGCCCATGAAGCAGGATGATAGAGGTGTCACCTCCTCTTGCCACTCACAGCAGGGCTTCATCCAGCACTCTGAGCAGAGCAACCTGGGTAAGCACAAAGCCCTGGGCTGACTGCAGGGAGCAAACACATTGTTTGACTAAACAGACCAAACAGGAACAAATGGAAGCCGGTGTCTGATTCAACTAATCCTACTGTCAACGTGCTTTCTGCAAGTGGCAGCACCAGATCCTGAAAGTCCCATTCACTCCCATGGCTAGTATGATTGTAAGTGGTAAGAAATGCTCTGTGCTGAGCCTCCTGAGGGTGCATGAGCAGCATGCTGGGCTTACCCAGCAAAGACCGTGATAGATCACCACCGTTACACCGAGTGCGCAGCACCTCGCAGATGTGCTGTGCACTTGCTTGCAGCGGACGCAGCAGATTTCTTGCAGGCTTCTGCAAGATCTGAGTTGGGAATGTGACAGCCTCATGTAAGGTGGCTGCAGCTGGAGACAGCCACGCCGGAGGTGCAAAACACATCCCTTTCATGGCTAATGGGAAAGTATTTGAGGGAAAAAGTGGTCTCCATGGGAAATATTCTGGGACTCACTTGTCTAAAAGAGAAGGAAACAAGGGCTGGAGTTAACCCTCATGAGGTTTCATCTGGGAACCCAAGCAAAGAGAGGACGAGCTAACACGAGTCATAAAGGAGAAATATCTCCAGCCATTACAAGGGGCTGGAGAAACACTACTGCCTCACGCTTCCAACCCCATGGATGAGGAGTTTTACAAGGTACCTAAACATTATTGTCATCATTTTATAGCAGGGGAACTGAAGTGTTTGGGAGTGACATGGCTTGCTAAAAGTCGCGAAGCAGCATCCAAACGTCCTGCCACCAGATCAAGGAGTTGTGTGCTGAGATCAGGCCCAACATGCAGCATCGGTTGTGTTTGCTCGGGTGCCCCACGCACCTTCAAGCGGGATCAGCACGTCCAGCTCCAAGTGCTTTAGACAAGGCCAGGGCCAGTCTCGTGGCTAAAGCACATGTGTGGGGGATGTGGCACGCCTGAATCCTGGCCCCACTCCTGCCCCAGGCTCCTCCCACTCCCCTTGTCTGCTGTGAGCTGAGGCAGGGGACATGCAGCAGCAGCAGGACAGAGAAGCAGTGGGACGGCACCAGACCCAGTCCCTTGGCTCCCTTTGCACAGGGTTCTGCACATGATGTGAAATGCAGGGAATATATCCAAGATCCAGCACAGCTTTACAAAGTGATGCTCTGTGCCAAACCCCCAAGTATTATTGTTTAACCTCTCTCATACTGCAAACCTAAAAGAGTCTGCATGAGGGCATGAAATAAAACTAAATATTCATTTAATTACAGAAAGGCCAGTTAACCTGAGGCGTGCACACAGCATGGAGGGAAGGCTGTTCATGGAGGAAAAGCATGGAAGCAGTGACTGTGTTAGCAGGGGTCACATCAGTTCCCGAGCTCCAGGGTTTTTTGCTGACTGGCGGTCAGGCAGCAATTTCTTCCCGAGAAAAGGAACTGGAAAGCAGTTGACAGGGGTAACTCCACGTGCACCACTTTGGGGTCAGCTTGGAGCCCGCTGCCGACCGGCTGGGGATGACACAGGTGTGGGAGAGGTCAGGGGGAATCAGGTGCCTCAAATCAGTTATTTTTGACATCAAAATCAATGTGCACAAACCCTGCCTGTTTGGGCTCCTGGGTGCCTGCATCCTCCCCTCCCTCAGACCCACAGGATGCAGGCAGTGACTGTCCCTTGTCACCAGCCGCTCGGTCTCTCCTGCAGCCCGAGCAGTGCTCCTGCCCACGGTGCCTGAGCAGAGCTTTGCTGTGTCCCGCGGGAGCCAGGCAGTCCTGCCCTGCCCTGTCCCACGCTTTGCAAACCTCACAGCAGAAACAAAAACTTCCTGATGCTGAGCTGTTGTTCCGCAGCCTGACCTCAAGCCACGGACGCCCAGTCCAGCAGACCCCAGCCCCAGAAGCGGTCTGAAAGCCCTGGCCTGAGGCAGTAACAGCACCCTGGGTGTTCTTCCCATGGTTCAGCCAGCGGCCGCCTCAAGCAGAAGAGCTGATTGTTCCCTGGAGAGATGAGGCCAAGTGAACCCCCAGTCCCGGCACATGGACAGGTCTGTGTTGTCTGTGGTCCCTTTCAAACGGGGAGGAGCAGAGGTGGCTTTGAGGGTTGCTAGCTCTCCGTGCATCTCAGGGATTTAGCAAGGTTTTCCTCCCATTATTGCAGCTTTTATTCTCCCCAGGCCCTTCTGGCAGGAAGTGTGACAAGCTCTTGGCGTTTCTCCGCTCGCAGGCACCTGATGGCCCAGGATTAGTGCTGCCTGGGTGGTTCTGGGGACACGGCCTGTGCACCAGAGCTGCAGACCAAAAGCTCCTCAAATTAACTTTTCACACAGAATCCTGTCACTGGCAGAGCCAGAAGGGCGATGGTAATTCCTGTAAGGATGCGTGCCTGGTTCGGGGCGGGTGGGCTCCCCTGAGCCCATGGTACAAAGGATTCCTGGGAGTGTTTCACCCCAGGCACTCGTGTCAAACGAATTCACCCCTGTGCACACCCCCAGGACACCAACTTTCCCTGCTCTGGAGCTGTTTTTTTCTTCTTCTCCGCAATGACTCTTCCCCTAATTAGGAAACTATGAATACGATTCTAAAAAAATCAGGCTGGGCTCTGTGTGTAATGCAGGGAGGAATTTGTACAGACAGAGAAGCTTTAAAGCTGAGGAGCGGGAAGGGGATCTTTGCAGGAATTTCCACCCAGGAAGGTTTCAGTTCTTTCCAAAAGAGAAGAGAGAAAAAATAGAGGGACGGGGAAAGAATAAGTGACACGTGTCTTTTGCAGCCGCTAATGGGAGATTCCCCGAGGCGACCAATCAAGCTGGCAACCCTCCCGTTTCATTTCTTGACAGGTTCCTATCTTCGGCTGGGTTGTCAGCCCAGCCATCTCTGCACTTCGGCACTCGAGGGCTGACAGCCACCGGCGGGCAAGGACAGCAGGACCCAGCCCGGACCCCGCCAAGACCCAGCGCAGCCCCCGGCTCTGCCCCCTCTGCTCCCCAGCTGGTCGCTGAGACAGGTAAACATCTTCTCTTCTTAGTGGTGTTAGCTCTGACTTACATAACTGTGGTGAGCGACGGGCTCAGCCAGGCTGAGCTTCACTGCAGCCACAGTGCTGCACATAACGCAGCCGATGAGGCTGAGGGGGCTGTGGTCCCCTCCTCCCCGAGGTGTTGAAGCTGGTGGGGTCTCGTCCATCTTGGTGTGCATGAGTTGGCCTGAAGGCATCAGCGATGTCCCTGCTCGTGTCCTTCCCTTCCTGTGGTTCTTCAGGCACAGCTGGCTCAGGGATGTATGATGAGCACTAACAGCTCTCCCGATTGTGAGAGGGCTCAGTTTGTGCCCCTTTCACATTCCCTTGGAGGATTGTGCTGGCCTAAAGGTGTGTTTTGCTCGAAAGGTGGCTAAGAACCTTTCTGCAAAACTTGCAGGAAGTCAGCCTAGAGCCTTTTGCATCCTGGGACATTGGTTGGAGGACATGGTCTCACATTGCAGCCGTGAGTCCCGGCAGAGCAGTGCGTGGCATGCTGAGAACAGCAGGTTCGAGAGCATCTGCTGTGCAAATGAGATAATTCGTTAACAATCAAGGTCTGTCGCTAATTGCCCGTGTGATCGCGTGGCCCTCTAGTGCCTGATCCTACAGTGGAAGGTTCCATCGCTCCTGGCACTCTGCTCCAGGACGGTTTGTTGAAGCATTGGAAGTAGGTAGTGAAGACTTGTGGCTGCTCCTTGCGGGCACTGCCAACCTGGCCAGGGAGTTGGGGAAGATGCACGTCTGTGTGCAGGTGCTGTCACCTGCGGCATGTTGGTTCATGTCTGAAACCACAAATCTGGATGAAAAGCTGAAAACAAAGTGCCCCAACCCCGTGAAATGCATCCAGAAGAGCACTTCCCCCTCCAAGGCAGCAGCCACTTGGAAATGGGGATAAGTAAAAAAGAGAAGGAAAAAAAAAAAAGAAAACAAAAAGCTGGTTGGGGTTTCTCTGCCACCCCAAGCCTGCCCTGTGCCCTTGTGAAGCCAGGACCCCCAGCTGGATGGGTGATGGTCCTTCTCTGCAGGAAGGTGCAGAGCTCCTTTGCCTCACTGGGCACGGGAGGTGGCCCCTGGTGGCACCTGCCCCATGGCTGCAGCTACAGCTAAGGATGAGGTTAAGGCCACAGCTAAGGCTATGGCTCTCCTACGAGAGAGGCTCTCCCTGCGAACCCCTCCATCCTCTGCTGTGGAGGAGTCCCCTGGGGGTGTCTGCGGCTGCAGGGAGTGCTCCCGGCTGGCTCCGGCAATGCCGCGCTGCCGGCACCCCACTGCCGGGGCTGCCCAAGAGGGAGCCAGGCTGGGCTGTGGCACGGGAGGTGCCCGCGGTCTGCCAGGAGCCCAGGGGCTGCGCATCATTGGCATGGGAAGAGCAGAGGATCATTAGCAACCAGGGCTCCTGTTTCACCCTGGAGGAGCCCAAAGCCTCTCGTGGGTGGGGTGTTCAAGCGCCTTTGGTGTTGGTCCAGCTTTGCTCGCTTTTAAGTTGGTAATAAAACTCCCACAGGCAGTACTGGGACAGACCTGCTCGGGATGCACAGGCTCCTCTCCTGCACTGGGAGATCCATGGGGTTTTGTATCTGTTGGGAGGCAGGAAGTGCCAGGGAGCCAGCATCCTTGTCTCCCAGCAGAAGACAACCAGGACAAGTGTCTCTCAGGTCCGTTCAGGCACCGTGGGGGAAGGATACCACCTTACCCTGTTGTCGCGGTCGGGTGCGCAGTATTTCTGGGCACAGGTAATTACCAGGAGCTCTTAGTGAACTCACCAGTTCTTCTTCACTATGTTTTTGAAAGGTACCAAAGAAATTAGTTCCCTTCCACCACGCGCAGGGTCAGTGCGTTAGTGGCACACGATGTGATGCCAGAGCAGGCAGTGGCAACATTCCCGGTTATCCAACAGGCAGAGGAGCTGCCTTCAGGGACTCCATCCAGGAGCTGTGGGAAGCGGTCTTCTCTTCTGGCTCCATTTCAGAGTGGCTCAGCTGGTTGCTCTGAGCTGCTGAGCACGCAGGTTCCTGTGGCCCGCAGCAGGTCGTGGGGCATTGCTCCCAGCTCTTGCCCATGCTGGGTCTCCTCAGGGATTTCATAGCTGCCCTCTGGGATATTGAGGTGTTGAGGATTTTAACTGCTCAAGGCAAGACATCCAAAATGGGCCACAGCTCCTCGCCGGGCAACTGCACAGTTGAGATGGAACTGTGACAGACCAGAGGAATTGATGTGGTCACGGCTGCTGCCTTCTGCAAAAGTGGCTGTAGAGCATCATGTGCTTGGAGGTGAGGAGGAGGAGGATGTGGTGAGCAGGGTGATGAGCCCTGGATGGAGACACAGACCCTGGAGTTCACTCCTACACTGGGACACGTGGTTCACTCTTAATTTCCTCGCAGCATTCACAGAGGTTAATGTGCCCTTCAAGAGGCCACATCCAACACACTGCTTGGCTGGAGGCAAAGCAGAGCCATGGTCATTTACAGTGTGGGGCTGCTCGGGGGCTCTCTGAACCCCACATCTCACCCTGACACAGCCAGAGTAAGGTGTTGAGAGGGAAGGTGACACATAGGGAGGTGATCCCAGACCGTGCTGGGATCAGAGGTGCCTGGGGTGGCTGTGGCCAGCCATGGGGCTGGATTCCAGGGAGTGAAACTCCATGCAGGCTGCAGGGTGAGGCCATTTTCTGGCTCTGGGAGGTGCTGGAGCTCAGCCTAACTCATCCCACACAGAACCAGGCTACCCACCCCGCATCGCTCCTCCCTTGGTCCCCCTCAAACAGCCTTTGGTCTGGGATATGTGGGGCATCCAACTCCCCCACTGGGTGCAGAAAATAAAGATAAGCCAGTGCTTCAAAGCCAGTCCACAATCCCCTTTGATTCTGCAGATACAGGGTTTGAGAAAGTCCCTCCTCTGCACTGGTTCTGGGAAGGCTGGGCAGTGAAGCCCATGAGCAGCCAAGCCCGTGCAGATGGACTTCTAGGAAGCCACCAGCTTCCTCCCTGGCACAGGGAGCAGAGGGCATTGCCCACCCCTACGATAAGGAGGGGGGGTCTTATGCATTGTTCTCTCTGCCTCCATCAGCACTGTCAGCAAGCCCATGCATGGGGACGCGGCATGGCAGGAGGGTTCCTGCCGCCAGTGTGGCGAGGGAAGGGGACGTTGGGGTTTAATTGCACTGTGTGATCTCCTAAAAGCCCTGTGGTTTTTGGGGCCTCAGTGTTCCCCATGGGAGGGGGAGAGCTGGGTCCTGCTGCACCTCTGCTGCATGGTGCATTATCTTACGTGGTGGATCTGGCCACTAAGAAAGTGAAATGCCCTGGAGAGGGCACCAGCGGGAGACAGGAGAATTGTCACCTTGACGCTCAGGGACTTTCATCACATCACACACCTGGACACCACAGGACAAAGTCTTTGCACCTGCACTGCTGCAGCTGATGCTGGGCAAAACTTGAGCAAAATTATCTACAAAGGCTTATCCACATCTCTGCCCAAACTCACCTTGTCTGCCTCTGCTTTCCCGATAACACACTGCTGACAGCACGGCAAGGTTTAAGGATGTTTTGTAGACTTTCCCAGGAAAACACACTCAAAATCCTAATTGTGAGCCTCGTACTCATCTGACCTACTCAACACCACATGATCCATGCAGCAGATCATCTGGATACTGAATAATTGCAGCCTAGTGCTAATAAATGAGCAACAAACTCATAATTATCTGCAGAAGTTATTTGATGAATGATTTCAAAAAACCCACTACGAATCTGGCTAAATTTGGAAGGACTCAAAAGCTGTCTGCAGCCAGGGGAGTGAGTCAGTGGGAAAGACGAGCGCTGGCCCTTTCATCACCACACGATACCAGTGTGAAGTTGTTGACAACTGCTGTGGACTTTTTTTTTGCACCCCGTTAGGCCTCCTGAAAGTTTCAGCTCCTGGCTCCTGCCGGGCCGCCCCACCGTCATGTCCCGGCTGCTAATGCTGACAGCAGGTCTGCTACGTCCAGGGGAAACTTCGCTTTTCACAGTAGGGAGAGACATGAGGCAGGGCCAGGGAAGCCACCCCTTCCCCAAGAGGGGGCTTGACATTGCCTGATCCCACCCTGAGATAGGAGTCCAGGGTGGGAACCAAACAGGGGCTGATCTCAGGGCAGGGAGGAACCAGGGCTGCAGAGCCCTTCTCCACGTGTGTCCACACATGTCTCCATCCCACGTGTGCCCACACACGTCCCCACCACAGCACCACTGCCTTCAGAGGGGTCTGCTGGTGAGGCAAATCCCACCAGCAACCTGGCGGGAGGCAGTGGAGGCCAACTTCAGCTGGTCCTTCTTGGTGTACAGCAACACATACGCCTGTCTTGCAGGAAGGGGCTTGAGGGTTCCTCTACCCCACCCCTGCGGTCATCCCCTCAGCACAACGATGGGGTCCCTGCTCGGCCACAACTCCTCCAGTGACCCCTATGCTCTGCCCCCACCACTGTCCCACATGGGGCTGGGGATGAAAGCTGGGGATGAAGCACCTGCGTTCCTCAGCTCAGCTTCAGCAGCTCTCCTCTCGGAGGACTCTGTCCTTCTGCCTCCTACCCCGTGGTCGGTGCTTAGGCTCAGCACTCTCAATCCCTCAGGACCTCTCTGGATTGTGCTGCTGCTCCCATCCAGACAGGCAAGACAGGGGAGCATGTGGGAATGCTCTGCAAAGGCTACAGAGAGCCCAGAGCCCCCCTGCCCACCGCAGCCCACCCTGCAGCACCCTGGGGCAGGTCCCAACCTCCTGCCTCCCTGCAAACCACCCTGGGGAGGTGCTGAGCTCTGCCCGCTGCCCGGCCTCCCTGCTGGCAGCAGGATCCTGCACAGGGAGGCAGCATCCCGTGCTGGGAGCAAGCTCTCCCTTCCTCCCGAGATGGTGGAAATAATTTTTCAAGCCTATAAAGCTTTGTGGGAGGATGTAAAATTGAAAAAGCCCACCCGAGCTACTGCACCATGCACACGGGCTGCAGGCAGTTCTTCCATGGCAGCTGCCTGCTGCAGGGAGCTTTATGTGGTGCAGTTAGCGAGCATTCTTCCCAGTATGAAAATAAATTGGAAATAAAGGGGTTTTTCCCCCTCACTCCGCTAAGCCATGTGCTCCCCAAACGGTAGCTCGTGGCTGGCTCACCGGTAGTTAGAAGTGCCGTTTCTCTGACAAAGTGAAAAGAATATCTGAACCAGAAGGGTTCTCTAAAGGTCCTTGTAGACCGTGATTTGTGGTTGTTTATTCTCGGCGGCGAAGCAGAATCCATTACAGAGGATGTGCCTGTTAAGGAGCACATTTCCCTTCTCCTCCTGAAGTGCAATTACAATAACAAGCTGCACGAGAGCGAGACCAACTTTCCAAGCAGCCAGTCTTGCGAGCAGCAAAGCACCGCCACAAACCCTGGGGTGGACCGGTGTGGGAGCACGTCTGCGGAAACGTCCCTTCCATCAAATCCTCACCACCTCATCAAATCCATACCTCCAACGGCCCATGGACCTTGCGGCACCAGCACCATCCATCCATCCGTCCTCCCTGTCATGGGCCATGGCTGGAATTGCTGGAGCTGCCAGTGCCAGCCTCGCTCCTCCACCCAGGAGAGCTGCTGCCACCAGAAAGCACGGCAGCAGGAGTCTGGCGCTGACCAGGGCCCGAGATCCTGGGATAGCCACACATTGGTTTAATCTAGCAGGAGCCTCTTGGGAAAACAAGGAGATAAACCACCTCAACAGTAACACTTCAGAGCTCTTAGATGTGAAGTTTTAGCCTTTTATCTCCATCCAGGTTAAAAATATTTTTGTTTTACCATGCCAGCTGAGTGGACCATCAGCCCTTCCCAGGTCTGAGGACAGCTGGGACAACCTGGGTGCTCCATTGCACAGCTCAGCTCTGCTTTGGGTTCCATGGAACTGGGAGAGGAGAGCAGTCTGGCTGGCTTCCAAAGCTCTGATGGTGGAGATGCCGCCACATCCCTCAGTAAATTGTTTGAATAGCTAATCGCCCTCATAATGAGCAGTGTGTGTCGTATTTCTCATCTGAATTTCTGGGTGAAACTTCCACCTCTGGTCTCCTGTTAGACCTGTATTACATGAAAGAACCTTTTCCTATCCCATGTCAGCTCCCCACACAGGTTTCATGGGCTGGACTGGAGTCACCCATAACCTCTGTTTAGAGAACTGAGAATTTGGAATCTTGTGACTGCTTTTGAGGCCCTCGGTGTGGTTTCAGCTCTTGCCTGGGATGTTCCCCAGAGGAAGCCTCATTCCACGTGGGGCAGAACGGTGGGTGACTGCGCGCTATCACACAGCCACTGGTCCTGCTACAATGTCCATCGAAGGAGAGGGACAATACAGCCACGTAGAGCTTCATATCGCTCCTTTGTGTCTCATTAAGACTGACCATGGCGGTAATTTAAAGAGTCAGCACATGTCTGCTCCATCCAGGGAGCAGGGGCTGTGCAAGGGGAGGAGCGGCTGGCCACGCTCTGTGCTGGACCTGCTGGGTCAGGGTGTCAGACAGGGTGTTCCTGTCCTGCGTGCCCAGCTGGGAGAGGGTCAAGGAGAGGCTGGGATGCAGGAAGGCTTGGCTCACACCTCGGCTGGGGACAGCAGGGCTGACACCCTGTAATAAGGACTCTAATAGTCACTGGGAGGGTCTGTTGGCTCTGATCAGGTTTTCGCATCCCTGTCCGTGACCAGGTCCAATGTACCCCCAGTGCAAGGGGAGCACACAGAGAAGATGCAGAGAAATGGGCGAGGAGTTCATGGTAGGGTGGTTGCACTCCTCCACCAAAGCACTTTTGTGCAGCAAGAGCTTGCAGACGCGTCCTCCAGCACCATTTAGTGAAACTGCGGAGATTAGCTCGCTGGTTAGAGCATTCCCTCTGGAGCAACATCTGCTTCTCCTGTGCTCTTGCCCTGCTCTTCCTTCTTCCCAGCCTCATTATCTCCCCTGTCACAGCTTTGTGCAGGCACAGCCACCCCATGGCCATGGCTGGAGGGACCGTCACCCCTCCACGCTCCCACCCGCTGTCAGGGCAGCACAGTCCCAGCAGCATCCCTCACTCTCTGTGTCACCTCACGCTGCAGACTCTGCCGCTGTGCTTCCATTCCTTTCAGCATCGCTGCCTCTCCCGCTCGCCTCTCGCTCAACAGCAGCGTATCGCATCATTTTCGAGATGAGCTTTTCTCACTCTGATTTGCATTTTGTTATTTTCTGCCGTGCGTCTGCCCGGATCTCATCCAACTGGCTTGCTGTGGTGGGATCAGAGCGCCGGTTTCACCGCCTCTGGGCTCTTTACAAGCCCATCTCCTGCTGCAGAAGGACCAACCGCCCATCTGGTCTGTGTCCAGCTCTCCTCCGGGTTTCAGCCACAAGAGACACATGCGGTGGCTGCTCCCGAGGCTCGCTGCCTGCTGGGAAGTCCTGCTCCCAGCACCTTCCCACTCCCCCAGATAAACATCTGAGCTTCACCTGCTGCAGCCTCGGCTCATCTCCACGCCTTGCCTGGTTCAACAGCCTTTTGGGAAGCCAGCCTGTGGCAAACCCCACGGAGGCTCCTGAGTCCACGCCACCTTTTGCAGCAGCCTCTCATTTCACATCCTAATTTAGTAAATGACCTCAGCGTGCCTTTTGCTGCCTCCTCTCCCTCATTAACTAGGACGGCGCAGTTTAGGAACACGGCTCGTTTTCTGCTGGTGGGCAGCAGGCCCAGGTCACCCTGCACAGACACGGGCAGCTGCTCAGCAAAAACAGGTTTTGCTCTGCCCCAGCAGACCTCGGCCCCATCTCTCCAGTTCCCTGCCCAGCACTTGCTTGCTCCTGCCCAAAGATGTTACTCTGAGCTCCAGGAGAAGATCTGCTATGATTTGTTTCTCCTTAAATGCCCTTAAGCTTAACCGTTGTTTCCTCCATCACCTTCTAGCTGATGGGTGTGAACAAGGAGAACCTCACTCAAGGTTGAGCGAGGAGGTCCATGTTTGCTGGGCAGGTGCAGAGGTGGCCAGCTCGTATCTACCAGGAAGTGAAGCTTTCCACCTTGCCCTCATGCATATGCATGGCCAGATACTCTAACTATGGGATTCTTGGCGGATTTTTCCCCAGGACCCTGTACCCTTTGATCAGGGGTTTCATGCAACCATCCTGTGTTTGTCCTCCAAAACATGGCTCTAGCCAGGTTTTTCTTGAGCTCTGGTGGCATGCTGTGCTGAATGCAAAATTACAGATGTTTTCATCTGTGCTTCCCCCGGAGCTTATAACTCATCCACGTGCTCCCCCAGCACACTGAATGTTTTTCCATCATGAATATCTGAAAGCTGGGACCCACGGCCCAGAGGTACAAAGAGAAAGGCACAGACAGTGTGTGATCCCCCTGCATGCCTGGCCTGAGGTGCTCGGGGTCCTTTCACTACCTCAGAGTGCTTGGGAGGTGGGACTTTGCGTAGATCTGCTGATGGCTCTGGCCACGCTGTGCTCACAGGGCTCCAGACCAACGCAGGAACTCGGAGAATGAGCGATACAGGAGCGGCCACTTCCAAATGGGAGCTCTGCAGTCATTGCAGCAATAAACTCCCGATTCTCATGGGTGGCACTGGCCTGTCCATACCTTATCACATTGTTTTTCTCCACCTGTAGGCTTCAGGCATCTTCCTATTGCATCAAAAGCCAAAGAAGTCCCTGCAGAGAGTGGCCCCTCTACCTAAGCCACCCAGCCCTGCTCCCTTGGCAGTGTCCATCCCTTGCGAGGAGGGATGAGGAAGCGTAACAGGAGGTGTCTGCGAAATGCAGGCAGGAGGGGCTGAGCAGAGACAGATCTTTTGGGTGCCTCTGGGCTCCCCTGGGTTTTTCCTCTGCCATTTCCTAGCCTTAAAAAACAGCCTGAACAGGGAAAATGAGAGTGTCACGTGAAGCCATTCTGTGCCCCATGTGGATAATCAGCACATTCATCCTGTGGATGCACGGCACCAACGCCCGGCTGTGGCAGCCGCGGCTTCTCCAGCCCCGGATCTGGCTGGGATGGTTGTTACCAGCTCCTTGCCCATGCCACAGCAGGGCTGGGAGGTCTGTTGGGTTTGATGGTCAGGCTGGGAGCTCCTGGGCGCGGGTCCATAAGCTGGAGGGTAAAATAGTGGGCAGCGGTGCCGCTTTCTCTGTTCTCCCCTCCCCTGCAAAGCTGGTGTTAGTGGAAGCCTGTGAGGCTGAGCCGGTTTAGCTATCTGAGGAGTAGTTTTGTGGTGGAATCACTGTGGGGGAAGCACTTACTGTGCAGCAGGACTCTTTGGATAGTGAAGGCTTGATTAAACTAGAAATACAGACGAGAGAAACTATGCTTTATTTTGGTGGCAAGGGTCCTGGCTGCTGGGGTGACTCTCTGGGGATACGTGGGAGTCTCTAAGATCCAGCCAAAGGTTTTTCCCCGGGGATGTGTTACTCCAGGTCCCTCTGCGAGCCCAGAGCAGGCAGCATTTTGGCTCCTTGTCTTGACCCTGGCAAGGCAGAGGAGACCCGGCTGGGGCACGTTGTGCAATGTGCCTGCCCAGCCCAGTCTGGAAACGGGAGAGGACTGGGGCTTGTCATGGCATGGGAAGGTTTGGAGACACCTGCCACCCCTGCTCAGGAGCTTCCAAAACAAGGAGCAGCTCTTGCAGATGTTGTTGTTGGGAGTTTCCTGCTTCCTCCAGCTCCCAGCTTCATGTCTTGCCTCTCTCACATGTGCCGGCTCCCAGGCCATGTGTGTCTTGTGTCAGCGCCTCATCCCACCCCACCGCTGCACCCCAGCAATACAGAAGGAAAACTAGGGACTGCTCCTGCTCTCTCGTTGGGGGAATGGTCTGGGCTCTCCCCTGTGGTGCCTCACCTTCCTCCTGGAGGCCTCTTCTTCCTCAGGAGGAGAAAGAGAAGGGCTCTCCCTAGAGAGGGTTCCTCACCGGCAAAGGCTGGATTTGCCAATGCTTGTGTTCGCCTTGAGCCAACCGTCTGTACCTGCATCTAGGAGGGATGTCTGGGCTATGGCATAAGGGGAATGCAAACAAGCAGCTGAAATATGGAGATGTTCAGAAGATGGCCTGAACCACGGCTAGGTAATCGTCACCTATCCAAACCTGACTCCTTCCCCAGGTGAGAATTTCCCTTCTGGGGGTCCCAGGGGAGGCAGAAGGATGGGATTGATCTCTCACAAACATGTGGTGCAAAATCCAGTCCTTTGACCCTCCTTAAAGAGCTGGGCTGGGTTGAGAACATGCTCAGGACTGGTTTATGTGCAGAGGAGAGACGCACCCCACCCTTGAGAGAAGAGTTCTTCCTCTTGGGGGGCAGCTCAGCCCTGCTGCGGGTGCTTCTGCAGCAGTGTGTTGAACAACGAAGCCTTAACGAAGATGCTGAGACTGATTCCTTGCGAGATGAAGAGGCATTGGGCGAGTGGCTGCCAAGCCAGAAGAGCTTGTTTTGGGCTAGGTGAGGCCTCTGGTTTACTCATCATAGCAGAGAGCCGGAGCTCGGATCAGGCTCTGAAATTCCAGGCCTCAACATGAGGTGGTGCAAAGCATCCACTTCCCATCCACCAGCCGGGAGCTTCGGCTCCCTGAACAGCAGCAGGAGGAAGAGCTGAATGCCTCTGGGGAAGAGCTGGAGTTAAAGGAGGTGCTAATGAAAGCTAGAAGAATGAAGTCATCAAAATATAAAAAGAAAACGAGAGAAGAGATTCTTCTGTGGGAATTCATCCATCCCTGCTGGTCTCTGTGCCTGCTTTCAGGAGAAGCAGGAAGGGGGATTCAGGAGTTAAAAGGGGTTTTTCCCTTCTATGCTTTCCGCTGTAAGAACAAATTTTCGAGGGGATCCTGCTTTGTGCCCTTGCGTTATTTATTCAGCAGGCATCCCAGGCACGTGGTACAACTGGAGCATCTCCTTTCCCCGCCTGTGAAACGCGGATGCTAACACATACCAGCCCTGGGCCGGAGAACCGCGATTCCCCAAGTCCCAGCAAACACGCTTACTGCTGCCTGTTACAGAAATCAAGGCAGCCCCTGCTCCAAATGCACAGGTTCTCCTGGAAGGGCTGTCGAGCGCTTGCTGCTGCTCCAGACCCACGCCGTGGGCAGATGGAGACATTCTCCCCAGCCCTGAGGAACGTGACTCACTCTGGAGTGGTTTGCACATTAGCAGGAAGAGCTCTGCCCTCCTGCTGCCCTGCTTGCTCAATTAACGAGCCATCTGAACCTCATCCCTTCTGTGTTTTGAACACACGCACATACGCGGCACCACTGTAATTGTAAATATTTGTCCAAGGTCACCTCTGACACCTCCAGCTTCTAATGCAGAAGCCCAACGAATCTCAGCGCTCGTCACGCTGCGAGCAGCTCTGTCGTCCGCTCATCTCTTAGGCAAACTGTTTAAAGGACCTAAACCAACATATACTGCTGTCGCTGAGCTGCGGTCTGGTGGGTCCCAGCCCGCTCAGGGCCCAGTGTCGGATCTGTTCTGCAGCTGGAGCCTCAGCTCTGCACCACTCTGCAGCAGCCCATTCCTGGAGGGTGGAGGAAGGCTCTGGGGCTGATCCCCACAGCGTCCCTCCAGCAGTTGCTCCAGCCGCCCATGCTCTCCAGCCCCGACAGCTTGCTCTCCCTCTGCGGTGAGGCTGTCACCAGTGCTGGGAGCTACTGGGACATCGTGACACTACACAGCTGGCCACCCCTGCACCACGCTGTCTGGGCTTTCCTTCTCCCCAGCGTGCTATGGGAGGAGGCCTGAGGGTCTCCGGGCTTGGTTCCGAGTGGAGCTGCCAGCCCTCTGCTACAGCTGCTCCCTGGCAGAGCCCCGCGCAGCCGACGCTGTCACCCCGGAGTCCTCTGGAACAGGGCTTTGCTGTGATCTCCTGCCATCTGCTCGCCGTGAGTGGCCTGGTTTCCCCCGCAGCCTGATGTGCCTTGTCTCGGCGCTGCACATCTGCACTGCTACCCCAGAGCTTTCACCCGGAGCAGCCTGAGCCAGGCCCTGGTCCCTGCTGCGGTGGCACCATCACCAGCTTTGGAGAGGTGGCTGGGACCTGCTGCCTGTCCAGCCAGAGGAGCGGGCTGTGTTGGGCTCTGCTCTGGCCGTCTGCTCTCTTCTTGCTTGCTCTGCACCACTGTGAATGACAAGGGCCAGTCCCAGGCTGGTGCCGGGCGACGCAACTCGGCCCAGCCAAGGCTGGTTTGGCTGCCAGAAGAGCAGCGATCAGGTTTGGTGCAGAGCGAGCGGCGTGCATCCAACCATCCTGCTGTCGCATCCGCCGAGGGAAGAGCGTTTGTGGTGAGCCAGGCGCGAAGGAGGCCGGCTGTGCCCGTGTCATCGGCCTCCGCTGCCGCCTTGTCCACAGGGAAGTCACAGCGTGACCGTGTGCTCCGTGTCTGACCGTGAGAACACAGCGTGTGTGTGCGTGCAGCGACCACGGCATCGCAGCGTGTTGGGGGCAGGTCCCTGCACACGCCAAACCCTCCTGCAGCATCCCGGGGATCTCTCCCGTCTCACCCCAAGGAGCACCAGGAGCCGGGATGTATTTTCCCTCATGTTTATTTTAAAGAGACGGCTCATTTAACACCCGGGGCAGTCTTCAAATATAAATAACCTGTACAGCACGTATCCATGTTACCGAGGAATAAATTACGCTCCTGGGTTCCCCCTCCCTTGCTTCCCTTTGATGTCACTGCCGTGGATACACATGTATGCATACGTGCGCTTCATGCATAGCAATGCGACCTCGCCCAGCGGCCTTTTCGCTGCGTGGAGAACACCGGGACAGCCCCCCGCGCTGCTGAGCCGGGCAGTGAAAATCAGAATTTAACCCATTTTCCAGCCGTATCTGCCAGTGGAACAACAAACACACTGAAGGCCTCGCTGCCGGGGAACCGGGACACGCGTGGTTCTCCATGACATCAGAACATACGTGGTCCTCCATGACATAAGGACATACCACGTGGTGGGCGGTGTCCCTGCCCATGGCAGGGGGACACGGGTGATCTGCAAGAACGGGGTGATCTGCAAGGTCCCTTCCAGCCGGAGCCGCCCGTGCCTCCCCGAACCCGTGGGTAGCGCGGTGCGCGGGGGGGCCGCGGCACACGCCGGTGTCTCCGTGTGGACACAAGAACACGAGTTTAACGGCCGGGACCTGAGGGTCTTTCGGGTCGTTCGCAGCCCCAGCGACTCTACACGGTGCCCCCCTCGCCGGTTGCGCGGCGCTGGCCGGGACCCCGCGGCCTCACCTG
>VZZY01007122.1:61239-187272 GCA_013400335.1 Eurystomus gularis | reverse complement strand
TGGGGCCAGGGGCTCTCGCTGCGGCTTTGGCAGCTGCCTTTTGCTGCCGGGAGCTCGCTCGGGACTCCTCGTGTGGCTCGTTCCCCTCACGAAGGGGTGGTCAAACTGGCCACGAAATGGGAGGAAGGGAGCCCGGCTGTGGCCGTCTCCCTGCCCCGGGCAGAGAGGCCGGAGTGCTCTTGCACCCCTTGTTCTTCGAGGATGCCTCTGGGAAAAGGCAGCGATCCGAGGAGGAGCGTGAGCGTCGGCGGCTGCATGGGTCCAGGCAGGTGGAGATCTTGCCACAGAGCCCAGGGTGTGCCAGCGGCTCCGCGAGCGGTTAGAGGCAGGTCTGTGCCCTGTGGAGCCTTCGGCAGCACGGGGTGGAAGCGCAGCGTGTGTGCGCCAGGGTCCCGAGACTGGCAGCGCCGGTTCTGGGAGCCGCGCTCGGGAAGGAGACGAGGCTGCGGAGGGTGGTGAGCTCCGTCCCTGGCAGAAGGTGGGACGGGCCCACGGGTTGCGCGTTGTTGTGTGTTTGTGTACATGTTTGGGAGCAGGGTGGGGCCATAACTGAGACCACGTGAGGTTGATAAATGGCTTATTTTTAAAGTTAGGATCGTCTGGTCTCTTGATCATCCCCTCAAGAGCTTGGGGAGGGGTATTTCCAAACCTGCGCTTGGGTTTCTCACCCCGAATGCCCTGGGCTGTGGCCCTGGGTGGATTTCTGTGCTGGCAGGGGTCGGGGCCACGGGACTATCTGCGGTACAGGGTTGAGGGTTTTGAGTCTGGTAGGTCAGCTCCTAACTTCTGGAAGGCTCGTCTCATCTCAGAGGCTGGTCACTGGAGAGACCATGGCTCTCGCCTGTCCCATCGGCGACACTGGCGCCAGAACTTTCTCTGCGGGCTGCACAGCCAGTTCTTTAAACGAGCTAGTAAGCCGTGTGACTATTTTGTATCTCCGGAGGGAGTTTCTGCTTCCAATAACATACCCACCTTTCCTCTCTTGAAACCTTTCGTGGGCTGGTGCTCCCCTCTTTAGGGCGAGCTAGAGGAGCGGCTCAGGAGGGTTTGTGGATGCAGAGGATGCTCCCTGAGCCTCTTCCTCCGAGGGACAAACAGCCCTGGGGAGGTTTGGGCTCAGGGCTTGAACCTGTGCTGCCGCTTCTCCTTGCTTTTAATGTTCTTCACCTGGAAAGGGAGTGCACCTTGCAGCTTAACGAGTGCCTGCTGTTACCATCCTCTCTTGCAAATGAGCAGCTCTGACGGGCCTCCCTTGGCCGCCTCTTCCAGTGCCTATCGCCTGCCGGGAGCCTGGGGTCCCAAGAGTGCCAGGGCAGGAGGTCACGGGCGGGGAGAATGGGGCGTCTGTGCGCGGCTGAAAGCAGCCTTGTGCGGGGCGAGGGCGGCGCGGCCGTGGCCATGGCCGTGGCTGCCGGCGAGCCCTGGGCAGTGAGCGTCACGTCTCGCTCCTCGGATCCTCTGCCGCCTTCCTGTTTTCTTGTGAGTGGCTGCCAGAAAACATCGTGTTGGCTCTTTTTGCCAGTGGCCCAGGACCTGCTCCTCCTCTGCGGAGCCTGAGCCCGTGGCTTGCATCATCCTTGGGGGTGACATGGGCAGAGCCGGGCACGCTGCGGCCCCGGCTGTGCCGCCAGCATCGGCGAGATGTGCAGCGCTCGGTGCCTTTGGCATCTGCCCTTCCCTGTGTTCCTCACCCCAGCAGGCTGGGGAGCGAGGCACCAGCAGAATAGCTCCTTTTGTGCCGCTGGACACGCTGGCCTTTCTCAGGAAATAGCTTATTGTGTTCTCTGGCAGCGCTGGGCTTCGTCATCGCCTCTGCGTGGTCCCTGCGTGTGGGCTGCCCTCAGCCCTGGGTCCTGTGTCCGGGGGCCACTGGCTGGGATGGGGACATCGTTGCCCTTGCTCAGATGGGGCTGCGAAGGCACCCCCCTCAGCAATGCCCACCAGCCCTGCGGGGAGAGGAGTGGGCTGCTGCCCCTCGGGACCACCTCACTGTGGGGTCAGGGCTTGGCATGCCCAGCTGGCCCCCGCCCGCCCAGCCCGGCCGTGCCAGCCATGTGCTGGGTGACAGTGGGCCCCGTGGGGCTGGGGTGCACCCAGAGCTGGTGCAGAGTCTTAGGGTGGGGGTCAGGAATGCCCACTTGTGAGCTTGGACCTCTTTTTGTCTTCCCTCCACGCCTTTTTCAGCTCTGTGGTGCCTGTCTGCCTTTTCCCAGCTGACTTGTCCCCACCTCACTGTCTGGGCTTGGCTTCCTCCCCAAGCAGACCAACCTGCCATGCCTCTGGCTGCCTCTGGCAGGGGACGTCCCTCTGCCACCACCCTTTTCCCCTGCTCCTCTCTCACCTTTGGGTCCTCATTGCAGCCAGGCTTAAGTTGTCATCCCTCATGTCCCCACCACTCTAGAAATGTCCCCCTTTCCCTCCCCTCTCCTTCTGCACAGGGCTGTTGTTGGGGTCATCCCAGTGTCCTCAATGTCACACCAGTGCCAACGGTGAAAGCCCGGGGATGGTGGGGGGACACTGCACCATCGCGGGTACCATCACTCCCTGCATCACCCAGGTTCTGGTGGCTGCTCCTGGCCTTGGCTGGGGCTGAGATGATCCAGGCACATTTTGGGCTGTGCTGAACCAGGGGAGTCTTTTAAATTGAAGTGGGAACGTCTTGCGGGAGTTGGAGGGTGTTTCCCGATGGAAACCGTGTTTGTTGTTTGAAGCTGCTGGCTGGGACGTGTCCAAGCGGAGGAGCGCCGGTAGCCTGCTGCAAGCAACCTGGCCCGGTGCGCGGCCGCCCTTCCTGGCTGGGTGTTGGCAGCTGGGCTTGTTTCCTTTTGGGCATTTCCTGCGGGATTTCCGCACTCTGACAGGAAGAGGGTGTGGATGGGTTCTGGTCAAGTGGGATCTTCAGCCGGCGTGCCCTGTGGGTGAATGGGGCCACTTGCTCTCGCCCGCGGATTGGAAGTGACGCCGGATTTTTTTGGCCTCAATATTTAAAAGTAGAGAGACTAAAAAGAAGAAGGGTGTGTGCTTCTGTGGGGTTCCTCTCTTTGGGTTTTTTTTTTTGGTGGGGATTTTTTTTTTTTTTCCCTAAGGTTATTGCAGAGTTGGATGCCGTGAGCTCTCAGATCTCAAAACTGTATTTTTTTTATATATCTCTCTACCTGAACTCTGCCTGCGAGGGAAAGGAAAACCCAGTAGCTTGTCAAAAGCCAGCACGAGAAAGAACAGGAAACCCGCTAAGTCAGCGGGAAACGGGGGCGAAGCAAGGGGTGCGCTTCGCCGGCGGCGCTCGGGGGGTCCGCGTGCCAGCGCCGCACCGGAGCGCCGCGGCTGTGCCGCCGCCCGGGACCCCCAGTGAAAGGGGCTCTGTGCTCGGCAGGCTGCTGCCGCTGCTGTCGGCAGCTGGGATTCGTGTCTGAGGGAAGTGAACTGCTGGGTCTGTTGACTCCCCATTTTGCAGACTCGGGAGCTTGACCATGGTGGGGTAATGGCCGAGAAATTAGATTTCATTTTAATAAGCAAGCCTGGTTCTGAGTCGGTTGGCCTCGGGGGAAAGGATTCCCTTCAGGCAGCAGGCAGTGGCCTTCCGGAGGTGGGACTGAAGCACGGTGACGAGTGTGAGCTGGCTGAAGAGCTGTTTGGGGGTGCAGAGCAGATGTCTATGCACACACCCCTCTGAAACACAGCCACGCAGCATCCTTCGGCAGCAAGTCAGGGATGATATGGAATAAATTAGCTTTTGCTCTTCCAGCGAGGCACCGAGCGAGTTAAGTGTGTTTCATGGACGACCGTCAGAAGAACCACACTAAATCTGGTTGTGTAACGGCTGATTAAAATTAGGCAGAGTACATTTGGGAGAGCTGATGGCTGGGCGCTGTCACGATGTCCTGGGTCCGGACGTCAACCAAATAGCTGGGTAAGGAGGAGATGGAAGGAAATAATAAACCACTGCAGCACTGGGATGTTGCTGAGAGGAGGGGTCTGGGGGTGTGGGTGCTCCTCTGGGTGATGAGCTGGGTCTCAGTGCTGGGTGGACATCAGATGTTCCAGCTTTGCAGCCTTCCTGCTAAGCCAGGGAAGAGAGAACTCTTCCAGGCAGGTACGGGGGAGCTGAGCAAGGAAAACATCCTGCCTTAAGAATTATTTTAATCTTTTAGCCCAGTGCTCATAAAGGCAGCAGTGGTGTCTAGAGGGGTCGTTCTGTGTGGCCAGTGTAGCTCTGCTGCCTGCTCTGCTCCCCCAAAACAGCTGGGTAGCTCAGATGAGAAGCACGGCATGGATTAGGCACGAGGTGCCTGATGGATTGCGGGAAAAAGGGAGGTGGTGACGCTCCAGAAGCGTGTTACGTCAGGGTCCTAGGGTGTCCAGGAAATAGGGGGAGTGCCAAGGCACGTTTGAGCTGGGGGCAAAATGGGCTGTTCGAGGGGCCCTTTGGCCTTGAAACTGCTGCTCTTGAGGTCACCCAAGGGTTTCTGCTGCGTGGGAACAAGCCTTCTGATGGCTGCAGAAGTGAGGTGGTGCCCTCCCAGGAAGGCCCCAGCTCGGCCCCCGGCTGCGGGGCCACAGCTTGTGCAAAGCCCTGCCCAGGGTCCCCGGGGCTATACCCAGCGTGGGGCAGGAGAGCTCTGCTGCCTTTGCCCGGCTCCTCCTGTCCGCTTGGGCTGGTGGGATGCTGCAGCTGCGGAAGAAATACAGAAACTCTGAATTGTTGCAGAAACCTATTGGCTTGGGCTGCGTTGAGGCATTTTGTTTATCTTAAAGCATTCGATGTGTTCTTCGGGCTGGCGCTGGGGAGCTGCTGGAGCTCCTCCGGCAGCACGTCCCGGGAGCAGCCGGCACGCACATCGACTGTCTCCGGAGCCCTGTCCCTAAACACGGCAGGCTCGTTTCGGCTGCGCTCCTGCTGCCAAGGGCTGCTCTGCTGGTCGCTTCGCTTTGCGTTGTCTTCTCCCCGAGCTGAGCGGTTTGTACAGGGCTGGAGCACAGAGCGAGGATCCCGGCCGGCTCTGAAGCTTTGCTTTGCAGGGTCCTGAGCTGCGGCCCTGTGCTGGAGAATGAGCCAAGCTCAATTGCGTTTGTTTAGCAAATTTGCTCTGATTTCTTCTGGCTTGCGCTTTGCATCACGGTATCTTTGCGGCGTGCTGGGCCCTGGCCTCGGCTCTCTCTGCCGATGCCTCTGTCTGCCTGCGTTGCGTTTTTCCCCTCCCAGAAATGTGCTCTGAGTTTTCTTGCTTGGAGGTTTTCCCTGGCTGCAGATGCCTCCAGCTCTTGCTCCCCGGTGCTGGAAGTGTTGGTGTGCCTGTAAGGAGGAGTGGGCTGGGCTTTGTCTTGCAGGAGGGTGGTAGGTGCTGGGCTGCACAACTCGGGTCTTTTCTGTGGTGAGAAATCCTGTCTGTAATCATCTTCTCGCCTGGCGTGTTCCTTCTCCTCCATGGTGGTGGGTGGGAGATGTCTTCTGGGATCTCTACTGGCCCTAGGACCATGCCTGAGGCTCTCCTGAGCTTCTGTTTTTCTCTGCTTCACCTCTCAGGCTTGCTTTCCTCCTGGGAAATCTCCCATTTCTCCACCGATGAGGGCTGTCCTCTCCCAGGGGCAACCTGCTTTATCCTTTCTGAGATTTTTTTTCTCAGGCCCCAGATCCGGCTTCCTGGATTCCCTGTTCTCCCTTGAAGTCCTGGTCCTTTCCTCCGCTTCCTGAAGCACCTGCCTCACCGCCCCACTTCTGAGCTGCCCATCTCATCTCCCTTCCTCCCTGGCATCATCGGCAGCCTCAGATAAATGCTCTGCAGCCATTTCGTGGTTGGAGCAGGAGGATTTCTTCCTCACGCCTTGCTGGAGATGCTCCCTCCTGTTCTTTGCTCACAGTACAGGCTTATTTCAGCTCTTCTTGTGTCTCTTCCCTTCTCTCCTGGCACCTCCGCTCCCGTTCCTCGCCACCATGTCCTTGCTCTCCCTCATCTCCCTCCAAGCCTGTTGCCGTTGCTGTCCCCATCACTGGTGGCTCCCGGGCTGGGGTTCCCCTTCCCGTCTCCTCCTCTGCTGCCCTCCTGACATGGACAGTCTCCCACGGGTGCTGTGCTGGGGCCGCATCCTGCCCCGAGCCCTGTGCGTGCCTCCTGCTCAGCTGCTGCCCTCTGCCCTCAGCCTGGGCATGGCCCCCGAGCTCCCCTGTGCTCCCTGTAGCATCCCTGGGATTTGTGTGCATTTGGGATTCTTCACCAGCCGCCAGCTTTGCCGTCTGCCTGCGGAGGTGGAGTTGACTCCCCATGGAGAATCACAGTGCTCGGATGCTCTCAGAGGCAAAGACATCTCCGCTTGTAAAGCCCCGTCTGCAGCGAGCCTCGTGCAGGGTCTGTGATTATTATAAATGCAAAATACGGAGCGCGTTCTTTTTCTTTCAGATCGTTAAAAGAACATTTTAGCAGTATTGTCTGTGCTGCCTCTTGCTGCTGCTCCCTCCAGCAGCCGGCGTGCAGGGAGGCAGCCGGATGGCAGAAGGAAATTACTTTTGTAGCTACCTGCTTCATCTCATGAATTGCATCTAAGGAGAGCGGAAAGGGATGGTGGGGAGATCTGCAGCCCCGGAATGATCCTGGCAGCTTCTTGGAGCAGGGAGGAGCACTCTGGGAGATGCAGTGTGGTCGAGCTGTGCTGGCTGGGGAGCGTGGGCTGCTGTGCCATGGACCAGGGGTCACAGGGACAGCCGGTGCAGTCGTAATCCTCCAGGAAATAGGGTGGGATTGTGTGATTATTCCTTGTGCAGGATGAGCCTGCGCTGGGCTTTGGAGCGGTGGGTTCAAGGGTTGTGCTGTGGTCTTTCACCACAGCCCGATCTGTTGGATGACTTGGTGAGCTGCTTGTTCCTGACCGGGCTGTGCGTGCTCAGAACCTGCCTTGCTTGGTGCTTAATCCCTGTCCCGACACGAGCCTTGGGATGTGGCGGATGGTGTCCTTACAGCCTTACTGCTGCCCTGCTGATAGCCTGGCTTTGACCAGAAAACTTCTTGGTGGCAGGGGAGCGAGCCCAGGGCTGCTCCAGAGGATGCTGAGTGCTGCACTGCTGGTGGAGCATCCTGCCCTGTGCCGGGCCACCGCTGTGGGTGTTTGGTGGCATCCAGAGCAGAGGGAGGGACATGGGGGCAGGTGGTGGCTCTGCCATAACGGTTCCCTCTTTGTGCTGCAGCCTCCTCGCTCGTGCTGTAGAGCCCGAGCTCCTTTGCAGGGGGATGTTGCCCTGTGGCACGTTGCGTGAGAAATGCACAGGGTGTTTGGGGCAGCACCGAGGGGCTCGTGCGAGCGGCTGGAAGCTGGAGCTGGTTGTGTCATGGCCATAAACCCCCCCTGTCCTGTATCGCTGCCTGGGCTGGATCTGGCCACCCTGTGCCGCTGGGGCCAGGGGGTGCCAAGGGCTCCCAGCATGGCGGCGATATGGTGCAAATACAATTGCAAAATAAAATAATCCTGGTGTGAGTTGGAGTATGGCCGAGGGAAAGCTGAGCTGGTTGAATTAGTGCTTTTTTTTTTTTTTTGAGATGAAAGGTAAAAATGCTTATGTGCAGAAGTGATTGAGGGCTGGAGAGCCCTCTCCAAAGGGATGCTAATGGTTGTGAGTCACCGCCCAGCGAAGAAGGAGCATTTTGTCTTGAAAGGCTTCAGATGACCTGTTTAATGTGCTGGCAAAACGTCCAGGGAGTGCTGACGTCCCTCTGTCGTTCTGCGGCGCTGGGAGCACTGGGAAGCATAGCTCACAGAGCACTCCCAAGGGTCCGTGTAGGAAAATGATGTAAAGAATTGCTGTGATTTGAAAACAAACCTTGGTTTGTCCCTCCCCGAAACGAAGATGTGGTCACTGTAGCAGCAGAGGGTCTCCAACGTCCTCTGGCCCAGTGGCGGAGGCAGGAGTGGGGGCTGTGACCAGGTTTCCCCCTCCCTGGGGTGACGGGGGAGCTGCCCTCTGGGTTTGCCCGCGGCTGGTCCCATGTGGCATCTCTGGCTGTGCTGCTCTGGGAGTGAGGCAGCGCTGGGGCACGGGCGCAAACTCCATCCCCAAACCTGCGCTGGGACTATCAGTGTATGAGCGCTCACAGCTCCCAGTGGGAGCCTGGATGGTGCCTGGAGCCGTGTACGCCAGGAACAGCTTGTCTCCAAAGCACGTGCCTCGTGTGCCAGCCTCCCGTGGCGAGGAGAGCCCCGGAGCAGCCAAGCCCTGGGCCAATCCCTCGGCTCTCGTGCTGTGTTGCTTCCTTCTTCTTGAATAGTTCGTGTCTTCCAGCCAAGGCCCATGGGCCCAGTCCCACCAGTCTGGGTGCCTCTTCCTGGATGTTGTTGGGGGGAGGGCAGGAGAGTCCAAAATATCTGCTACCTGCATTGTTTCTGCACTGGGGATTAACGCTGATTGTTCCCCCATTGTCTTCAGTTCCTGCAGGAAGCCTTGTTTATCTTACCCTTCACCAGGAATGCAACCCCAAGCAGCCATGCAGATATATTTAAACTTGCGCAAAGCAGCACAATAGCCTTTGAATTCCCCGAGCCCGTGGTATCCGTCGCCATCGTGCTCGGTGGTTTTGGGGTTTGGAGCCGGAGTGGGCGCTCGGCCGTGCCAGCGCGGTGAGGCTCTGGTGGGGCTCACACACGCTCCATCAGCAGGGCACGAGGTTGGGGTCTTGGGGAGGCCGGAGGAGCCTTTTTCCCGCTGGCAGCACTGAGCGATGAGATGAGACTGAAGCGCTGTCGTCTGCAGCTCTTCCATGGGCTCCGGGCTGGCACAGCACTGGGCATGTGTGTTTGGCAGAGCACTGGCTGAGCTGCTGTTGGGGACACTGTAGACCTTCATAGGCTGAGAGGTTGATGGAAACCTTGGTCTTGCTTGTGTGGCCCCGTTCTGGTTTCCTCCCATGCCGCTCTGCAGTGCAGGTCGGGGGGTGCGGCGGGGGATGCCAAGCACTGGGCTGGCACGCTCAGGCTCTGTGCCGTCGCTGGGATGGGGCCATACCCTGCTTGAGGAACCCCTTCTTTGGTTGAGCATCTGTCTTCACTCTCACCTGATAAACATCCCTGTAAGTAGCTGCCTTGGCATTTGCACAGCACGAGGGTCCCTGGGCAGCACCGGTGACAGGCCGGCTCCTCCCCGTGCCATGCTCACACTGCAGCAGCCCTGGTACCTCCCAGGTTTGGGTCAGTGTCTTCTCCTGGCTCTTTCCTGCAGTGACCTTTGCCATGAGCCCGGCCTCGCCTTCACTACAGTCATTTCTCGGCACCTCTTTAAAGTCTGCTTGCCCATGGGTGAGCAGCACCAGAGTCCTGCCTTGAGACTTGGTGGCCCAGTAGGAAACACTGGAGTAGGGATAACTCATGGGGTGCAGTCCTCAAAAGATGCTTATCCCTTGGTACAACGCCGGGGCTGCAAATGCTTCTCCAGCCTCTGGAGAGACCGAGGGGTTCACCCTCAAAATGTGTGGCTCCTTGGCTGCCGTGCTGCTCTAGGCTTGGTGGGATTTACACACAGCCTCGCCTGGTTCTGGTTTAGGGAAGAGCTGAGCTTCCACGGTTGGTGCAGGTGGAAGGGGGTTGGGGTGTGGGGGGCTCTGCGAGCCCTGGCAGCGCCCAACGTGGGGCTGCATCGGTTGGGTCCTTGCCAGCAGCAGCTCTGTGCCGGGCTGGGCACCTCTCTGTGCAGCATCCGGCTGGAGGATAAAAGCCATGACTTGCTCTTGAGCCCAAGAGGTTGTTCTAAAGCAGCAGCTGCTGCCGCGCTGCGTTTGCAGCCGTGCCCTCCCCTCGTCCTTGCGGGGCCGGGGCCTCTGGCTGCTCGCAGGGCTGGTGCTGGGCTGGAGCTGCATTGCAGCGTGGCTGAGGAAGAGGGGAAGGACGCGGAGCCGCGGGGTGCGCTTGGAGAAGGGCTTGGATCGGAAAGCTGCCGCGATGTGTGCTCTGGCAGGAGCCAGCCGGGCACGGGTCTTTTTTCAGGAGCTGACGTGAGTGCTGTGTTCCGCTGTCCACCTCGCAGCCGTGCTGGGCAGCGGAGGAGAAGCCCTTAGCCCAGGGTGGCAGGAGAGCAGATCACTGCAGGAGAGGTGAGGGAGGGAGGTGGCGAGACCTGGGCAGAGCAAGGGTTTGGTGGGCAGGGGGCTGGCAGGGCTGCGGGTGCCAGGGCCATGGCCATGGGAGTGGTTTGGTGCTGGTTTGGTGCTGTGCCAGGTGCCCAGCTGCTTTTCTCAGTGACCGGGCTGGAAGTGGCTCGCTCGCATCTGCGCTGGTCTTGGGAAGGTGGAGCTGCTCCTGGCACCACTGCAGCCATCAGGTGGGCAGCTGCAGACATCCCTGGCTCCGGTACCGTGGCTGATGGCTCTCCAGTATCACCATGACCCCCTGGCATTGCCGTGATCCCCCACTATGGGTCTCTGCCCCTGAGCTGTAGTGGCAGCTGGGGCAGAGGGTCAGCGACTGCTGGGTTTTGGCAGTGCCCGGCAGGAATGTGCGGCTGGGGAGGCTGGGATGGACAGACAGACATGGCACAGTGCATGGAGCGGTCTGCGATGGGCTGTTGCCCACGGGAAGGTGAGCCTGGCTGCAGCAGTTCAGTTTTACTGGTTGCCGGAGCACAGAGGGCCCTGGGGAGCTGCGGCGTTCGGTGGGAATCAACAGCAACTGTGCTGCGCTCCAGGGAGATGCTGAATCAGAGGGGGCTTGGAGAGGTGTCCTGTGCCTTTTTGTGTCCTGCCAAGCCTCGAGCCACTGGGGAAGGTGGCAGGAGAAAGTTTCCACGCTGTGTCTGTGGGAATTGCCCCTTAACGCTCCTGGAGGGTGACGTGCACTGTTGCTCCAGGGGGTTTCTTTGAACTGCTCCAGCTGCTGAGAAATCTATCCGGTGCAATTCTCATGTGCATGGCTGCAAGAGCTGGTAAGCAAACTGCAGGAATTATCTCCCCCATCTGCCTTGCACATCATAAACTCCAAACACTGGATCCCCCGGGAGCCTTTCACGGGCACATGCTGTGCTGGGGTCCCACGGGAGCGCGCGGGGAGCCGTCACCTTGCCGAGCAGGGCAGAGCGTGGTGCCTTGTGCGCTATGGAGCTGGGCACTGCTGGTGGCAAAGAGGTTAAGTCTTCCCTCCAATCAGGATGTAACTGGAGAAAAAGAGCTTGGTTTGGTGCTTGGCTCTCTGACATCTTGGAGATGAATGAAGTTTCTGCCCTGTGCAGACCTTGCGGGCTTTGGCCAGAGCATCCTTGCTGCATGTGGGTACCTGAAGACAAGCTCTTGGAGCTGCTTCTGCTCCCTAGTGAGCTCATCCCAGGTGTGAGTAGCGCTGGGGTCACCCCAAAGGCTTCACCTCTATGGGAGAAGCCTTCAGTTCCATCTGTGGAGGGCTGCTGTGGGTGCTGGGTGGTCTGGGCTGCTCTCAAGACCTCCACGACATGCTGTAGGTTGACAACTGATGCCGGTGAACGGGGAGTGCAGCGTGATGATGGCTTCTTGTGCAGTCGTGTCCAACTTAGAACAATAACACAACCTTTGTGCTTCACCCGCTCTGCAGTCCTGTCAGGCTAGACAAATGTGGCATTAGCAGCTGGTGGCTTAACATCAGGCCAAAAACCCCGTTGTCACCAGCCCTCCCCACATCACACTTTCCAGCCTGTGGGAGAGTGACTCTTCCCTTCCCACCAGACATGTTGGAGGTGGCTGCAGATGGGAAGGTCTCGTGGTATCGCCAGAACAAATGGTGTAATAATTGATTCTTCCACAGCTGTAAAAGTGTTATCAGCCATTTAAACCAACGGGAACCATCCAGCCCCTGCGCTGGCAGGAGGGGAAGGACAGTGGGGGAGGCTGAGCATGGAAGGTACAGAGCTGGGACAGCGTCTCTGGGGGAAGCACTGGGGAGAGCTGGGGTGACGGCTTCTTGTGTGTGTAGAGACTGCAGAAATCCCAGGCGGTGACGGGTGGTGGAGGCTGGTGGAGCTGCTTGACAGGTGGAGACCTGTTATTGGAGAATGTTTTGGGTTGGAAGGGACCTTTAAAGGTCATCTAGTCCAACCCCCCTGCAGGGAGCAGGGACATCTGCAACTAGAGCAGGTTGCTCAGAGCCCTGGCCAACCTTACCTGCAGTGGTTCCAGGGATGGGGCATCAACCACCACTCTGGGCAACCTGCGCCAGGGGCTCACCACTGTCACGTTGGGAAGAAAAGCAACAGAAAATGCAGTACCGCAAACCAGAACAGCTGGAAGGGCAGCCCAGAGCTGTGGCAGAGGAGGTGAAGCGGTGGCTGGTGGGATGTGCTGGACCGGTGATGCTGCCAGGGGCCGGAGCATCCCAGCTCTGAGCAGTGCCTGTGGGGTGGTTACTAAGGCTTGTGCAGGGTTTATACTGGGAATAATCCCCTTTCTTGGGGAGGGGAACCCAAGCAAAACTAGATGTGCAAGCTGCAAGGACAGGCGTGTTTGCGGGGCAGGCCACCAGCCTTGCCAGGCATGGAGCTGGGCATGGGAGCCCTGCCCAGCCCTGGGACCTCTGCTCCAGCACCGGAGCCTGGCAGGGGAGGTTCAGGAGAAGGGGATGTTGTGATGGAGCAAAACATTTTCACCCCGTCTGTCAAGACAGTGCAGGCAGAGATGGAGATGACATTCCCCAGGAGAAGAAGGTACTGTGCCAATGGAGAAATGAAAGAGCAGCAAATGGGCAGAGCCCGGCGGGCTCCAGCCAGCTCTGCCGAAGGGATTCAGCAGAGAAGCGATTCAGCAGCGAAGCGGCTGAACTGCCAGCACAAAGTAATCTCTCATTAAAAGCCACTGCTGCATCGGAGTGCGGCCCCTTCTGCTCTGTCCTTAATTTAGAGAGGTACGAAAAGAACTGCGGGAATTACGGAGCAACCAGCTTTATTTTAGCACCAAGCAAACCGACTGAGAAAATAGTTAAAGCCTGTGTGGAAATGCCTGCGCTTCGGTGCGGTAGATTAAGGACAACGCGTGGCTTCCGTATGGGAAATCCGGCTTAATTGTGGGCTTTTTCCTTCTTTTATCGGCATTGCGATTAGGTGGTTAGGGAGAGCAGCGGGAGGGTGACTTCTTTGGATTTTTGGAAAGCCTTGGATGCATTCTCTGAGTTATCAAGGAAACTGTTATGGCAGGAGGAAAGGCCAAGCTCTGTTCGATGTTTTCAGATATACTGGGAGGAAGGAGCAGGTGAAGAGGCGTGTGCTGCAGTGATGGCCTGGTCCAGGGAGGGATGCTCGTGGTCCAGGGAGGGATGCTCGTGGTCCAGGGGTGCTCCTGGCCCAGGGAGGGATGCTCCTGGCCCAGGGATGCTCCTCACTGGCTGGGGCTTTAAGCTTGAAATTCCCTGTTGAATATGCAAAGCAGCTCCACATACACCAGTGCATCAAGGTTGCAAGTCAAGCACAGAAAGATGAGGTGCCGCTAGGTCTAAATTGGCTGGTTGAGCCTGATTGCATCCTCCCTGACTCTCCTCCCTGAGTGTCCTCGTTAGGTAGGGAGCTGGTGCTAATTGCATGGTCGGGGGCTGGTTTTCCTCCTAGGACCCCATGTCTCCTGGGCCAGACCTGTCCCAAGGGCAGTGGGTTGGCTGATGTTTGTGGGAACAGGGTGTCACGGGGGGGTGGAGGAGGAGCCCCCGTCCCTCTCAAACCGGAGAGTGGGTCCCCTCCACTGCAGGAGGGTCCTGCTCGCCTGGGTGGGGGCTGCGCTTGGCTCAACGTGGCTGTGGGATGGGGTGTTTTATTTTTCCCTGAGCAATGATCCGATTCCGAGCTAATTTTCACAAGGACAACAAAAAGCACACAGACAACTGCTGCCCAGATTTTATATCCTGCTGTCGTGCAGCCAATTAAGGAAAGGGTTGCCATATTTTGTTTTTAATTTTTTTTAATGTATGGGTGGAGCAGCATAGCTTTTTTTAAGCCTCATTCTTGGAAGCAGCTGAGCAATTTGGGCTAAAGCTTTTCTGGGGGGAAAATATGGGGAGGGGAGTGAGGAAAAAAAAAAAAAAGAAGACAATAATAATCACAGTTGGTGTGGGAGGTATCAGTCTGAGGAGCTGATTTTCCAAAGCAGGTCTGGAGAGGAGAGGGCTTTGCAGTGTGGCTATGGAATGCTGGCAGAGCCCTGTCCAGATTTGTGCAGGGGGAGGCCAGGAGGAATTCCAGGTGGACTCTGCGAACGGGGCACAAGCAACAGATCGGGGGGTGCCGGAGGGGAAACCTCAGCTGCAGACCTGCCGTGTTGGGTTTTAAATCCTCTGTAAGGTTTAGGAAGGCGGGTGCTGTGTCCAGCTGATGCTCACCGTGCACCACGGAGCAGCTGGCACCGGGTGGGGCAGGGGGGGTTTAACCTGAGAAACCCTCATATGGTCATTAGGCCTGGAGAGCCCTGACAACGGCATCCTAAGTGAACCCAACCCAAGGGCTGCGGCACTCCCTATGGCCTGGGGCTGGCCATGGCCAGGAGGACCAGCTTCAAGGTGTCTTTGTGGCCAAGCCCAAGGAATGAAGAGAAATGGCAGCCGTTGGTTTTAAACACGGGTCGAGTGCGTTGTGTTGATTTTTGGTGTCTGAACTCCACAGCGTGGATCTGTGAGCAAGAGCTTTCTTGCACCGGGAGCTGAGGGGAAACCACAAGCAGGAGAAGCAGGGGAATTTTGGGCTGCCTGAAGGTGGTCAGAGAGACCAAGAGGAATTCTGGGCTGGCCGAGCATGGCCTGAGGTGATGTGCAGGGGATGCCCCTCCCAGGATAGATGGGGCGACCTGAGCAGCGTCTCCTCCTGCTGTCTCTCTCTTTCCTCCCTTCTTTCCTTGGTGGCAAACCTGCATCACTCACGATGAGCCTTTGAGCTTGAGGTAGCAATGAAGCATGTTTGGCTTTGATCTTGTAAAAACAATAATTTGCGAGAGGCGGTGCAGGGACATCTGTATCAAACGACCCTGGCATAATTAGCTGAGGAAGTCCCGCGCACCCGGGGGCTCTCCACGCTCGTGCTGCTCCGGGTCAGCGCGTGGGTTTCAGAGCCTGCCGAAGAGCCAGGCTTGCCATGGGAGCACCGGTTGCTCTGTGTCCCAGTGGAGATGGCTGCTGGCTTTGCCACCGGCTCCACAGCACCCACAGCATCGCCCCGGTGCTCGCTGCCTTCACCCCCTCCCTGCCGGCTCTGCCCTGCTGGCTTTGGCAAGCCTTGATTTATAAGCAGTAGGACAAGAGGAAACGGCCTCAAGTTGCACCAGGGGAGGTGGAGGTTGGCCATGAGGAACAATTTCTTGCTGGCAAGGGCTGTGAAGGGCTGTGCCAGGCTGGGCAGGGCAGTGGTGGAGTCCCCATCCCTGGAGGGGTTTCCAGGCCGTGGAGATGTGGTGCTGAGGGACATGGGTTAGTGGTGCCCTGGCAGTGCTGGGGCAACAGCTGGACTTGATGATCTTAAAAGTCTTTTTCAAGCATAACAATTCTGTGGTGTGTTCTATGGTATGTGAGTGTTGGGGGACAGTCACAGGGGTGCAGGTGGGTGCTGTGCCCCCGTCTCGCCCGTGGCACAGACTGGCTGGCACCCATGGAAAGCCGCTCCTCGCTGCTGCTGCACCGGGCAAAGGTGCATTGGAAAGACGCCGCGTCCCTCTGTGTCACGCGATGGGAGAAATCCCACCCAGGCGTTGCCACGGCAAAAATGTTTGGATTTATGTTACTGTGTTGTGAAACCTGCCCAGCTGCCGGGAGCTGCCTGGCGCGAGCGTGGCCAGGGCCAGCTGACCTCTGGGCACGGGCGACACGGGGCTGTGTGTAAACCGCGTTAATGTTTTATAACTTTTATATTTAGGGAGTTAATGACTCTAAACAAAGCAGATTTTAATCTAATCAGCTATTCCTCGTGCCACATCAATCCTGGACATCAAAGTGAACATCAAAGGGAGAGGCATGAAAGGCTGCGGCGGCAGCGCCAACTGCTTCGCCCAGGTGCATCTGAGCCAGATGCCGCATCCCTGCTCCTGCCCGGCCTGGACTCAGCTCCTCTGTGTCTGAGGGATGTTGTCCCAGCAAGGAAAACAAGATTAACATAAGAATGGCCCTCAGGAACAAAGCAAAAGGCTGTTTAAACTATTTCGCTTTGGATGGCAGCGAAGCCAGGCGGGACATGGGGCAGGATTCGGGGCAGGACACGGGGATGATGCGGTGCCCGCTTCATGGGAGATGGGCCCGGCGATGAGCAGCTCTCGCCCTGCCCTGCCACGGCTCTTTGGGAGCCTCTTACACCAGTCCTTGGTTTTCAGATTATTTTCCGGATGTGGGTCAGACTCTGAAACAAATCCTGTTCTTGCCCTTTTTTTATTCCCTTGCGTTTCGCTGACTGGAGAGAATCCGTGGATGTGTCGGGAAGGTGAGGGGTGCTCGGTGCCCTGTGCCGGGATTGTTTGCGCATCCGGGGATGTCGGGCTCTTACGGCGAGGCGGCCGCTCCACCCGGAGCGTCCCGGCACAGACAGGGACCAGCCCTGGCTCAAAGGCAGCTCGCGAGGCTCTGAAGGCCGAGTGCCGGGGAGCTGCGGTGGTGATGGGGACGTTACAGCCATGCAGTGGGAACCCCCGGTCCTGCCCGGCCGGGAGCGCAGCGGGTCCGGCTGCTGCGGCGTGCGCAGAGCTCCGGGCAGCCGGCCAGGAGCGTTTCCTCCCCGCCGCTTTCCCATGGCCAAGATGGGCTCCGAGGCTTGCGAAAAGCACCGGGAGCTGCAGGGAGGAAACTGTTGGGAGCCTTTGAGCCCCTTGGTCTTGTGGACACAGCTGCTTTTCCACTGGCTCTCTTGGGGGGGAAGGAAAAAAAAAATCATTAAAAAATATAAATGTATGTATATGTATGTGTGAGGCTGCGTTTGGAGAGGCCTGATAAGGTTGCTGCGGCATTAACATATCTAAATACCCACTTGCTTCATTTTATAAGCACCTTGAGCTGGTGCAGGGAAGAGCTCAAGGTCTCCTGCAGGCACTTGCAGATCCCACTCGAGGCAGTTGGGATGAGCCGGTGCAACGGGCAGGGACGGGCACGGGCAGGCCCAGGCAGGGCACGGGGGTGGTCGGATGTTTGCAGGGGCTGGGAGCTGCTGTCCCCCCGCTTGCTGGGCTGGGGACAGCTGCCAGCACCGTCCTCGCTGATGAGGCCAGAGCTGACCTCGGAGCACGCTGCGAGCACCGGGACTGCTCGAGGCTCTGAGCCCTTGGTGGGAGGAGGTGGATCAGAAAGTACCTACAGAAGGTGGGACGGATCCTGCCTTGCCACCTCGCCAGCTCACAGGCTGCTGAGCCATAGGCGCTGGCTGGCCCTGGGGCCACCTCCCGTGCTCGCCCAGGGGACTTCTTGAGGCTTTCTGCAGCCAAACCTTCTCCTCCTTCTGCTGGTTCATCCCATCCACATGCAGATTACAGCCGCTTTTGGCAATGTTTTTCCTCTTTGCCCCAAATGGGAGCCCGTGCACCCTGCCAGGGGGTTTCTGGAGTGGAAACTGGGGATGGAAACTTGGCCAGGCTGGGCACGGCAGAGGCTGCAAGCAAGTAAGGCAGAAAACGCTGTAGGCTGGAGAGGTGTTGCTGGGCCTGTGGCTGAATTTGGGATCCAGCAGCCATCATTGATGTCTGTGGTGGGACAGATGTGGTGATGTGCAGTGGGGATCAGACAACCGAAGGAGCCAGGGCCATCGGAACCAGGGGACGACAGTGTGTGGTTTCCCCAGGTGATGGCTGCTGCTCTTCATCTCTTCCCCACTTTGATTTAATCAGAAAGCAAAGCCTCGCTCCCGGTGAAGGCTGCCGGGCCATGGGCTGGACAGAGAAATGTACTTTGGGACTTTGGCTTGAGAAAGAGAAGGTGGCTAGTGATAGGTACAACTCGGTGTTCTGCAAACCCAGAGCTTGGAGACAGCGCGTCGGGAGGTTCGGTCGCTCGCAGGGAGCCCGTTCCCAGCCTCGCGCAGGGGAGGAGATCTAAAAATACGAGCTTGTTTGCCTCCAGCTGGAGCCGATCTGGGCATCCCTGGCTGCTGCTGGAGCGCGGCGGAGGACAGCTGAGAGACCGAGTTTGCAGACTGTAATTTCGCAGCTCTTCCTCGCTCCAAACAGGCGGCGGCTGGGAGAGGCGCGGAGCAGGAGGACGCCTCGCTGGGGCTCCCGGCCCTCCGTGCTCAGAGTTTCCAGGACATGATTCACCTTTTCCCCTTCACCAAAGGACACAGGACCGTGTAGGTGCTGGAGAGGATGTTTTGAGGTTTATCTTTGCTGCCCAGCAGTGTTTCTATGCATGGAAACCAGGATGGCCCGTGGCTCCTGTCTTGGACAGTGCTTGCTCAAAGAAACATGAAATCATGTGGTTTCTCCTGATTTTGTCTTCAGCCTTGCTGCCCAAGTCCTGTTCCCTGGCTGTGATGGAGAGGTGCTTGCTGCTGCCCCTTCTCCCTTCACCTCCAAAGGGCTCTCCTGGCCCGGGCCAGTGGCTCAGCTCAGGTGGACGGTGTGGTGACATGCTCCAGCCAAGCCGATGTGCCTGCAGGAGCCTGGCTGGGCTGCACCAACAGCATTGGGGTGCACAGGGCATCTGGGTGCTGCAGAGGTGATGTCTCTGACTCCCCTGGGCACCTGTTCCAGACGGAGAGGAGCTGCCCAGGAGAGCTGCTGTCTCATGTCTCTGCTCTCCTCTTTCCCAGGTACCAGACCTTCTTCCCTGGATTTTGATGCTGAATCAGGATCGTTTTAATTAAAGATGGAAACACTGGAGTCAGAATTGACCTGCCCAATCTGCCTGGAGTTATTTGAAGACCCTCTCTTGCTGCCCTGTGCCCACAGTCTCTGCTTCAGCTGCGCCCACCGCATCCTGGTGTCCAGCTGCTCCTCCAGCGAGTCCATCGAGCCCATCACCGCCTTCCAGTGCCCCACGTGCCGTTATGTCATCTCCCTCAACCACCGGGGCCTGGAGGGCCTCAAGAGGAATGTGACCCTGCAAAACATCATCGACCGCTTCCAGAAGGCATCCCTGAGCGGCCCCAACTCCCCCAGCGAGAGCCGCCGCGAGAGGACGTACCGCAACAGCCCTACCATGTCCGTGGCCAGCGAGAGGATCGCCTGCCAGTTCTGCGAGCAGGACCCTCCGCGGGACGCCGTCAAGACGTGCATCACCTGTGAGGTGTCCTACTGCGACCGCTGCCTGCGGGCCACCCACCCCAACAAGAAGCCCTTCACCAGCCACCGTCTGGTGGAGCCCGTGCCCGACGCGCACTTCCGAGGACTCACGTGCTTGGAGCACGAGAACGAGAAGGTGAACATGTACTGTGTTGCTGACGACCAGCTCATCTGTGCCTTATGTAAACTGGTGGGCCGCCACCGGGACCACCAAGTGGCATCCCTCAGCGATCGCTTTGAAAAGCTGAAGGTAAGCTCCCGGCGCGGCCGCGGCGAGCCCACGGGCGAGCTCCTCGGTAGGGGCTGGGGTTTGCGGAGGGACGGTTGTTAGAGCAGAAGCTGGTTCCAGATGCCCCAAGTGGCACCTCTAATTTAAGCCAAATGCCTCCTGAGCAATGTCTGGGCTGCAGGATGCAACCTGTGGGCTCCTCCAGGACTGTGGTACCAGGAGGCTGAGCTGGGTCTCGCTTGCACAGTTAAAGCGAAGTCTTTGCTGGTTTATTTCTCTCCTGCTGGTGTGTGTGTGCCAAGCCCAGGCACTGGCCGTTCTCCCCAGACAGACAGACAGCTGAGCATCATTGAGCACCGAGGTGCCCTGTGGCCGATGCCCCACGAATGTGACTTTCCCCTGGGGTTTGTCCTGCCTTGTAACAGAGCAGGGGTGGCAGAGTGGCTTGGGGGACCTGTGAGCGTGATCCCCTGGGGCTGTTGAGCTCAGGCTGTGCTTGTCCAGCCCTCTTGGAGGATGGGAGCAGGACGGGTTGGGCTGTGGGCATTTCCTTTTGGAAAGCTGCTCTGCAGGCTGCCGTGTGTGGGAACCCTCCATAAAACCTCCCCTGCAGGGTTTGCCCGTGCCCGAGGACCACTGTGCCCTCAGGAGTGCTCTGGGGAGTGCTCACATGTCCTCCTTGAGCCGGCTTGCTCCAAACATCTCCATGGTGGGAGAGGAGAGGGCCAGGCTCTGGGAAGAAATGGATGATGAATGGGTTGGGAGCAGTCCTGCGAAGAAGGACTTGGGGGTGCTGGTGGGTAAAAACCTGGCCATCAGCTGGCTGCGTGTGCTTACAGCCCAGACAGCCAACCGTGTCCTGGGTGCGTCCCCAGCAGCGTGAGGGGGGGAGATCCTGCCCCTCTGCAGAAGAGAAGGCTCTGGGGAGACCTTCTTGTGGCCTTTCAATATATAAAGAAAGATGGAGAGAGACTTTTTACCAGGACCTGTTTGGACAGGACAAGCGGCAACGGTTTTAAACTGAAAAGGGTGGATTTAGGTTGGACATAAAGAGGAAATCCTTTACGCAGAGGGTGGTGAGATCCTGTCCCAGGTTGCCCAGAGAGGTGGTCGCTGCCCCATCCCTGGCACCATTGCAGGTGAGGTTGGCCGGGGCTCTGAGCAACCTGCTCTAGTTGCAGATGTCCCTGCTCACTGCAGGGGGGTTGGACAAGATGGTCTCCAAAGGTGTCTCCAACCTAAGCCCTTCTGTGGCTCTATGAGGCAGTGATGGAGCTCCTCTCTGCTTCCCAGGCACCCCAAACTCCTCGTCTGTCCTTGGCCCTCCCCCAGGACCTTGGGGCTGGCCTGGGGGTTCCTCTGTGCCTGCCAGAGAGACCGTGACACGGGTGGGTGCTGTCTGGTGGAGGAGGTGACAGGAATCCTGACCAGGATTTGGATTTTGGGGTCTTCCTTCCACCTCCCTCTGCCAAGACCAGTGTCTCCAGCAGTGGGAGCTCCCGTGGTGAGGAGCATCTTCTCTACAAGAGCCCAGCTTTTGCATCCTCATTCCCCCTGAGGTGGAGCGGCAGAAACGGGCGGTCATTCTCCAGCCTCCTCACTTGCAGCACGTATTGTTCCGAGCTGAGTTGCTGTTCTGCTGCTCTTCAGGTAGGAGAGAGAAAACTTCCAGGGATCCCTCCAGGGTGCTTTGAAGCTTAATTTTTATGCGGTGGCTGTGGTTGTACTGAATGTTATGTGAACCCATATGGATGATGTTTGACCTATATAAAGTGAGAAATCCCGTTCTGTCCCCCGTGCATTCTGCATGAGTCTGCAAAATGTGTTTATTTCCTCTTTTTTTAATATTAAAAAAATATATCTGGTCCCATTGGAGGCCACGCTGGTGCGGCTGTAGCTGTGGCTGCAGAGATGTCCCCATTGCAGCCCTCCTCATCCATTCCCACTGCCTCTTCCTCGGTCCTTTCTCCCTTAATGCTCAGGGCTTGTTCTGACCCAAAAGTGCTTTTCTGGGCTCTTTGTCTTGTTAATGTTTTGAACAAAATAGATTTGTCTGCTCTTGTGTTTTTTAAGGGCAGGAGAAATGCTTCTATCAATCTAGAAAAAATATGGAAGACTTTTTTGTGTGTGTAGGCCAGATTATTTTTTCCTCTTCTTTTTTGTTTTTAAACAAATGGATGCTTGGAAAGAAATCTCTGTGGATGCCCATTTTCCTGGGCTGGCTTCCCACCTGCCCTTCTCCACAGCCTCCCCAGCCCGATGTGAGGTGCTCGGGGATGTGACTTGCCCATCTGCAGCGCGGGAGGAACCTGCTCAGGGATATCCTGAGCTTTATTTCTGCCTCCAGCCATGAGCTCCGCTCCCAGGAGGTGCTGCCGGATGGCGCGGGTGCCCTCGGACCCTGACGTGCCCGGCTCATCCTCGCCTCCCGCCTCACCTCTGCTTCCCCGGTGTGCGGAGCAGCGCCAGCAGTGCCGTTCTTTGTCCAGGACATTCTTTTTCCATGAGGAAATGTCTCAATTAGCAAATTGGAAACCTTAGAAAGAAACGACCGTGTATGTTTGCACACGGCAAAACCCAGGGACAGAAATTAGAACTTTTAAGATATATATTTTTTTCCCTCCCCCCCCTAATGCAGCCGGTGTCAGCTGGCCAGGCAAATTCAGCTGAAGACAAAGCCCCTTGGCAACGTAAATTGCTTCTTCAACCAGCCAAATTTTGCAGGTTGCCAGAAGACTTTTTTTTTTTTAAAATAACAATCTTAAGTGAATTTGGATGAGGAGGGAGCTCTCCTGCTAGGAACATTCTTTCTGTGCTATTCATCGGGCCCGGCTCCCCGTTCGTCAGGGAGCGCGGCCATGGTTCAGATGTGGCTTTCCCCCGAGGATCCTGCGTGGTGGGACCTCGGTTACGTGTCCGTCATCCCTGCCTCCGGCTGTACGTTGGGTGGGTTTGGGTTTTTCTGGATGGCTTTTCCCTAGTGCTCTCCCTTCGCTGCAGGAATTACAGGGGATCGATGCCAAGCTTTACCAGCCGGGTCAATATTTGCATTAGTATTTTGTGTCGTCTTCCTCGTACGCCCTCAGTTCGTAGCTCTGACCGCCACGCGCTCGCTGGCAACGCTTTAAATCCTCACCCATCTCTGAAATACCTGAAATCATTAAAATGGGCTGGGCGTGCCGGTGGATGCTGCTGCCCAGGACCCCATGGCTGATGGAGCTGCTCCCTCCACAGCCCCCCGTGTGCCCGATGTGTCCGGATACCCCTGCGGCAGGGCTCTGCCCGTGTCCGGATACCCCCGCTGCAGGGCTCTGCCCGCTCCTCGCTCCCTTTAAGTCGTTAATCGGTGAGCTGCGTTGCAGCCAGCCCGCTCTTGAAGATCCACAGTTAGAGCAGTGAGCGATTGCTCTTAATCTCCGGCTTTGATCCTGTAGCTAGAGCGAGCTGGAAGCGCCTTTCAAGTTGATTTTTAGAGGAAAAATTGGGTTTTGAACCGAGTAACTCCATTCTGTCAAAAGGGCTGCGCTTGCCACAGAAATCTTTGGCAGGGATTTTTTTGTTGGGTTTTTTTTTTTTTCCCCTCTTTAGAAGATCTGAATGCCTGGAAACCACGGAATTGTGTCCAAACCCTAAAGCGTCGCCCGGTGCTCCCCTTCCCCTCCGAGCCGGTTTTACACCAGGAATCTCCAGCGCGCACCGGCAGCGCGGCTTTCCCACGGGAGGCTCTGCAACGACCTGTCCATACCGCGCGGTGCTTCAGGGACCAGCTTTATTCCCGTTTCATTTTGTGCATCTCCAGCTCCCCGTGTTTATATCCCAAAGAGGCTGGTAAGCGTGAGGTGAGCTCCTGAGCTGCGGTAAATCCGCGCCGTGAGCGTCGCCGTGCTGAGGTTTCGCACCTGCCCCGTGGTTGCTCACGTAATGCCCGTTGCTTTGGGATAAAGGTGCTTCTTGTTCTGATTATGCTGCTCTTTGCCAGCTCTTAATCCTACATCCAGTTCTTTCAAGCCCACGAGCTGGCTCGTCCGTGGAAGCCGCTCCATTTGCTGCACCTCCGACATGGGCTGTGTACTGTCAGCCGCTGCGGAAGTGGTGCGAACACCGGGGTGCTGACGGTGACCGCAGGTACTCGCAGCCCTCGCTGCCAGATTTTCTGTGGCGGAAGCATCCGCTGGTTTTTAAGATGGATGGAGAGGGTCTGTCTTGAAGTATGTCAGGCTCAGACACCCTCACACTGAACAAGTTTTTCCTTATGTTCAAATGGAAGAACCAGGTGATGCCTTTAGAAAGTGGACATAAGTTAACATTGCACGTTTGAAGGCATCTTCACATCTCTTGTCCTCTTGCAGCTCACCTTACGGGTTGCTGGCTGCCCAAACCCCCTGGTGTGAGCTCTTGGAGGTCCTGGGGTGCCACCTGAGTGTGTCTCCTGGGCTGCGTGCTGCTTGGCATGCCCTTGCTTTACCAGGGACTACCCATCTGCTGCCTTGTGCAGCTCTTCTGGTGCTGGCAAAGCGTCTGCTGGTGGCACGGACCGGGCTGGCTCATCGGTGGCGTTGGCTTCTGCTTCCCCATCCTGGCGGGCAGCGCAGGCTGCAAGCACCCAAAGAACGTTGGGGTTTTGGTGCTCGTTTTCCCTCCCTGCAGGTTCAGGAAGGGTCAAGATGTTGGGTAGAGTTGGTCCGCTGGAACGCAGAGAAGTCCCTCGGCTCGTCTTGCTGGCTGGAAATCGGCATTGAAGATCAAATTAAAAATGTGTGTAGATTAAGAGCAAAACTAATGGCTTGACCTAGATAAAGCGAGTGCCTGGGACAGCAGCGCATTATCTGCTGGGTAAAATCTTAAGCAATCTGATTTATAATTGGCTGAAAGTCGTAATGAGGATCCTCTCTGCGGAGCCTGCCCTGCCCCGGGTCCTGCCCGTGCCGGGTGCGAGGTCGCGCTGCACAGTGAGAGACTGCGGCGAGGAGGGCTCCGGCTGAAGAGCTCCGGCTGAGTCCTGCCGGGCGCAACTTGCCCTGGAAGGAGCTTTCCGAGGAAGGGTTTTGCCTTAATTATTCGCTGCTGTCCTTCGCTTCTCCATCTGCTCTGTTCCCGTTGCAGGAAGCGGAGAAGGGCTCAGAGGAGGCTTTTGCTGTGCAGTTGCTGAGGCTTCTCTTGACTGGCAGGCTGGAGATACCAAAAAAAAAGAGATGTGTTTTGTAACCTTTTATATCTGCTCTTTGCTCAAGGAAGAGCAATAAGCCAGGTGGGAAAGCCCGTTGCCGTTACGCTGCAGAGGTGAGCAGCCTCCAGAGGGCTGGGGTGGGTGGGATTGAAAAAACCCAACCAACCAACCCACAGGTAGGTCCCTGTGCTGGACAAATTGCGTGCAGAGAGCTGGGAGTTATTGCAAGGCTCCTAAGAGAGTGGTGGGGTAGAAAAATGAGAAAAACCCCTTTCTTCACGCTGCGGTGTAGGACTTCTCCACCTTGGGACGTGCGAGCATGTTCTCGCTTGCGCTGTGTGAGTCACTGAGATTGCTGCTTAATTTGTAATTTACTGCAGTGCCATGGGGCTAAACGGAGTTCTTATATATATATTTCTTTTTTTTTCTCCACACAAAGAGGAGCTAGCTGAGGGTGAGGGTTAGCACTGCGACCGCTGTGACTCCTACATGGAACATGGGGGGCCGTTACCAGCAGAAACACCCAAAGCTCTCCTTGTGTTCTTGCTTTCAGCTCCTTCGCCCCCAGCCAGCAGCAGATACTCTTTTGCTGCTTCTCTTCCAGATGGAGACCCAGCTGAGGCTTGGTCCAGCCCAGGTTTGTGGTGGTGGGAGCTGGAATGGCCCTGCTGCTCTGGGGACCCCGGTAGGGTCTGCCGTGTAGGGCCAGGGGGTTTGAGCCCTCCGTGGCCTCAGCCCTGGCTTAGAATCATGAAGTGGTTTGGGTGGAAAGGGACCTTTCAAGCTCATCTGGTCCAGCCCCCAGCAGGGAGCAGGAACATCTGCAACCGGAGCAGGTTGCTCAGAGCCCCGGCCAACCTCACCTGCAATGGTTCCAGGGATGGGGCAGCGACCACCTCTCTGGGCAACCTGCGCCAGGCTCTCACCACCCTCAGCAGCAAAAATCTCTTCCTTCTCTCTAGTCTCAATCTCCCTCTTTTCATTTCAAACAGGTTTTTTTAGTTTTGTTTTTTCCCCCTCTGTCACCAGGCTTCTACAGTTTTCTCTGCAGCATCTCTCTGGATGCCCCACACCTGTGTTACATTTTGTGTTTTCTAGATTTCCATTTAATCCCGTTTCTCCTCTCCGTGTACTCCTGTTTCTCTGCGCTATAAACTCCTCCGGGGAAATCCTGCCCCCTCACACGGGTCACTCCCGGAACAGGAACCTCTGTTTCCTGAAACATCTGCAAGCCCGTATCTTTTTCACAGCTTCTGTTTTGTGACGTTTGCAGGGGTGGGAGCTGAACCTCCAGCTCTTTCAGTTCTGCAGGAATTGTTTTTTTAAAAAGAAACAATTAAAGAGTGCAGCTCAGATGCGGTGGGAAGTCTCCGGGGATGGAGGGTTCCCTGCGTGGGAGGTGATGCTCCTCCAGCCGCACTGTGCTGACTCGTGGCCCGTCCCCAGGCGGGTTTTCTCCGGGTGTCTTTTCTGCTTCTTGCTCCCTTCCCGTGGGTTTCCCGTGAGCTGGTTTTGCTCCTCGTGGATTGGAACCTTGCCCAAGGGCAGGATGCTCCTTAGGGCTGTTGATTCTCAGCTGTTCTGCAGTGCTCCTGCTTCCCCCAGCCTCATGCTACCTGTGCAGCTTTTCCTATTTTTCTGAGGTTTAATTCTGAATTTTCCCCCGTACTGTGTGGCTTTGGTAACCCCGTCCCTTGGCGCTTGCACTCAATATTGTGTCCTGTGTTCCTGTGGCTTCTTCCCAGCTCTCCACAGCCTTTCTGGCAGCCTCGTGCTCTGTGTTCCCGGTTCCTCTCTGAGGTTCCCCGTGTCATTCCTGGCTGCACCCTGGACTCAGGTCTCGGGTCTGTCACAGCCCTGACAGCCTCTGGTCCATCACAGGGCTCTTGGGATGGGGGAGGTTGTTCTTTGTGAACTTCTAGGCGTGTTTCCCTGGCAACACTTGAATCCCAAAATACTTCCTGCGGTGTGTCCTTACATTTCGTCAGTGGGATCTGATTATTTCCTTTGCTTTTTCTGCCATTAGCTGGAGGTTGTGGTGCAGGTCAGTGCTCTGGCCGTGCTCTGTTCAGTGACACCTTCCCTTGTAGGTGACTCTCCTGCATTCATGAGCTGAGAAGGGTGAGCGTCTCGACACTCCTCCGGCTGCTGTTTGCGTTTCTGGAGAGCTTGTGGCTGCTCCATTTTCTTCTTTATTAGGATTTTTCCCTCTTTCTGTTCCCAGCACTGTGTGGTGACTGCAGCCGTGTCAGTGACAAGCCCTGCCTGGAATCGAACTGCGGTGGGCAGCCCTTGTCAGGAAGGGGACATGAGAAAATGGGCGACGGGACGAGAGGAAACAGCCTCAAGTTGCGCCAGGGGAGGTTGAGGTTGGCCATGAGGAACAATTTCTTGCTGGGAAGGGCTGTGCCAGGCTGGGCAGGGCAGTGGTGGAGTCCCCATCCCTGGAGGGGTTTCCAAACTGTGGAGATGTGGTGCTGAGGGCCAGGGGTTAGTGGTGCCCCGGCAGTGCTGGGGGAACGGGTGGACTCCATGAACTTAAAGGTCTCTTCCAACCCAAACGATTCCATGATTCTGTGGGAACCCACCAGCCGATCTCACCAAGCACCTACCGCCAGGAGCAGCTCTGGCCCCCTCCTCCTGCCCGGCACCCTGCGCTCGCTGAAGCAGCTGGCGGCTTTGCCGTAAGATTAATATTCCTGCCCTGAGTAGCTGTTGTTTAATATTCAGGATATATTGCATTGTGGGCATCATGAATATTCAGGAGTGCGAATTAGCATCGCTCAGTTAATTATGCTCCGCGTGCAGCCGGGAAGGCGCTGGCTCTCGTCAGCCCGTGCTCAGCTATTCGTGACGCGTACTCTCACTTGGAGAATGTGTCCCAGCAACGTTCGGTGTCTTTAAGTAATTTGGAGGATCGGATGCGTGCACTGGAGCGAGCGTCATCTGAATTTCTGAGCAGGCTTGAAGTCATGCTCCGAGATGCTGAATATTGCTATTATTATCACATTAGACCCTTAAATAGGCTTACAGGTGTTATTAAGTGATTTCACCGTGACAGCTGACATGCTGCTTTAAAAAACCCACTTTGAATATCCTATCAGGGTAGTTTATGCCCTTTTATAGAGATTAATGTACAAATCCTCCTGTGTTGGGAGTGGGAGTGGGCCTCGGGACCTTGAGCTGAGGGATGTGTGGAGTTACCTGCTCTGCTCTTCCAGCCCTGGCATGTCCTGGCTCCTGCTCTGGGCTTCCTCCTCCCCAGCGTGCTGGCTCCAGGGAGACCGTCCCTGCTGCAGAGCTGAGCAGGCTCGATGGGTGCTGTGACCAGCCACTTGACCTTAAAGGTCTTTTCCAACCCAAACACGAGTCTATGACTCTGTGAAGGACTGGTAGCTCGGCCCACCTCATTCTGATCTTTATCTGTAAACAGGTATGTCTGCGATGAGGAAAGCAGAGGTGTGGCCCCAAAGTCTCCTGAACTGGCTTCCAGGGGAACAAGTTCTTGCACCTCTGATAGCTTTACAGAGCTCCTGGCTGGGTGGTCCATAGGAGGCCACATCTGTGGCAGCTGGAGAGCCCCGTTCTTGCAGGATGTTGTGACTGTTTAATGCCATATGATGTGCAACCTAAGCACATAGCTTCCATGCTCCCCGTGTGTAACATGTGGCGTCTGTGTCAGGAGACAGGAGTGCCGCCGTGCAGCCAGGCTAGTGCCGAGAGTGAATTCTTGCTTGCTAATTAAACTAACGAGGCGGTCAGTCCTCCTGACCTGCTTCTCCCTTGTGATGGGGCTCTGGCCATAGGCATCGGGATTAGAGCTGCCTTCGGATGCCTGAAGTGTCTGCGCGAGCCTCGTGATTTGGGAGCTGGGCGCCGATGTGCCGGGGCAAAGATCGGTGTCCTTGTCTCTGCTGCCTGGGGAAAAGGGTCTTCGATGTGAAGAGCAGAGATATTTCTGATCCTCTCTCTCTCCAAGGCGTGGATTAGTCGTCTCTTCTGCTCCTGCCTGTTGCCTTCCTTTTGTTTGGTCAGTTTGAGAGTGTGCTTTTCTTTGATGGGAACCTGCCCAAAAAATGCTCTCGGGAGGGACACCTCGTACCGTCAGCTGCGTCCCGCGCTACGCAGACAGCTCTGGTCCATGGCTTGTGGCCCCTGATCCTGTCAGCTTTGTGCAAGCAGGACTTTGTTGAATGTGCTCCAGAGGCAGAGCCCAGGGTGCTGCAGGGTCACGCGAGCAGCTGAGGGCAGGACAGGCTCCTGCCTGGCCGTGCAGGTGGCCACAGAGCAGGCTGGGATGCCCCCAGCATGAAATGCCTTCTCCACCTGTTAAAATGGTTGGATTAATAACAGAAATTTTTTGGCTAGGAGAGACCAACCGTTCCCCCAGCACTGCCAGGGCACCGCTAACCCATGGCCCTCAGCACCACATCTCCACGGCTTGGAAACCCCTCCAGGGATGGGGACTCCACCACTGCCCTGCCCAGCCTGGCACAGCCCTTCACAGCACTTTTGGGGGAGAAATTTTTCCTCATGTTCAACCTGAACCTCCCTGGCACAACTTGAGGCTGTTTCCTCTTGCTAATTGCTAATCCTGCCATTGCGTCCAAGCATGGCCCTTTTGGAGCCCTGTCCTATGGAAGGAGCCAGCTGCAGAGCAGCTCTGGGAGATTCCAAAACCTCCCCTGTGCTGTAATCTGAAAAGCCACCAGCCTGGCTTCCTGCTCATCCTCCACGTGCCAACACCCTCCCTTCAGGGACGGAAACCGCATGCTCGGAGGAAGCACGCTGGGTCTGACGCCGCGGTCCGATATCTGTGGCCAGCTGGCCACAGGACCAGGAGGGAGGTGTCACCGTGTCCCCTGGCTCAGCACCCAGCACTGTGGCTTCCAAGGCAGAGCTGGTTGTGAAGGGCCAGGATTTGGGTGTTTTAGTTCTCAAAACCAAGGCAAGTCCTTGTGAGCCTGCTGAGCTCCTTCCGGGCATCTCTGATTTATGGGATAGGCTCAGAAAGGCGTGTGTCGCGCAGGCCGTGCCAGAGCTATAAATCCAGGTTCCTTCCGTGTTGGTCTGAAGGTCTTTTGGGAACCAAACATCCGGTGTCCAAGAGAAAACGTGCACGGGTTGTCTGCAGCGTGTGCTTTATTTATTTATTTTCACAATGACCACAATCAGAAAATAAAGGTCACGAGGCGAACGAGCCTGATGGATACGCCCACTGCAGCTCCGCGTCCTGGCAGTTGTCTGACGGTTGTGGTGGAGCGAGCCATAAAAATCCAGCTTATAATGTGAAATATATGTAAAAAAATTTTAAAAGCCCTCACTTTGGCCTCCCAAGGCAGGAATTCTGTCCTGCCTGAAGCTCTCCCAGTACTATGAAGAAGGAGATGTTTCCAAGAGCAGTGGTTCACGGGTAATGGGGTCTGACAAAACTCTCTGACAAAACTTTCTGAAGGTTTCTGTGAAGGTTTATCTCCAAATAACCCGCCCTGAGTACTTCCATACTGCTGGAAATGGTGTTCTTCCCGGATAACTCGTGTGGGGAACCATTTTTTGTTAATGCTGGCTGGAGCTTTGTGGGTTTATTGGGTGCCAGGGTTTAAAGCTGGATATTCTCTGATGGTATCTGCAGGCACAAAACTGGGCAAGGGTCTCGGGGAAGCCGTAAGCCCCGCAGCAGTGTCCGGGAAACGCTCACGCTTTATGAGACCAGTCACTGGGTTAAAGCCATGAGAGTTCAAGTCTCAGTTTCTTTCCAGCCACACCTCGCTTCTGGCAGCGATGTCTTTCTCACCAGAACCTCCCGACCCTTGGATGCTCGGCAGGAAGCCAAGCAGGCTGGAAAGTTGAAAGATGCTTAGAGATGGTGTCGTGGAGAAAGGAGCTTGGACCGAGGGTACCTATTTTAGATCACTGTTTGCAACACGAATCTACTGCCTTTGAGCGTGCAAGGCAAGGACAAATGCAGAAGGTTATTTGTGCATCTGAGGGGTAGAGATGCAAGGCAGGAAATGCTGATGGCTTTCATTGTGTTCTCCTCCCAGATGCTCTCAGGCACCAGCACGGAGACTGTGGTGGTGGTGGGTGCCCTCCAGAGGCAGGGCTGGTGAAGGAGACACAGCTGTGGTTGTGTGGGCTGAGATGGAGTCATTTATCATTCCTAGTTCCTTAAGTGCCACTGGCTAGGCCCCTAGAACTTGCACCTTGAGCAGCAGCCTCTTCCTGTGCTTTGCTGGTGCTGCTGGCACATCCGTCAGCGAGGTCAAGACCTGCTGCAGAAGTTGCAAGAAACATCTTTCCAGCATCTCTGTTGGCACTGGAGGCCACTGGGTCATCCCAGCACCATCCGTTGCTTTCCATATGAAGCTCACAACTCTTGGCTGAAGCTTCATCATGGAAAAAACTCATAAATGCCCCTTGTCTGTTTTGCCGAGCGTGTGGCCTGCGTTGGCAGAGGACTTGCAAAGAGGCGGCGCTGGGTTTGCAGGCGTGCATTGGTGCTGCCTGGGCGAGGGGGCATCCCCTGGCCCGTGTCTGTCTGTCCGTCCCTGCTGCCCACCTGAAAAGCAGCCCTGCAGAGGTGTCAGCAAGAGCCATTCGAGCAGCTCAGATTGGTTCTCACAAAGCAGCAGCTGTCTCAGCTCTGCTCTTGCTGCACTTTGATCTGACAAGCGTGGACTAGGAGAATTAGCTGTGAGGTCTTTGCTTTTGTGAAATCCGGGTGCTTTGGAGCATGAGGCGTAAGCTGTGAGGACCTGCTCTCCCCAGGGCGGCTGTGCAGAGGGGCTGCACCACCTCCTGATGTGGCTTCTCACACCCTTAGCCTGGTCTGCTTCTCGTCTGGGGCTTTGATTTCCCCCTTAGCAAGCAGAGCTTCTGCGGGGAGCAGGGACAGGTGCCGGGGGCTCTGCTCGAGCAAGGACTGGGGGACCGGGCTCCTGGAGATGTCCATCCTCTGGGACTACTGCCTGGAGAAGTTCCCTATTGCTCTGAATCCTGCTGATGCCTTGAAGAGCCTTTTGGGTTGCAGGAAGAACTTAAATCTTGGCCAAGGTTGATTAATTTCTTAAGATTGTAGGCGCAGATGCTGTCCTAGTCCCTTGTCGCTGGCCGTGAGCCCTCTCTTGTGGCTGCGCGGTCGTTCTCATGGTAGCTGGATGAGCTGTCCTCTACCAGCTGTACTTTGGGCTGCAGCCCTCCTAGAACAGCTCATGGTAATTCTTCCTGCTCCTTGCTTGCCTGGTGCAAGTTCTGAATTGCTCTGCCTCAGTTTCCCATCTTGAAACAGTTCCATGTGAGACTGGCATTTGAAAGGCAGAAGATGGCCCAGAGGAGCTCCTGCTGAAGGGCAACACCGTCTCCTGAGCTCAGAGCTCCGCTGGTGAGGGGAAGAGCTATTGATCTTTTTGTACCTTATTTTTTCAACGGATTTGTCAGTTTTCAAATGTTACATGCCGTTAATGATTTGCTGTCTCCACTTGTGTTTTAAAGTCTTGCTGTTCACCTTTTGAGAGGTGAAGCGTGCGAGAGTTGGCACCCAGGAGGCACGCTGGAGAGCAAGATACTTTCTGCTTCCTTGGGTCATTTGTCAGCACAAAAAAGAAAAAGAGCAATATTATGCAGGAAGGCAAAGAGGGGCTTCATTTGCCCATTGGGCGTGGAGACCTTTGGGGTTCTTTCTGTCTTGTTGTCCCTGGAGAGCACCAGCAGTACAGGAGGTTCTCCACATGCATGTGTATGGGTGTGTCCCTACCCTTGGTGACGCTCCATCTGCTGCTCTCCCTGGCTTGAGGAAAGCTCAGGTAATTCATCTTTCATTAAACAGAGGAAGGGTTTTATCTCCTGCTCTCGATGCATCCTTTATTCCATCTCCTGTGTCTCAAGTCCAACCTACAACTCGAGGCTGAATCAGACCTGTCTGAGCAGGCAGTTTGGATCGGACGGGGCAGGTACGCAGCCGCACCTCGAGCAGCGTGAACAAATCTGGCTGCATCCCAGCAGCCTGGTCTGGGAGAGTCTCTGCTGGTTGCTCTTGGGCTGGTCCTGCCAAGCCTTAGCATTGCTTCTGGGGGAACTCAGGGAAACCCACCCTTGCTTGGCAGGTGTTCCGAGTGCCTCTTTGGTCCTTCTGTGGGTTTTTGCATGCCTGAAGAAGTGGTGGCTTTTCATCCACTGAGTCCACAGGAGCTGATGCTTCTGCCGGGAGGAGCAGAGGAGAGCACGGTGTCCCCTCCCGTGTGGGTGAGGGTGCTGCCAGCATCGGCTGGAATGTTGCATCTGCTGGGATTCACCCTCCGGCACAGCCGGGCTCCTGCCCCAGCCCCTGCCTTTGTGCCATGTCTCAGGAAGCATCAATCTGCTGACAGAAATCAAGAGGTCACAACATCTGCCATCCTCAACCACCCCTTCTATGTTTGGATGATCTGGAAGACGTGGGTGAGCCAGGAATCCTAGGGACTCGGCCACCTCTCCAGGGGCCATGGAGCAGCACATCCCGACCTGAGATGCCCATGTCTTCTCCAGGTGAGGCTGAGCTCGGCCCGCTTCTGCTGCTGGGCACGTGTGTACCTGCAGCGGCTGCTCCTGCTTGGGCTTCACTGGTGGGGTGCTCGGCAAGTGGCTGCTTTGGTGTGGCCCCAGCGACAAACGACTCCTCGGATGCTCGCGGGCTTCTTAGCCGTCTGAATGTCAGCGTTAGGAGATTCACATCTGTTACGGTGACCTGCTCACCTCTGCAACGGCACCGCGTCAGAGGGGACGGGGCTGCTCCTTCACTGCTGGCACGCTGGAAGCGCGCTGGGGTTTCTGCTTTGATCTTAAGTCATAAGAAAAAAAGGGTGAATTTGGGGATTTCGACAGCAGAGCCCAGCTGATGTGGGCGAGGCTGGAGGGACTTGGGCGCATGGAAATTTTCTCAAGCCTGATCCCAGACACAAGTGCAACGTTGCCGGCTTGTCCGCCAAAGGGGTAGGAGCGTTTCCCATAGGAAATGCCCACGTCCTTCCCGTCGGGACACGCGTTGCTGGGGACCCGTGTGGGAGCTGCGCTCATGCGAACAAGCGTCGGTTGCTTGGGACCGGAGCAGTGCTCGGGAGGAATCCCGTTGTCTGTCGCAGTGCTTCCGCTGGAGACCAAGGACCGGTTATTTGTGTCTTGGTCTTCAGCTCCTGTTTTGGCTTTTCTGAGGCATGTCTCCCATGCTGTGCATGGGGGGTCTGACCCCTCGGGGGGAGCCCAGCCCCGTGGGGCAGCTTTTCCCTCTGGCACACATCCACATGGCTCGACTGGGCTGTGCTGGCTCTTCTGCTGGGGGCCAGTGCTCCCCGAACCCCCAGGCTGGGTGTCCTGGTTCCTCTTGCACCATCTCGTCACCAGCTCCCTGAGCCCCGAGACCTCACTTGGTTGGGGTGTAGCTGACACCTCCTAGGAGAAGAGAAACAAGTTATTTTCATGAGCTCGTTTGTGTTGGGAATTTGACGTCCACGTTGCTTCCAAGGCTGGCCAAGATGTCGTCATCTTCAGTGGCAGGGTTGGCGTTGCGGGCAGCGCCTGCAGCTTTGGTGCCATCTTCTGCAGCTGCAGGTTGGCACAGCAGTGCTGGGAGCTGGCACGGCAGGGATGTGGCATGGACACCGCTCTCCACATGGCGCTGCTCCGGCAGCGGCCGGGCAGGATGTGGTCCCCGTGGTGCTGGGGTGACCACGTCCCATTTACACCTCAGCCAGAAACAGTGTCCGGGGATGCTCAGGGGTTGCCACTTGGGAAAAATTCCAATTAAAGTTCAGGATTGGAGGAGGGCGGCACAGCCGTGGGGAGGCCCAGCGCTTGGTCCTCAGCAGGGACCCCCCTCGCACCCGCGCTGCCGCCATGCCCCAGCCTCGGGGAGCCCGTGTGCCTGCCCGCAGTGGGACTCGCTCGGACCCTTCCGCCTCTTCCCTTGGGAAAGAAGGCGCCTTTCCGCTTAGTCTAGTGCCGCTTGGTTCTTAAAGCTGTGATTTTTAATTTGACAGTGTTCCTTGTCAGTCCCGGCAGGAAATATGTTTGGGACCAGCTGGGAAACAGAGAGGGGGGGGGCGGAAAAAATTACCAGAAGGTTTTTTTGCTTCTTTGATCTGTCTCATTTATTTATTTATTTATTTTAACAGAAAGTGCAGCGGGAGAACGAGCCGTCTCCTGCAATCTGCTGCTCTCGGGGTATTAGAGGATGACACCAGCTGGGCTGGTAAAAAAAAAAAACCTTAAAAAAGAATAATCCCAAGCGCACATTAGCAATTAAACACATCACTCGCTGAACTCCAGAGTTTAATCAGTTTCCCCCTCTTTTTCTTTCCCTTTTTCTTTGGTTTCTCTTTCATTCGCTCTGCGCTCGCCGGGCGCTGTGCCGCAGGCAGACACCCGGGCGGTTTGTATTCCGCTCAGGCGCAGCGAGCGCCGGTGCCCGCGGGACGCGGCTGCGGGGAGCGAGGAGGCCGAAGTCCCAGCTCAGCCCCGGCCTGGGGAGCAGCCGGTGGGGCTTTGGGCTCTCTGCTGGTTGCAGAGCTGGTGGGGTTGTCTCTGGCTGTGCTCCCGGTGCTCGGCTGGATGGAGCGAGGTGATGTGCTGCCGAGCGGTGCTCGCAGGGATCCAGCTCTGGGTGCTGAGCCCCTGGCCAGGATGGGTGCTGCTGCGGGTGCCCCGCACTGGGTCCCTGCAGCTGTCAGGGCTGCAGACCCTCCATCACGAGCATCTCCACTGATGTGATGTGAGGGTATCCTTCAACTGCAGCCAGCCCCCCTGGAGATGTGTCTGCCCATGGGTGACTTTTCCAGCAGCTCTTTCTGAGCTGTCAGGAGACCTCCCAGCCTGGAAGCCTTCACCCTGCAAACTACCAAGTGGCAAATCCCCGAGAGCCATGCTGGGCTGCCACTGGGGTCCCTGTTTGTGCTGCCTGGGAGGTGGTTCCTGGGTGGATTCTCCTTTGGTGACCCTCTGCCTCTCCTTCGCCGCAGCACATGCCGCACTGCCCCGTGGGTGAGTCATGGCCGAAGCCAGGAGGTTGCACGTGCGTGGCTGTGTGGGGTGGCTTGGGCCTGGGCTCTTGCTCTGGGCTTTTGTTGGGCTTCAGAGAGGAGCAATCTCAAGCAGAAGGTATCCCTTGACAGATGGAAATCAGAATGGTTGTTTCTGCTCATGGAGCTGCTGGATCAGTCTCCCTTGGGTCACAACTTCTGGGGTGATGGCAAATGTTGATTTGATGACACTGCTTTGGTGGAGCACAAGGTGGATGATGCCTTTAGGTCAAAACTCTGAGCATGGGGTTTCGATACGCTGAATTTGTACCACATGCCGAGAGGGATTTCAGTTAGAACATCTTTATGCATCCATGGAGGGATTTGCTGGAGGACACAATGTGCTTGGGGATTGGTGGGAACTCAAACCCTGAAAGTCAGTGTGGGCCAGTCTTCAATGATAAGCTGTAGAAATGTCCCCTTTTGGCGTGCTGAAGCCTGCCCGCGCTGCGTTCCTCTCATCTCGCTGCTGCTTTGCAGTCCTAATTTCCATGTTTTATCCATTTCTGCAAGGTTTGAATGAGTCCTGGAGCTGCTTCTGCCTGCTGATAACGGGCAGCCCCCAGCAAGGTGTTGCACTCAAGTGCATCATTGAGATAAATTGTCTCATAAATTACCAATGAAACCAACTCCTCTGCTCCAGCTCGGTGGTGTCCCGGCAAAGGAGCCGCGCAGTTTTCATGCAGCAGCGTGGCCAAAGTCTCTTTTATGTTGGGCCAGGGCCCTGGGAAAGGAAGATGGAAAGCTGATCTGGGAACCCCCCTTTCCCACCCATCTTCCCACACATGCTCTTTGAAGGGGCTTCACAGCATGAAGGTAGGAGTGAATGTTCTCCAGCCTCTCCTGACCCCAGCTTGGATGGCATGGGCCAGGCAGCTTTTTTTTTTTTTTTTCTTCCCCCTCCTTTTCATCAAAACTCTGGTTTGAGCCATGCAGGAAGGTGCTGCTGCAGACCTGCTTCACCATGGGCCTGCCGGGGCTTGGCCAGCCTCAGCAGCAGGACAACACGGGCTTCTCACATCAATATGCAGTGATTTTTTGGAACGTAGCAAAATATCCCACTCGTCCGGAGCAGTGCTTTTATGATCCAGGTCTAGAACTACCTGCATTTTTATCTGTTTTCTTTTTTTACCAACGGGCTGTGCCGAGAAGCTTGTTGGAGCAGCTTGGGCTCCTTTGGGAGGAGCTGAACATCTCTCTTGGGTGGAGAGCACGTCCCGTGGAGAAGGGCTGCTTGGCCATGCTGCGGTTTCTGGGCAGTTATGAAAGAGTTGGTGTCCTTAGCCTGGGTTCCTTTGCATTTGGAGTGGACCCTTTTAAGACAATGTGGGGGTCTTTTCCCTGTCTGTGCCTCCAGGAGACGATGCAGAGTCTCCCCTTGGTGCACGGTGAAGTGTTCGCTGGGAGCAGTGTGGGTGGGGGTACGCCGGGTGCAGTCTGGGGATGTAAAAGCTGTAACGATTTTAGGAGAAGGGGAGATATATCGGGACAGAGCTGTTTCTCCTCCCCTGGGGACCTTGTGGCTCTTGGGCTTTCTTTTCTTTGTAGAAAAACCCGGTTTCTTGGGTGTCGAAACCCAGCAGCGGCACACGGGCACGATTCGGCAGTGGGTTAGAAACAGGGGGAGCGGTTCCAGCCTGAGCTTTCACCACGGTGACAGAGCGATTTCCCCCTCCCCGGGGAAGCAGCTTTCCCATGGGATGCAAGGCTTGGACCCCCTTTGGAGATTTATTTGCTGAAGGGCAAGAAACCCGTCCTGCATTTCCCCGCCGCCGGTGGCCGGGGCAGAGGGCAGCGTGGCACGGCCCCTCGCAGAACCGCCGTTCCGTAGCAGACAGGCTGTGCGTGGTGTGTGAAGGGAGGGGGATCTTATTCCCGGTGCAAGACTTGTCCTTCCTTCTGTCTCAGGTGGGGCAGGGTTGGGGTGAATCGGAAGCCCCTGTGTGCCGGTACGGGCCCGTGGTGTGCGGGAGGGTCTGGTCACAGCCCGGCTCAGCTCTGCCTGGCAGCGCCCAGCCGCTGCGAGCTGTTCCTGCCCTGCCGGCTTCCCGGGAGCCCGCTGGTGGGAAAGTGAAGCGAAGAGAATCGGAAAGGAGCTTGCTCCAAGATCTGGGCGCGATTTGGTGCCTGGGTCTGCGCTGTGTGGCGGGAGGAGGCCACAGCTGCTCCCCCAGCTCTGTGCCCAGAGCCGAACCGGGAGCACAGCCCCGCCGTTCCCTCTCGCCGGCAGCGGGGTCACAAAGCTCCTGGATCGGGACTTTGCTGGTTTTATCATGGGTGTGAGGTTCCTCTGAGCATCGCTGGGGTGGTGGCACATCCGTGCTGGGCTGATGTGAAGAGGCTGTTCTGTTTGGAGTCATCATAAGGACTGTCTGTGGATCTTAGGGACTCTTTGGGGTGACGTGGCCGTGGCAGAGGCGTTTGTACTCAGCGGGGTCTTTCCCTGACGATGGGCGTTTGGTGGTGGTCCTGCCAGAGAGGTCAGCCCCGGCTCCGAGCTCCATTCACTGCCGGGCTGAGGGACAAGGAAAGCTGGGGGAAGTAGGGAGAATAGAGAGTAAAAGAGAGAGTAAAAGTGACGGCTTCTGAAATAATGTAAATCCAACTCACGCCCAAGCAGTGAGTTTATCTTTCAAGTTATCCACCGCTGAGGTTTGCTTGACCTTGGATAGCTCTTCCTGGGTAAGCGAAAAGGTCCCTTACACCTGTAATGATATCCTGTTGGGAAGGGCTGTTTAGTGCTCAATATCTGCTTTTTCAAACTGCTGTGAAACACTGCCATCGAAAAATAGAAATAAAATGCTAATCGTGCTGGTCCCACGGCCCGTGACAAGGCCTCTCACAGAAGATGTGTGCTCGTGGACAGGCTTGCCAGCACATGTATCAGCGGTGTCAGAGGGAACAAAAAGTTCCCGTTAGCAAAGATCAGCTTTTCAAAGAAAGATGAGGGGATTGGGGGAAGAAAGTAAAGGAAAGAAAAGGAAACTAGATAAAAGTTTGGTGAGCAACCCTCTTTGTGGAGGGCTCTGCTAGGAAGATCAATGTGGTGGTTTTATTTTTGTGCCTTGACACTGCTGAGTTTTGAAAGAGTCTTTTGACCCGTTGGTGAATGTGCAGGAAGGGAGCTGCTGGAGAGGGAGGGCCCGGGGGTGCAGGCAGGGGTACAGGCAGGGTACGGGCAGGGAGCATGTTTATCCTGCCAGCGTTTCGTTGTAATAACGCACAGATCTGCTACAGACAATGTCCGCGGTGCCTCGGAGCGCCTGTGACCGCGGCAAAGGGTGCGGAGAGGCTGCGGTTGTGCTGGGTGTGGGAACCCCGCTTGTTCCTTCCATGCACGGTCCCCCCACGTCGGGGCTCTGTCCCTGAGCTTCCCCCGCGGCCCTGGGGCTCGCCCGCCCCATCTCCGTGCCCGCTGTGGTTTGGGAGCGAGCCCCAGTGCCGAGGAGCCGGGATGCTCTGCGGCAGCTCCCCGCAGCTGGGTGAAGCTCCAGCCTCCCCGGTCCCCGGTGGAGCTGCCGCTGGGGCAGGCGGTGCTGCCGGTGCGATGCCGGTGGTGTGGGGGTTCTGGAAAGCCCACCCCTGGGGAGCAGCGGGGACGCGAGAGCCTCGGCTTTCATGTCCCATAGAGCGTCGCAGGGCTGGTTTGCGTGTTATTCTGAGACTGTGCAGAGAAGCTCAAAAGCTGGCTCAAATCCACTCCAAAGGCTTGCAAAAAGAACTCGGAGGCAAATAAAGAGTACCCACGAGGTATTTGTTTATTTTCCAAAACTCTCGGGATTTTCCAGCTGGTCTCGTGACTCACTCGGGCTCTGACTCACCAAAGCTCAGTGCTGGGGCTTGGCAGCCTGGGACTTTCTGCTGCTGTCCCAGAGCTGCTGGGGCCGGGAGCTGCTGGTGGGGGGCTGCTGCAGCCCCCCCAAGGGCTCTCATCTCCCCGCTGCAGCCCAGCGATGCCCGCACCGCCTGCATGCTGTAGCAGCTCCCCAGCCCCTGTGGTGTTGGAGCTTTAGCTCTCAGGAGGTGGAAAGCTGCCTGCCCGAGGCTCAAAGCACTGCTTGGTCCATGCTGGAAAACCTCGTGCATGGGAAAATGGTCTGAGGAGGGGGCAATGCTGGTGCCGTGCCCTTCAGCAGCCCCCTACAGAGGTAAGGAGTGGCCCTGGGGCTCTGCCCACCAGGCTTTGGGCTCCCCTTTATAGAATCATAGGCTGGTTTGGGTTGGAAGGGACCTGAAAGGTCTAGTCCAAGCCCCTGCAGGGAGCAGGGACATCTGCAACCAGAGCAGGTTGCTCAGAGCCCCGGCCAACCTCACCTGCAATGGTGCCAGGGATGGGGCAGCGACCACCTCTCTGGGCAACCTGGGCCAGGCTCTCACCACCCTCAGCAGCAAAAATTTCTTCCTTCTCTCTGGTCTGAATCTCCCTCTTTCAGTTTCAAACCATCCCCCCTTGTCCTGTCCCAACAGGCCCTGCTCCAAAGTGTGTCCCCACTTTTCTGACAGGCCCCTTCAAGTCCTGGAAGGCTGCAATAAGGTCTCCCCAGAGCCTTCTCTTCTCCAGCCCTGCCAGAGAGCAGATCTATTTCCTTTCTGCTTCAAGGTATCTCTGACAAATACTCATCTTGACTTTGGGGTTTGGGTCGCCCAGGGCAGCGATGAGCTTTCTGCCTGTGCGGGGGCTTTGGTGCGGTGCCCGTGCTGGACTGCTGCGGCTGCTGCTGGGTTTGCAGGGAGATGCTTTTGTGACGGCAGCTCTCTGTGGTTTGCTAGAGCACTTAGAAGACCATTTGTGGTCTTTTTCTGCTCGTGGGGTCCAGCTGGACGCCAGTCGCACCCTGACGCGCTGCCCGCGGGGGCTGCGTGCTCCCGGCCCCCGTGCCTGGCAGTGCCCCCGTCCCACGGGGCTGCTGATAAACGCCCGGCGCTGAACCCGCGGGCAGAGGAGCGAGTGTCCTCCCTCCACGCTGCCCTTCGAACGTGGCCACGCGCAGCTACGTGTCGACTCAGCAAAACCAGCGGAAGGTGCGGGTACTTCCCGTTGTACGCGTTTCCACCCAGGGCTGTTTTTCATTTAAATGATAGGAGCCAGCCTGCCTTGGAAAAACAGTGTTCTCAAAGCCACTGACTCGGGCAATAAAAATAGTATATAGTGGAGTTACTGTGTCCTGCAGAATGAGCATGATTCACTGATTCGTGGTGCTCCTTGCAGCTGAGGAGCTCAGCAGCTGGCATGTGCTGGGCGGGAGGACCCTGCACAGGCTGGGACCGGGATAAGTGGGTCCTGTCCTGGCTTTGCTTGGGTCAGAAACCTTTGTGAGAGTTTCTGCTGCCCACCAGCTGGACGCTGGATCTGGGCACATTTGGGGTGCTCCCTGTTTCACACCCTTGGGGCTCACCGGGTGCTGCGGTCGAGGTTGTGTCTGGAACGCTGCAGCTCGTTGTGGTCAGTGAAGAGTTTTCAGCACGGGGCAGAGCAGCTCTGCAGCGGCTGCCCAGGCTCAGCCATGCTTTTTGGTGGGCACGGTGCCCGCAGTGCCCAGGAACGGGGCTGAGAGGCAGCGTGAAGCCTCTCTGGGACACCCGGAGCTGCACAGTTGGGAACAATCTGGTAGACAATGTGGGCTCTACCCCAGGCAGGGTGTCTGCTGGGTCATGCTCTGCTCACCGCGTCTCTGGGCATCTCTGCCTATCTATATTATTATCCTGAAGTCTGCAGCTATGGGAATCCTGGGCCGGGACGTAGGAGAAGCTCAGCTTGCTTTTTAAGTACACAGCTTTGTGACCTTTAAATACTCAAAAGACAGGAAGCAGATAAGAAGGTTTCTGTAACCTTCTGGTTGGGGGATGCCTGGGTGATGGCAATTCACCACTCTTCAGGGCTGAAGTGGGGTGTGAAATTTCTGATTCCTGGGGTTTGTTGTTTGGTTTTTTTTTTCCTGTGTTTTTGCAAAGTGGTTTGGTTGTATCAGAGAACAGGGCTGGAGGAAGGCAGATGTTATCACAGACAGTTATGAGCACAAGTAAAATAAATCCAGGCACCTCTTCTATAGGCAAGCCCCGTTTCCCTTGGTCCTGTGTCCTGTGCTCTGCCTTCGGTTGTCCTACTCCATCCCTGGGCGTTTGCAAGGGCTGCCCCAAAGCCTCGCAGCAGCTCATTGCTTCAGTACATTTGGGTTTTTTCCAGAAGAAGAGCTAACCCTGCCCTCCAAGCTTCAACCGTGGCTGAGCACGAAGATCCTTTGAGTTTTCTAGGGAAATAATGGAAATTTTAGGGCTTTCCCTCCTAGTGTGGAGGAAGAAGGAGAATTTTTCCTTTTCTCATTTTCAGAAATGGATGGCTTTTTCCTTGAGGAAGGAACAAGGACCAGCAAGAGCTTTGCACTTCACTAGGCAAAGCTTTGGCCAAGCTTAAAGCAGCTGGAACAGGTTTTGGCGTGAGCGGTTACCCTCGCGCTTGGCTTGAAGGCTCCAGCGGTCCCTCCCCTGCGCCTTTTCCAGATGTTGTAACTTTTTGCAAAGTCTGTCTTTGGTTGGTTTTTGGCCTTTCTCGTCAAGGTGGCTGTCAGAGAGGCTTTGGCCAAGCCTGTTCCACGCTGTGGAGCAGGTGGGGAGCTCCCGGGTGCTCGGTGCTGCCCGGGCGTGCCGGCTGGCCCGGGGTCTTCTTCTGGGGGAGAGCAGAGCTGGGCACACGGTCACTTTATCCAGACTGTCCCAACACGCTGTCTTTGGGTGCCTTGGGGCATCTGCCAGCACCATGCCGTGTCCCCGGCCCCCGGGCAGCGGTGGGCTGGGGGGGGCAGCTGGCAGCGGGCAGGGCTGTTTTCTCCAGGAAGGAAAAACCTGTTCAGACATCTTCTCTTGTGCCTGTTGCTGTAAGACGTTGGAGCTTGTGTAATCCATGCGGCTGGTGCCTGAGATCTGCCAGATAAGATGAAAAAATGATGCTCTGCAACGCGGGCTGCTGCGGGTGTTTGGCTGGGGCCAGCGCGGAGGCCGCGGGGACGGGCAGTGGGAGGCTGCGGGCTCAGCACCGAGCTCAGCCCCCCGGAGCCAGCCCTGGCTGTGCTGGAGGAAGCATGTGGGCTTTGCTCTCCCCGGCTACGTGCCCGGCGAGCTCCCTTGCCTGGGATTTCTGCAGTGGGCACGGTGCTGGCTGGTCTGGCGGGCTCTTGGACGCACACGCTTTGGAACGGCAGTGTCCCCTGCATGTCTCTGGTGAAGCTCGCTGTCACATCCCACCCGTCGCAGGGGAACAGGGGTTCCCCAAGCAGCACTAAGGCTCTGAATGCAGAAGAGGCTCCAGACGTGCCTTCTGTCCCATTGCTTAGTGATGGTATGGTGATTTTTTGTTGGGTTTAGGCATTTTGTTTGCTTTTCCAGCAGCAAATGGAAAAAGCAGGCAGAAGGAATGGGATTCTCTGGCGCTTGCGCCTGCACAAGGAGTTAAACTCTTCTCGCAGCTGAAGTCAGTGCGTTTACCCCCAGGCTGAGTTTGTACTGGTGTGCGTCTATCTCAACATCTCCAGCTCTGGTTTTAACAGTCTCACCATGGCTCAACATAAGCAACAAGTCAGCCAACATAAGCCCCATCCTGAGCAGTCGCTTGGCGCGTTGTATCTGCTTCCAAGAGAAACCCGAGGGCTTGCGTCCTTCTCTGTGCTCTGGCAACGCTCGCCACGTGCCCTGCCAGCAGAAGCTTGGCTGGGCCGCTGGCGCAGCCGGGGCGCGGAGCGAGCCCCACGCTGAGCTCGGCTTTCCCAGGGCCGGGTGCTGGGCTGGGGCGAGCCCGGAGTGTCCCCGGAGCCAGCGCAGCCCAACGGCTCCTTCTCTCCGCGGCGTGGCTTGGAGCAGGATGGGAGAAAACGCAGGACGTGTTCCTTGTGAAACGTGGAGCAGCCCGACTAAATGTGGGGGTCTGGAACGTGTCCCCGGAGGCTTCCACCTGCTGTTGCCAGGAAGGTAGAAAAGTCTGTTCAGTGCAGGCAAGTCTCGCACAAAGCAGGAATTTGGAGGTTAATTAGGCAGCAGCCTCCGTGGGCTTTAAATTTGTGCGCCTCCTGCCCAGCTCATCCTTGTTTTTCCATCCAAATTTGTTCTTCTGCAAAGACAGGTGAGGAGGAGAGACCTTGTGCTGCAACGGTCGCCCTCCAGCCCGTCCTTTGCTCCTCACCAGCCCTTCCACTTAATGAAGCAGCCCAGCAGCAGGAGACGGCTGCAGATGAGGGGTTAGGTCTCCCAAAGGGCACGTTGGGCTTAATCGTTCCCGTTTGTCACCGTTCTGCCTGTGCTCAGTGCTGGGATGCTGGTTTCTAAATCAGCCTCGGGGTCTGGTTTCGCTCCTGCAAAGAGGGACGTAGCAAATGCCCCGATGCAAACGTGTTTTCCTGCGGCGGCTCACAACGCCTCTCTCCATTTCTCTTGAGGTTATTAGGAGAGAAGCAGCTGGTTCATCTCCTTTGCATGAGCCTTTCTGTAGAGCGAGGTGGATCCAAAGCAAACAAGGCTGCAAGGGCTGCGTGAGGACAGAGGCTCCAGGACATCCCGGCCGTCCTTGGGCTGTTCAAGCGCGTTTTTGGCTGGGGAGGACTTTGCATGGCCCAGTGCTGGGCCTTGCCCTGCTGCCGCCGTTGCTGGATCCCTCCATCAGAGCCTGCTGGAGCCGGGTGCTGCTGGGTGTAGGGCTGGGCCAGATGCCTGGCTGGAGACCCACCACTCTGGGTGCCACGAGGCACGGACGGGACAGGACAGGACAGGATGGCAGGTCACCAGTGGCTTGTCCACAAGCAGTCCCAGCTCCCAGGGGGACAACTGTGTCCCTGTCTCGCTCCCCGACTGCCGTCCCCATGACGTGCAGGGTGGGCAGCCCCAGCCCCCTCCCTTGGCGCGTGTGTCCGAGGGGTGCCAAGGGGGACCTGCCGCCATCCCGGGTGGGAAGGACCCCCTCTGAGGGGTAAATCCAGGAATATTTTGGTGCCTTCTCTTCCGGCCCCAGTGCCCGAGTGCTGATAAACAGCAGCAAGGTTTGGGGATGCCTTTCAAAGCCTGATACTGGTGTTTTGTGACAATTAATCTTGCTATTTATATCAGTATAATTAGCGACGTTATTAACATTATCAAGGCGCCACAGCGCTAATTATATGTCTGCTTAACATGTGCTATCAGTGCTGTTTAAAATCCAATGTAATTCTGCTTGACATTATCCCTACCATTAGTATTATTTGTTGTGTGCTGCGGAAGATAATTTGATGCTTCTAATCGCTGCGATACCCATTAGGCAACTGTCCCCACTCGCCTGAGCTTTTGAGAACAATGCCACCAAGTGGTGCAACTTTCTGAGGGACGTTTCCCCATGAAATCTTCCCCATTTTTGGAGTCCCCTATCCTTTGGGCTCTCCCTCAGAAGGAAGGGAACTCTTGGAAAATCCTGCCCACCAAAACAGAGTAAGTAGATCTGTGCTCTGGGGTCTGTAGGAGCTTCTCTGGCCTTTTTTACTCCTCTTCTCCCCCTGCCAAGGGCTAAAATATTTCAAATTTGAAGGTAAATACAGCTGAAGAGTAGGGAGCCTGGCTTGAGGGAACTTCTCCAGTTCCTTCAAAGACTAAGGAAGCTGGTGAGGATTTCTGCTTGCTCCCCACGTGCCTTCCATCAGAGGGGTTCATCCCCTTTTCAAAGATCCTCTCCCATTGCTAAAAATAGGGTTTTACAATCTAAACATGGAGTGAGGTGCCTGTACATCTAGTTTGGGACCACAGTAATGGTCTAAACATCAGGGTGGGCTTCTTGCCTTTCCCCGCTGCGGCTCCTCCAGTGCTGACGTGCCCTGGGAGCGATGCCCGGCAGCACGGGCACTCGAGGTCCCTGCAAGACCCCATGAACTTCCTAGTCCTTTTCCTTGCCCTGTGCACGTCTCCTGTGGCTTTACCTCTTGGGAAGCCACCTACCAGGAAGGCCCCTGGGGAAGCCTTGGGTTTTTTCTTCCCTGTGAGCAGACATCCTCATCTGGATGATGAGGACCTGAGAGCCAGGTCCCACAACATCTCTGCCGGCTGCCCAGGGCCAGCCTGTCCCGGCTGCCCACCCGCCTGACTCCTGGAGCAGGATCTAAACTGAGGTAAATCCTGAGATAAAGCAAAGGGATGCTTTTGCTTTCTGACTTCCTCGCGGCTGCTGTGGATGCCTCAGCCTCCTCTCCTCCCGCCGCTGAAAAGACGGGGGGGGGAAGGAGAAAAAGCAATGGGGAATTAGAAACCAGCTGCTGAAGTGTTTGATCATCTTGTTTGATCCTCGGAGCTGGGAGCAGAGTTTTTTTAGGGCACGCTGGGAGAGGGAAGGCACCAGACAGTGGGCTCTGTGCTTCGTTATCGCTCCTCTGCAGCCGTCTCAGTGCCCGCTCTCCAGCGTGAGAGCCTGAAAGAGGGAGCGGGCGTGAGGGTGGAGAGGTAGAGAGCGGGACAGGAGCAGTAAATGTTTACATGGTGCTGGTGATGTCTCTCCTGCCCTGAGCTGGGATGGGCTCTGCCTTGTGTGAGTGGGTGCTGTGAGGGTGCTCCCTTGGGCAGGTTCTGGTGCTTCTGACTGCCGAGCTCGGAGGTGCTGAGCCCTGGTCCCCCTCGGTGGGGCGTGCCCGGGGTGGGATGGGTGTCACAGCCCCAGACATGAGTGTCACAGCCCCAGATCCAGCAGCCCCTGTCCCACCATAGCTGTATGACAGCCCTTCTCTAGCTGTAGTGTCTGGAGTGGGGCATTGCTGTGGGTTTCCACAGGGGTTTCCAGGGACTTGGGGGGGTTCAATCCAGACCCCCAGCTGGAGGGTGGGGGACTGAAGCGGGCTTCCAGCCTCCTGGACTTTCCTTATGGCTCAGCCTCTTTCCACCGCTGGGCTGGGGCTGGGAGGAGATGAGGTCCCCAGCCAAGCCATCAGGAACCCCTTTGATCTGCCTGTGAACAGGGGACCGTGGCCAAAGAGGGGTGGTTGGGTGAGAGGGTAAAATCTTGGAGGTCCACTGCGCTCTTCTCCTTCCCCTGGAACAGGCAGGAGGTTTTCCTCCTTTGGGCTTTCTCACTGAGCTCTTCCCCTCGGTGTGGAACTGCCGCTCTCCCCATCCTTGGTCATGAGCACCAAGTTCTCATGACCGTTCCCAGCGCTGTCCTCCTCCCAGACCCTCACCCCGCTGTCCTCTCCCCTCGAGCACGGACCCAGCCGATGTGATGCGGCTCTGCCTGGATTCGGCTCCTGGCCAGAGGAACTGGCAGAAATAAACTGTGAGGGAAGGGGTTGAATCCACCGTGCCATGGTGGATGGACGCGGAGCAGCGATGAAGGCAGTAAAAGCCAGCAGCGCAAGGAGGAGGAGAGACCAAATAAATGCACAAGGTGGGACCAACGGGCAATCCGCAGGATGAGCCCTTGCAGATATAATTGATGTGTTTTATTGCTGATTAATATTTTAGATTAAAATCATGTTCTGCAGCATTTTGGGTTAGTAAAGCTAAACCCTGCATCATGGTCAGAACAGGAGTCAAGCTCCCCTTGAATTGATTTCTTGCCCGTCATTTGTCATCGACCTCTGGGGCTGTATCTTTCTGATCTCTGCAGAATTCAATACCGTTTCTGCAATAATTTGAAATGCAGGAGCTTTAGCGTCACTTTCAAGCTAATTTTGTATTTGTAATTCAAAACATATCTCCCCGGTGTTTAGGCGTGAATTCTACTTCTAATTCATTTTATGCGTGTCATATTCGGTTTTGGAAGAGCTGAATCTAAATACTGATGTGCAGACCAGGCAGCGGGGAGAAGTGGGTGTCGCAGGTACCCTCCTTGCAGTTTTTCATTACTTTTTTTTTTCATTACTTTTTTTTAATTTGGACTGGGAGTGTGATAGAAACTGAACGGAGCAATTAGCGAATCTTTGATGAGACTGTTATCTATCTGGTGAAGATCACAAAGCATCTTCTTTGTTGTTGAATGGAAGCCAGATGTTCCTAGGAAACGTATGAATCTTCCATTAATTTCTCTCTAGCACATCCCTAAACTTTTGGTGAGGCCAGCACTGGCTGGATTTCCTCCCTCTCTGCAGCAGAACCTTGATTGTTTATTAGGTACAAAAGCAAATTTGCGTAAACGATGCGCCGAATTCCAGACTCCCCTTTCAAAGCCTCAGATGGGGTGTTTAAGCCCTTCAGAAGGTTAAAGCCCTTTCGGGGAGGCTCAGGAAAGGACCAGCAAAGCATTTGACCTTTTTGGTGGAACTGAGATGGTTCTTTGACCCCGAAAGGCCCCCAGGGAGCTGCCGGCGGGAGGCTGAGCCCAGGGCTGGACGAGGGAGGGAGACCTCATGAGGGCGAGTAGCTCAAGAGTAGCTGGGTCTCTGATTTGGAGCTTCAGGTCTCCAGCTGTTTTTAAGAGTTCTGAATTTATCCCAATATTGCTGCTCTAACAACCTGTGCTCCTTTCTTTTTCTTTGTCAAGGGCACATTTTTCCTCTTGTAGGAAGTCCTGACGTGAATCATGAGCATCTGCTTGTGCTAAAACTTCCACCTCTTCCATGACGTGCCTTTTGTTGCCACGTTTTCCACGTGTCTGAACATGGCAGGGCCAGGCTCCTGAGGGATGCTCAGCCCAGGCCTTTGACATTGTCCTGCCACAGCTCCAGCCCACCAGAGCCATTGGGATCCACTTCACTGGCTGCACTGGTTCATTGTAGACTTCCTACAGTTCCTCCTTAGGTCTTCTGCACATGGTGTTCTTCCTCATAGTCCAATATTCCTTTTCGTGTTTTGTGTTCAAGGACGTTTATGGTCTTTATTTTTTCACTTAGGAACCTTTAGTGGCAAAGAAGTTTGTTGCTCTTTTAGTTAGTTTGTTCTCTTCTACCTTCAGTAATTGATCCCAAACGTTATCAGGGGCACTTAAGTCTCCTGCTATTCTGATGCTCCCCGTGTGCCTCAGATCAGTATTTTTCAGGCTTTTTTTCCTGGAAATCCATCTCTGCATGAGATTCTCACGTACCCGTAGGAATATTCTTAAGGGCACTTCACAGCCGTGCCATTATCTGCAGCAAGAGCAGTCAACATAATTGTGCGATCATTAGTGAACCCGTGAAGACTCGTGTTCGCTGGAGTTGGTCTCCACCCACCTTCCCTTCCTTTTTAGGACAGCTTCTAAGGGCAACTTTTATGTTATTCTTTCCCTTTGCCTACCATGTATTCATAGAAATCCTTCAAAGGATGCATCTTCTGTTCCACCAGCCAGTCCTTCCACGAGGATATGCATATTTATGGGAGCGAAGATGTGTTGTCTGTCTTTTACACTTTGAAAGGAGTTTTGTTCACTTTTGGCTTCAAAGCCAGTGGTAGCAGGGTCCTGCCAGCTCCGGTCCCACTCCTGTTTCATGTCTGACAGTCCTTCCTCAGCTGTCAACCAGGGTGACTTTGCAGGGTGTGTTTTCTCATGGTCTAATCTGTTGTTGAGCTGTGTTGTCATTAACTTTGTCCTCTAGTTACTCCTCTGTGTTCAGAAGGTGTCCTCCAGGTGCTCGGTGTGTCCTGGTTTCTTATCCTTTCTCCACGTCTGAGGTTGTAAACCCGTATTAGAGGCTGTGATCTGTGGCAAGTCCTTTGAAGTCTCTGCCTCCCAAGGGTTTTGTGTGGAACTTCTGCCTGACCTTGACCCAGGTCCTAGGTGGGTTTCTCCATGATCTGGCTCGTGAGATGCTGCTGGTGTAGCTCTCTGGGCAGGGGACCGTGTAAGCCTTCCGCCACGCCAGGGTCTCACAGACCTTAGGAGGTCCAGCAGGCCCTGTCAAGTGAGATTTGGTCACCTCAAGTGTCTTTAAAACACTGAGTATCTCAGGGAGGAATGTGCTCTGCTGTCAGCACGAAAATCCTCCGTCCACGAGGCAGGGACCTGCGGCAGCATCTCTGAGGGGTGGAAGGAGCTTGTTCCCTTGCAAGGTCCAGAGTGATCAAGAACAATCAACAGGCTGTTGGTTTTTTCTGGCTAAAGAAAGCTGGTTTTCTAGCAAGGTGACAGGTTTGTCGTCTTGTCACCCATGTGAGCGGGCAGGGGAGGGGGCAGACGCTTTCTGGGGTGCCGTGGCCACACGCTTCTGTGCCGGAGGTCAAGGAGAGCTGGAACAGAGAAAGCACATGGTAAATGGCTTGATCTTGAAGGTTCCCACCTTTTTCCTAGTGAGGCATTTTGCAAGGGTGTTTTCCTAACTCTGACTTTTTAAGAAGGGGGAGAATCTTTGAAATTACTTTAATTTTTCCTGGTTTTGAATATTTTTGGATGAGTTTGCTCTTCTTAGCCTGGAGTCACATGTGCTGGGGATGCTTGCATCCAGGGCAATCCTTTGGATGCCCTTTCTCCTCAGTGGAGAGAGAAGTGCCTCCGAAGCACAGTTCCCTCAACTCCTTTTTGAGGGAACCTCCCAGCAGGAGGTTGGTCTTTTGTTAATGGTTTCTGCTTCCCACCATTAAAAATTCAGGAAGCCCAAACACTTTGTGCAGCTGTGGAGGTTACGTTATAACTGCCCAAGTTCAGGTAGTTCATTCCCACCTTTCTGTTCTATTGGAGTGGGTCAAAATAAAAATAAAATTTTCATTTCAGTCTGAGGAAAGGCCAAACCTTCTCAGACTCTTCTGTTGATGAGGCCAGGTTGGATGGGGCTTTGAGCAACCCGCAGCTGCTGGTGGGATCTACCATCAGAAAACCACCTCTTTGACCTCCTAGCCCTGGCCTGGAGGAAACCAGAAGTCACTAACTGGAGGAAAATTCCTGGAGAAAGACATTGCTTGGAGCAGTGGAAATGTTTTCCTTCCACTCCATCTTTTTAAAGGAATAAATAAGAATAGTGGGAGATACACAGATAAGCTCAGGACTCATCGTGGTTTGGGCCTTTTTGCATCAAATGTAGCAAATTTAATAAGATGTCTGAAAATCGCATTCTTTTAAGCGGAAAAGCACGCGGCCTGGCTCGGGGAGCCAAGCCATGGAGTGTTTAAATAGGACAGCTCAAAGGAGCAGAAAATGGTTAGATGGCTTCAGGAATAAAAACGGGCCTGTCACAGTCAGGATGGATTTAATAAAATATTTAAACAGTTTTCAACACTTCTGCGACAGTACCGAAACCCGTGATAATATCCAGTAGTAGAAGAATCGCTTTGAAAACATTAAAGGACGTAAACACTGCAAGGACCTGAATCGGCTGCGCGCGTTCCTGCGGACGCACTCGTTAACCGAGCTCTGCAGAGCCTCCTTAGCTCCTCGTTGTGGTTTTAGGCTGGAAGGTGAGGGAACAGCTGGCGCCGGGTCCTGGGGTATGGTCCCACCTTGATGTGCCCTGTCCCCTTGACCCTTGCTGGGCACAGGGATGAAGCCCTTGGGGATACCTTGTCCTGGAGGCTCATCTCTGGGGTCAGGGTCTACCCAAACGTGGATCCAAGAGGTGGCTGTGGGTGCTGGGACCAACCTGGCTACACCAGAGCCGGTCTTCATGTTTCTCTGGCTGCATGGTTGGGTTTTCCAGCCAGCGCTGGCTCCATGTTAGGGCTGTGGGCATGTTCTTAGGAGCACAGCTACGTGTGCTGGGCTGTGCCAGCAGCGTGCCTCTTCTCCTAGCAACGTGTGCTGCAGGCTGGCTTGGTGCTGCCCCAGGCTTTGTGTCCAGATGCTTCTCTCTTCAGAGCTGACTTGTAAATCAAAGCTTTTTGGTGTCACCAGTAACTCTTGTTCTTCTGACTTGTTGATTCATTTGTAACTTGTTAACATTTTGGAGGTCTGGCACACTGCTGAGTTGGGGTGGCCAGAAAGGAGCCCCATCTCACAGGTCAGCCCTGCACTGTGGCAGCATCCCATCAGACGACCATCTCTGCATTCAGAAAGTGGAGCAAGTGCTCTAGGGTGGCTCCATGAAGCCCAGGAGCTGCAGGAGCCTGCTGTGCTTCAATAGGCTTTCCCCCTGTGTGGACTTCTGCTGGAGTCCTCACGCTCTGTGAGGACTTAGGAGAAGGTCTGGTCACCCTGTAACAGGGAGAGGTGTCAGCTGGCTTGTTCTTGTCTTTTTTCTCATTTTACCCAGGAAAACAGATCAACATGGCTTGCCAGGGAACAGCTCGTTCGTTGGGAGATGCGCTGGTGTGGACGAGCTCCAGCAGCAAGAGGTTATCCATCACCAGCGAGCCATTCCTCTCCTCTCTGCAGGAGGAGGACAACTCGTGCCAAGGACTTGCAGGTGTTCGGGCTCTTGCAGGATCTTTGCCTGAAGGAATATTTTCGGAAGCAAAGCCCCTGTTTCTACTAAGTAGCGCAGGGACAGAAAGAGCAAACAGAGGAAATGTAGGTCCTGGAGGTGTTTGCTGAGCAGCCAGACGGCCAAGCGTGCCAAAACGATGCTTCAGACCGAGTCTGCAACTAATCAGCGGCTTTGGAGACATGACAACTTTAAACTATTTCATGTGATTTTTTTTTTTTTCTTTCCCCTCCTTGGAACTACCTGGGACAGCTTTGCTTTGTAGGAGAATTAGCGTGTTCTCCCCACCCCGTTCCCCTGGTTGCCTTTCTGTAGGAGCAGAAACATGTTGCAGTGTTCCTGGGGAACAGGAGGAGGGTTGACCCTTTGCTTGCACGCCCAAACTGCTTGTATTTAGCTCACAGCTGAAAAAAAAAATCAGGGTGCAATATGCTGAGGCAGTCAGCTGCCTGCGCTGCCGAAAGCGCTTCTGCAGACAATAGGACAAGTGACAGAAAGACGACGGCACTGCCGAGCAGCTCCTGCCTCGTGACACTAATGCATCTTAAGTTGCTTTGGAGCAAAACGTGCTGAGCAAAAGCTGAAATGGAGCACCAGCTTTGGGTGCCTGGCATCACCTGAGCTGGCAGAGCTGACCTAGAAAATCAAGCGACTTGTTCTGATGGTGTTTAGTTGTGCTGGAGAGAGTCTGGAGCAGGAGCCCCGCGCCAGGCAAAGAGGCTCTGCCGTTAGCCCACCCCTGGGTGAGCCTGCTTTGGACAGGGGTTGGACGAGATGATCTCCAGAGGTCCCTTCCAACCCCTACTACTCAGTGATGCTGTGGTCACCTCCACAGGGACCGAGGGGAAGCCCTTGACCAAGAGGTGAGGATGCTTCCGAGGGTGCAGTTCCGTGCGTGCTGCAAAGACAACTTGCAAGGTCCCCCTCCTCATCCCCAGCAGTCGGAGTGGCTCTGGATCTGTTTATCGGGTGTAAACCCCAATGACTTACCAGGTTGAGACCCTGACCAGCTCTTCCTAAACTCACCTTCATGCTGGCTTGGGAAGCAGCTCCAGAGGAAAGATCCGTGGTGGGGAGCCGGGCTGGTGGCTGGGGGTGCCGGGGACACGGTGTGTGACCCGACAGCACATCTTCAGGGCTGAGCATCCTCAGCCTGGCAGAGATGCCAGCGGGATGCCACGGGTGCCCTTCCCCAGCATCATTGGGATGGAGCTGGGGAAGGGTGGGAGGCTGCTGGGGACCTGTTCTCCTGCAGCCGGGGGCTGGGGCACAGGGGGCCAGCAGGAAAGCGTTCTGCAGCTGGTCGGAGCCTGGGGTGAGTGTTTATGTGTGTGTGGTTTGTGTTAGCGGAACGTGGAGGGAGAGGGGCAGGGACCCACGCGCTTTAATGATAGCAATTATAAATGAACAGGGGCAATGAAAAAAGCCCTAAATAAATCACTGAAAGTAAACACTCTCCAGTTTTGGCTGCTTTTGCATGAAGATAAATGTGGAAAGCCAGGCCTGTAATAAGGCAGAGCCAAATGACCCCCTCCCGAGCCCTCCCGCCCATCGGGGCTGCTCTGGGGCTGGTTCCAAGTGAACATCAGCACAGAACAGCAGCGGCTGAAGCCCCCCGTGCCTCCGCTGCCTTTACACAGCCACGTCTGCGGCTTTCCCCAGCTACAGGGCTCTCCAGATCCTCCTGTACAGGGGTTCCTGCTGGTGCAGAAGACCTGGGGCTCAAAGCCCGTGGGAGTCAGTCCCCTGGAGCCGGCAGCTCGGGCAGGAGCAGGTCTGTGCGGCTCGCAGGATCCCCTTCCCCTGCCAGCCTGCCTGGGGCTCAAGGGCTGCTCTGCTCCCATCTACCAGCTGGTTAAAGGCATGAGGATGACTGCATTTCCCAGTGCAGACCAGCTTCCAGACTGGTGGTGGAGTGGGGACCTGCCATGGAGCATGGGTCCCAGCAGCACGGGGTGGGCAGGATGAGCTCCTGCCGCTGCAGGCAGGGCCATGTCTGACAAGGCACAGCAGGCCAGGAGGAAGCCTGGTATTTTTAATAGTTAAGATATTGATTATTATAATAATGTAATAGAGTTATCTTGAGCCCCCAGCCTTGATGCTCTCTTCAAACACGAGTAGAGAAACCTATGGTTTGGTTCAACAGCTTGTTTGGTATTTGGAGAAAAAGGCAAATGCGGAAATTGTTGCTTGTCATGCACATAACTAAAATGTGGACGTTGGTGCTTGCACATTAGAGTCCTGTTACTCAGCTCCTTTGGTTGTTTCTATTTCCTCTGGTCACCTGCAGGTAAACGGGGTGGAGCTGCCAGAGCTGCTGGAGAGGTTCTGCTCCTGGCCGGTGTCGTGGGAGCCGCACGGCCGCGGGTCTGTCTGGGGAGGGCTTGGCCGCTTCCCCCAGGGACCGCGTCCGTGTCCCCTTCTTCTGCGGTCCTTCCAGCCCCCTCTGTGCCCTGAGCCGCTTTTGCTTAGGGATGTGGTGGTGTTTCCTTTTTATCTCTTGTCCTCGCTGCTCTCTGCGGTTTCGGGCCAGAAGATGAACATCTGGGGCCATCACAAGTGTGTTGTAGTGGAGTTAAAACCCAGCCCCTGCACTGGCCGTCGTTCCTGTGTACATACTAAATAACTGCCGGTGTCAACAGAGCTTCCAGTGTCTGATATTTGTTTCAGCATATTGGAGCAGAAGGAAATGGCTCCATCCGCATCTTCGCGCACTGCGCAAGGGGCCGCAGGGCCAGAGGTGCCTCGCCATGGACCCGGGCTGGGGGCTGCTGTGTGAGCATCCGTAATCGAGGAAAACTCTGCCCAGCACTCCAGCATCGCCACAGCCTCAGCGCAGGAAGGGATGAGCACGCAGGGCCAGGTTCTGTGGCTGGGGGAGGAGTGATGCCGCTGTCCCTTGGAAAACTTGGGATGCCGTGGGTGTGTTTTGGCCTCGCGTGCTTCAAAGGGCGCATCCCCAGCTCCTCTCCCCTCCCTGCCCTCCGCCAACAGCCCTGCAACATTAAAGCAGATTGGCTGCAATTTCAAAGCTGCGACTTCAGTGCAGCCGAGTTGGTGAGGAGGAAGATAATTAGCAAGTTGAATGTTCGATGCTTTGCTCAAATTATGTTTAATAATATTGAGCTAGAAGGGAAGAGGGTGGCAGAGCTGTTAGCAGCTGGGTTTTTCATTATCGATAGAGCATTGTTGTGCAAAGCGCTTCCTGCTTAATGAAGGCACCCTGGGTTTTATTTCATTTTTCAAGCCTGTTTCCGCACTCTGCTTCGCCCGCCATTGGCTAGCAATTTGCAGGATTGCGAACGAGCTTGGAGTATTTTAGGAGCCAGTGGTTTTTCAGAAATGAATGCTTTGCTGGTGCTTCATGACTATGATTCAAGTTCTCTTGGCTAACTAGCCCCCAAATTATCTGTGCGTGCAGAGAAGGGCCGTGTTTATGGGTCTGCTGGAACCTTGATGAAAGCCTCGGACTGCAGTTTCTGGCCAAGGACGAATAAAACACCACAGGGATCCCCTTCCAGCCCCGAAGGTTAAAATATTAATAGGGTATCATTTCCCGACAAGCGCTGCAACAGGTAGTGAGCACTTTGTTATAAAACATTCCCTCTTAGTGGAACCGTGTATTTTAATGGAAATGCGGCAGCGTCTAAATTATTGATATCCAAAAAAGAAAGAGTCCACTGTGTGTCCGGAGATATCAAAATCTTTTCAGGCGGGCTCCTTCTCCGCGCTCCGCTGGATCCCGTTCTGCTCCGTGAGCACCGCGTCGTCCGGGGATGCCCGCGCCGTGATCCGCTCCCGCAGCCAAAGCCGGCGAGCTGGGAAGGGAAGAGCAGGCAGCTTGTGGTGGGGATCACAACCATCTCCTGGGGGCCTTTTATCTCTGGTGCCGGCAGAGGATGAGGAGGGGAGAGCAGGGGTGGGACGTGGCAGCGATTCCTTCGGAGCGGGCAGGCTTCCCGCTGGCCAGCGGAGCAGAAAGGCTCCTTGTACTCGTGAGAACATGGGACGTGGTGGAGGAAAGGGCCAAGCTGGGCCGGGTTTTGGCAGCAGTGGGCAGCCCGGCAGGAGCCGGGGAGGGTTTTGCCCATGCCGGGCGAGCTGTCCCCGTGGCTCAGTCTGGAGCTGCCGTGTTGCTCTCCTGGCCTGGGCTGTGTTGCTCCGACAGAGATGGATTGCACAGAGAGAAGTCCTTCTCTGGTGGTTCAACAGGCTCTTGTTTGGCTTCCTCCCCACGTGCAAAACAGAACTGGTGATGGACGTAGCCGTGCTGGCTTCTTTCCTGGTGGAAACACGGGGAGCAGCACGTTTAGTCTCTCCTGCCTTGTCAGAGGGCTCAGCAGCAGCAAGTGGTTTGAGAACTTTTTTGAGAAACTTAGATGCTCCCAATGTATTTTCAGCTGCCCATAAAATATTCCAGGGAAGGCAGGAGAAACTCGGCTTTGCTACAGGAACACAACCCGGCCTGGCTTCTCAACCGTCTCCGAAGGAGCAGCAAAGGGCAGATGCCTACACTGTCCCCTGTGGCTGGTGACCTCCTCGGGCCCACCATGGTGCCGAGCTCAGTGGCTGCCCCGTCCTGGGCTGAGCGCTCTCACAGCCCACCAGCGTGGGCAGGAGCTGCCAAGGGACCTGAGAGCCTTGGCCCAAAGTCATTTGAGTTGTTGCTCCCTCAGGCAGCGATTGGGTGGCAAGTGGTCTCGGTTGCTAATGGGGAACTTGGGACCTTCCTCTGGCTTTGCTGATCTTGTTTTGTCTCTTTCTTCTCTCCCATTTCTGGACTCGCAGCAAACCCTGGAGACGAATCTCACCAACCTGGTTAAACGCAATAGTGAACTGGAGAACCAGATGGCCAAGCTGATACAGATCTGCCAGCAAGTGGAGGTTGGTGAGAGCAATCAGGGGACCTGGAGGGAGGGTGATGGGGATGGTGCGCTGGGAAGCTCGAGTGATGGGATGCACGGGATTGCTCCGGTGTCCTTCCCGCAGGGGCTGCCCTGGGAACAGAGAGTGTCTGAAGGGCAGCACTGCCGACACAGAGGGGCTGGTGGGAGGCTGGACCGGGGAAAGAGTTTAATCCCAAACAATGGAGGATGTGGAGCTGGTTCCTGGGGGTCTGTAGGGACTGAAGGAGAGGGTGGCATGACTGGGAGCCACTGGGAAGAGACACGGGCTGCTGGGCTGGCTCAGGAAGGGAGGACCCCCTGGCTGCTCCAGCCACTCGATCTGTAGAACTCGTTGTGTTCCTGGTGTGCAATCAGGCATCTTCTGCTGGCGTCGCTGCCAAAGGAAATGTTTGTCGAGCTCTCTTGGCCGCGGCCCCGCAGTCAGGAGTTTGTGAGCGTTAGAGGAGCAAGGCGGTTGATGCCGCACTGTTGTTTCAAAGTGCACAGTCCAGTTAATAGCAAATTAATTTGCAGCTTTGTTTGCTGAAGTGATACATGGAGAGAGGCTGTTGCAATTAGTTTCTGCTTAATGGGCTATTGATGGTTTTGGTTGCTAAATTAAGCAGTGGTTCCTTGAGCCAGCGCCTTTCCAGAGAATAAAACCACCGGGCTGCTGCTGGATCACTGTCGTGGGTTCGGGGTGAGTTTGCGGGTTCCCGAGCAAACATGACGAGTGTTTGCTTCACCCTGGGTCACCCCAGCCCTTGCCGGGGGGGTGTAAGCCCCGCGGCTTCCCGAGCAGCCGGCGGGGATGTGGGGATGCTGCGTGTGCCAACCGGGGCCGTTTGCCCGGGGCAAAGCAGACAGGGATGTGTTTGCAGGGACCTGCAGCTTGTTCTTCCCCATCTGCATCTCGGAGAGCGACAGGGGCTCTTGGCCGGGAAGGTGCTTCCTAACCCCATGTTTCCTCGAGCACCATCCATGTTTGTTCTTTGCTGACTAAATGAGGCTCTTGTTGCTGTCCTGATGGTCTAGAGAGAGGGAAAGTGTGACAAACCCTTTTCAGAGGGAGCCAGCGGAGCCCTGCGTGCCACCAGCAGCTGCGAGCCACCGTCAGATGCAGCTCGGCACGCGAGGAGGAGGGAGGTGGGACGTGCTCTGAGATTCCACGCCAAAATAAGGGGCAGAAGAATCACCCCTGTGTTTTGCGGCAGTGCTGGCCCACTGAAGGTGGCTGTGCTGATGCTCCCGCATTGCCCTGCTCCTCTCTGCCCCTGCATCGTGCGGAGAGAGGGGTTTTTGGCCTTTGTTGGAGGTGTCTCTCCTGGGCTGCCTCTTCCCCAGGGCTCAGCGGGTTGGGAGTGGCTATGGTGAATAGATAGCAGATGGATGTCTTGCAGGCAGAGGAGTCAGAACATCCTTGCAGAGCCCTGGTGACAGTCACCAGCACTCACTGCTCTTACAGGTCACGCTTTGAGTCCAAGACCCCACTAGGGATGGAGCAGGATGTGCCAGGATGTTGGGATGTCTTTCCAGTCCCCCTCCTCTGTATCCAGCTCCAGCATCTTAACGAACTGACCTGTGATGACTTGAAAGCTGTTTGGTATTTCTTCCTGATTCTGGAAGTTTCAGACCTCTGGGCTGTCGTTCCCTACGTCGCTCAGGCGTTTTCAGCTTTGTCAGTCTTTGCTTTGCTTTGCTTTAAATGCCAGTTGAAAAGCATTTCTCAGCCTTACCAAGCACGCAGTCCTGCCCTTCGGAGTCGCCTCCTCAGAGAGCACGTTGAAGTGTGAAGCAGAAAATCTCTCTGCCCCGCCGCGCTTGCCCGTGGGTCTGAACGTGGGGGCTTTGAGCTATCTGCGGATGCTGGATACAGGCGGACACGCGCGATCCCAACACACTCTGCCCGCCCAGTTGTGTCCCGTGTAAGCCCCACGTTACACCCAGGACACTGGCACCAGCACCCCGAGGGGCAGAGGGAGACACCCCAGAGATGGGTGTTTAAAGCACCCCAGAGATGGGTGTTTAAAGCACCCCACGTGTCTCCCTCCTGCACAGAGCGCGGGTGGCTGCTGCTGGGAGAACGCTGAGGGACCTGGTCCTTGGGACTGGTGGAAATCTGGACCAAAGGGAGCAGGTGGTGACCCTAGGAAGAAGCAGAGTCTGTAAAATGGGTAGCAGGGATGGTACCCACCCAGATGTCCCCAGAAGATGCTGCCTGTGTCACTGTCTTGCTCAGTGGGATGGTGGCCCTCCATGCCAGGGCAGCCGCGGGGCTGGCCTCGGAGCAAACCGGTGTGTGTCCCCTGGGGCACATCTGCCTTGCCAGTCAAAGGCCTGACGATGGTTTTGGGGATGGCAGTGCTCTGGGGGTGGGATGGGGTCCTCTGCTCCATCCCAGAGCTGGGATCCTGCTGCCTGGGTGTGGAGGAGGAAGGAGGTTTGTCTGGGTGTGAATTGCATCTCAGGCTGAGGAGATGGTGTTCCTCATCCCTCCATAAGCTGAGCTGCATCACGAGCCCTTTCCAGGTTCGAGTTTTACCATTTGCTGTCTATTGTAGGGCTGTGTTGTCCCTAGCACATTTCCCCCAACACGTAGAGGAGGAGTGAAGTATTTTTCTCCCACTACTTAGATCTAAGAGCTCTTCCCACACCAGCTTTCCTGCAATCATAGCACCCGCTGAGTCTTCACCCCCAAACACAGCATTTGCCTGGGAACTAGATCATCCTCACAAAGAGCGGTTTAACCAGTATCTCGCTGGGCCTGAGCCAGGGCTTTTGCCAGCAGAGCTGTGTTGGTCTGAAATCCCACCTCCATGCTCCGCCGACTCTGGGGTGGGACCCTGGCCTGGAAACACATCTTTTTGGACAGAAGGCATCTAGGAAAGGGACTGTGGTGGCCTCTGTGGCTTCATCTGCCTGCAGAGTCCCAGGGCTGACTGTGCTGCAGGTTCCTCGCCCTTGGTAGGTTTTCAGATTTAGGATTAATTTAATAAGGAGCCCAAGGTCTCTGCTGGGCAGGCCAGGCTGAGAGGGAGCCTGGCGCTTGCTGGCTCCTTCCCGCCAGCACTGGGGCTGCAAACACTCCTGGACAACCCGGTTTGTGCTCCTGGGCAGCTGGAGTGATGGCAGGGCGAGAGTGCTGCCCACATCCTCTGTGGAGGACAGCAGCTCTGTGGCCACCAGCACAGGTTGCTGCAAGCTCCAGCCCTGGCTCTGATCCCCCGCCGCGGGCTTGCAGCAGACTGGGAGGGTTCTCCGCTGTTTCTTCACGGTGGAGTTATCTTTGCAGACCATCAGCTGTCTCCCACTTCAGCGTTGCATAATCTGCTGGCCAGGTTTAAAAAAAGATCTTGTAGCAAATGTGTTTAACTCTGGGTTGCCTTCAAACTTCTCCACTGCCTCCCATAGCTTTAAGTGCAAGATGAAGAAAGCACTTTCTTCTGCATCTTTCTGCAGAAGAAAGCTCTTTCTGTGCTCTAGTACACCATAGAACTGAACTGGAAGGGCTCCGTTCCCCTTCTCTGGAGTGTGTCCCCCCTCTCCTGTCCCTCTCCCAAGAGCCCAGGACAAATAGAGGAGCCACACATGCTGGTCTCCCCTGTTTGCAGCATCCATCCCTTGCTGCTTTCCCCAAAGGCATGTTGAGAGCCACGCAGGCTCCTGCACTGCCCTTCTCCCAGCAAAAGCCACAGCTGGGCTCTGCAGATTTTTAAGACCTCATTTTTTGCAGTGTTTGAACACAGCATGGACCTGTTGGAGTGGGGCCAGAGGAGGCCCCAGCAATGATGCAAGGGCTGGAACACCTCTGCTGGGAGGCCAGGCTAGGAGAGGTGGGCTTGTTCAGCCTGGAGAAGAGAAGGCTCCGGGGAGACCTTCTGGTGGCCTTTCAGCGCTTCAGGGGGCCTGTCAGAAAGATGGGGACAGACATTTGAGCAGGGCCTGTTGGGACAGGACGAGGGGTGATGATTTTAGACTAAAAGAGGGAGATTCAGACTAGAGAGAAGGAAGAAATTGTTGCTGCTGAGGGTGGTGAGAGCCTGGCGCAGGCTGCCCAGAGAGGTGGTTGCTGCCCCATCCCTGGCACCATTGCAGGTGAGGTTGGCCGGGGCTCTGAGCAACCTGCTCTGGTTGCAGATGTCCCTGCTGCCTGCAGGGGGGTTCTAAACGTCCCTTCCCACCCAAACCGGTCTGTGACTCTATGATCCTTGGGTGTCGGCGCTGCCCAGTGGTACCCAGGCTTTGGAGGGAAGCGGTGCAGCCGTGGCTGTGGGGTGCAGCCCCCCGGCAGGGCTGAGCCAGGCTGTGCAGCAGTGGCACAGGGGCTCGCTGCTCCCCCACAGCCGGTGCCCCAAGGTCTCGTGGAGGGGATGGTACCTATGGAGCAGTGTGTGCCCCACAAGCCACCTAGCACAGCCCCATGACCGAGCACCAACCCTGGACGTGCAGCATGAAGGGCTTCACCCCCGCCTCTGGTGTTTCTCCTCCCTCCAGCTGGAATGGCACTGGGTGCAGGTGACCCAGCCTGCTCCTGTTGGCATCCCAGGGCTGTCATCTCCTGCCCAGCTTGGCCCCATTGTGGATGGTAGTGGTTGCATCTCTCCCGGTGTGAGCTGGGAGATGTGTGGAGCTGCTGGGCTTGGGGATGAGCGTGTCCCTCCTGACGGTGTGTGCCTTTGCTGTTCCTGCCCAGGTGAACACAGCCATGCACGAGGCCAAGCTGATGGAGGAGTGCGACGAGCTCATGGAGATCATCCGCCAGCGCAAGCAGGTCATCGCTGTCAAGATCAAGGAGACGAAGGTGAGGAGGGACGACTCGTGCTCCCACGGTTCGAGGGTCCCCTCCTGCACCCGTGGGGCGGCCGCTGCGGGGTCTGCCCCTCCTCTGCAGGCACAGCCCAGCAGTTGGGCAGCCGGCAGCGTGTGGTGCCTTGCCCGTGATGGAGTTGCTCTGGGCAGCCGTTGGTGCACAGAGGTTCATCTCCCCACGCCCCGAGCTGTCCCTCGCTGCTGCTGTCCCCAGGGCTCTTCCTCCAAGAGAGGAGGGGAGGCACCTTGAGTACCTTGACAGGTTGGCGCGGTTGCTTGGATCAGCCCAGAGAAGCTTCCTCAGGGCTCTCCTAACCCTGCAGCGCTGATCGGGTAACATGGAATTAATAGCGAAGGGCCACCCGAGCCCTGCACTGCGGATGAGGAGAGGCTCCACGCTCCGCACCGCAGCGTGGCCGTGGGTGAGCTGCTGTCTCACCCCTTTCTTTGGGGGACGTTTGAACCCTCTCTCCGGCGGTTCCAGGTGTTCTTCCTGTTCCTGGTGGTTGGAGGCTGGAGGGACCGACTGTAGCTCTGAGCAGCACCCGTGGTTGTGGGCAGCGTGTGTGGACAAGCCCTCTGCCTTCCTTGCGGAGCTTGAGCGTGCGTTCGGGTCCGGCTCTGCGGCCAGCCCAGTGCCGAGAGCTGGGCCGGGCAGCAGCATCGCCCCAGATACGGGGCTTGTCGCAGGCAGAGGTTTGGGAGCGGGTTGTGCTGCATGCGTACGTACGCAGGAGAGCCAGCCAGCGTGACGCAGGGACACCCTCGGCAGGAATGGAAGCTTTAAAATGCCTTCTTTTATCCCAGCCTCTTCAGGGAACATATTTTATGTAACGATGCCTTCTGCTGGTCCATCTGTCTGTCTGCCTCTCACTTCCCACCCTCTCCCTGTAACGTCTTCTGACCACGTTGTCCAGTTTCAGCCATATTGGGCAGGGAGCTGGCAGGCTCAGAGATGTTATTTTCCTACAGATTGGCAGCTGGGTAGAGGAGGGAGGTCCCAAGCAGCGCCCGGAGCTGTCAACAGAAGCAACACTCAGCTGCTTGTAGACTTGCCAGGGTGGGAGCAGCAAGGCTGTGCCCGTGGGGCTGCAAACCCCGCACCCTGGGAGATGGCTGCAGGGATGGTGGTACTGGCAGTGCTGGGGAGGGGACTGGGTTTGGTTTCCAAAGTTATCTGGAAACTAGAACAAGCCTCTTTGCTGGTGAAATCGGGTTGGAGATGGAGACGTGTGGGTCTGCAGCCCCCTGCGCTGCCGGCACTAGCTGTGGGGAGCCTGGGCAGGTTTCCTCTGTTGTTTTTGACACCTCTGAGCAATGATTTTCAAGTGTGAACGGGAAGCAGGCTTTCCGAGGAGCCCCAGCCGCAAACATTGGAGAGTTTGCAAAGCTCCAAACACAAAGGAGGAAGCGCCCAACACCGCGGCTGGTTCGAAGCTCTACAACTGCAGAGCAAGAAATGCCGCTTTCCTGCCGAGCTGCCGTTTGGTTTTCCATTTGTTCTGGGCTGCTTTTCCTAACAAATGGTCTGACAGGTGCGTGGAGCAGCCTGATCGCAGTGGCACATGGCGCTGGAAGGATCGGCAGCCCTGGAGCTGAGAAGGAAAGTCTAGGAAGGCAAAAATGCGGAGGCAGCAGTTTGTCTCCAGCTGGAGTGCGGTCGTGGGAGGACTGGGCTGCCCATCCCAGCGCTGCTGCGGTAGCTGCTGGATGGAGCTTCTCCACCCCAGAAGGCAGTGAGAGAGGTGGAAGGAGCAGAGCAGCAGCCTGAAGTTTGTGCGTGGTCATGGGCAGGAGCGAGGGATGCCCGGGCAGGGGATGATGCCTGCCGTGCTCCCCGACAACGGACCTGTGACGTGAGGAAACCACACCCAGCCTTCGGGCAGCTTTTATTCCAGTAATCCTAAAAAAGAGCTCTTCTCAGATGCATCACGTGTCTTTGGAAGCCCACCATGGTTAGATACCGAGGAGCCTTGTGCTGGGCTCCCTCCTTGCAGGGCTGAGGTCTGTGCTCTGCCAGGGCTCGGGTTCCTGTGCCCACGACACTGGGCAGCAGCCCATGGCCAGTGTGGCACCGCAGTGGTGTAGGGACGGGCAAGGAGCCCGGAGGCAGCAAAAATCGTCAGAGAGGATGCAGGAGGAGGAGGACAAGGAGGGAAGCTGGCAGCTGGGCTGCCCTGAAGAGCCCTCTGCCACAGTGCGGATCCGGGTGCGGGTGCCAGCCCCTGTGTCGCCTGCCCAGGGCACTGCAGGTGCTGGTGTCACAGCCCAGCCCGGCTGGCCTCGGGCCACGCTATCTGCACCACGTCCTCCTCCCCGCACCTCGGCGGGGGCCTTGCCGGGGGTGGTGGGGGGACGTGGCCGAGGGGAGCTGGGTCCAGGCATGGGAGCAGACCTCCGTGCCGAGGCTCACGGCTACTCCAGCTCTGCCGAGCTCTCCCTCGGAACACAATTAGTCTGTCTTCTCTTCCTCATTCTCCTCTTGTTCATTTTTTCCTGGCAAGTCTGGTCACAAAACGCACCATCCATCAGCCTGTTAAGCCCCAGAGGGAGAGTCTCTCCTTGTGCAAGCAGCTCCGAGCTGTGCCCGCTCACGGAGCGGAGCCTGTGCTCCCCCAGTCCGTGCCGCCGGGCACCGCTTGCCCCGGGCTGCTCCCAGGGCTGCCAGCCCTCCCCGTCCCCAGCCTGGCTGCTGGGGTGGCAGCCTGAGAGGATCCCGCGGGGCCCTGCATGGACCTGTCCCTCGTGTCGCGGGCCTGTGCCGCTTGTCTGACCCCCTGGTTTGCGTGTCATTCATCCCGGCTCCAACATCTTGCTCACTAATAATCCCGCTGGTGCCCAGGAAGTGAGAAGGACATGAGAAGCAAATGGCAGCAGCTGTGGAGTGATCCACAGCATCATTTAGATGCTGCATTGCTGGCTTTGTTCCCCCACATCCCATCCCAGAAGGTGACAAACTCCCCTGCTCCTCACATGGCTGCTCCCAGCCCTCCCCAGACACTGGTGCTGGAATGGGATGTGTCTCCATGGGATGCTCTCCTCAGAAGTGGGACGTCTCCTGTCTCACTGCAGCACCTCACCTTTAATTGCAAAGCAATTTGTGGCTGCGAATGTGGTGTTTTCCCGCAGCTCTGCATGAGGTTTCCTCGCCCTGTACTGAGTTGCTTTGCAGGACGCTCCTCTCCTGGCCACGTCGACTGGGAGCTGGCACGGGGGGGCTGGCATCAGATCTGCAGGGGAGGAGCAGAGAAAGGACACATTGCTCTCCTGCTTTGTTGTGATGAGACCCTTCGAGCAGCGTGGAGGCTCTTCCCTGGGGCTGTCCTGTTGGGACAGGACAAGGGATGATGGTTTGAAACTAGAAGAGGGAGATTTAGACTAGAGAAAAGGAAGAGATTCTTGATGCTGAGGGTGGAGAGAGCCTGGCCCAGGTTGCCCAGAGAGGTGGTCGCTGCCCCATCCCTGGCACCATTGCAGGTGAGGTTGGCGGGGGCTCTGAGCAACCTGCTCTAGTTGCAGATGTCCCTGCTCCCTGCAGGGCGGTTGGACTGGACGAGCTTTAAAGGTCCCTTCTCGCCCAAAAACTCTGTGATTCTATGATTCCTGCCTGCCAGCAAAATTTAACACACTAAAGTGCGTTGCTGCTCTCCCTCCCCAGCACCTCTGGGGACGTTTCCATGCCATTTTGCTGCTTCTTGCTTCCCCTGAGCAGCCCCTGACTCAGGACGGGCTCTCCTCTGTGCTTCTCACTGTCCTGCTGGTCTCTGAGCACCTTGGCTTCCCTCTGCTCCCCTCGCAGGTGATGAAGCTGCGGAAGCTGGCTCAGCAGGTCGCTAACTGCCGGCAGTGTCTCGAGCGCTCCACGGTCCTCATCAACCAGGCCGAGCACATCCTGAAGGAGAACGACCACGCACGGTTCCTGCAGACGGCCAGGAACGTGGCCGAGAGGTGGGCTGGCACGCTTGGCTCCGGCACCTGTGGGATGCGGTTGAATTGTCCCCTGGTCACAGGTCCCTGTCCTGAAGATGACACCTCGTCTTCCCTCCTGCAGCCTTCCAACATCCTGTCCCCAGATAAACCCCTGGGCCAGGGATGTCACCAGTTCCCGTCCCTCACAGGACAGGAGCTGCATGGCAGGTCCTACTGAAGCTGAACATCTATTGTGGGAGCAAACACTGTTCCCTGGGGGGGGCTGTGGTGGAAATGCTGATCCAGAGGGAGCATGGATGGGAGTCAGGGCTGGAACCACCAAGGATGGAGCATCCCCACCTCTGTGGGGACCTGTCCCCAGCCTGGGCCACCCTCCTGGGGCTGGAGCAGGGGTTATTGGTGCAAGCCAGTGTCCCAGCAGCTTGCGATGTCACCAGGATGCTGCTCACTCCCGCTGCCGGGTGCACCCTGGTGCGTATTGATGAGCTCTTCTTTTCTTTCAGGGTCGCCATGGCAACTGCCTCCTCTCAAGTTCTGATACCAGATATCAATTTTAATGATGCCTTTGAAAACTTTGCTTTAGATTTTTCCAGAGAGAAGAAGCTGCTGGAGGGGCTGGATTATCTAACGGGTGAGTGCCCAGGCCCTGCCCAGCCTGCACCCCTCATCTTCCCCGAGCCCCCTCCCCTGCACCCTGCCGAGGGCTGGCGGGTCACAAATGATGGTCTCCACCACCTGAGGAGGAGGCTGATGCCCGTGAGGATAGGAGAGGGCAGATTACAGGGCGAGAACGGTGAATTAACCAGTTACTGTACTTCCAATGCACAGCATGCTTTAGTGTTTCCCTTTTGCTGCCCTTTTTGTGGGCCTTTTGGTGCTAAATCTTGAACTGCTGTGGGCAGAGACCTCGCTGGGCTGCAGGCGCTGCCTCGGTGCCCGTAGCAGGGGCTGGGTGCTGCTCCGGGGCGATGGGGGGGCCGGGATCAACCCCACTGCAGGCAGCTCGCTGGACCCGGCCATGGGGGAGGAGAGCAGGGCAGGGATGAAGGCTCCGGAGAAGCGAGGACTTGTTACTCCCCCACATCTGGTTCTCTTCATCATGAGGCAGATCAGCTTGCAATGACACATGAACACAAACGTGTGTCTGGAGCAGTTCTGGGACAAAACACTTGTTCCACACCCAGTGCCGAGAAATAGGTGGATTTTGAAGTGGTTTCCCAGCTTGTTTTGGGGTGGGAGGCGGCAGCACAGCCCCCTCGTTCTGGCACGCCTGAGAACACCCCTGGGGATTCTGTTACTGTGCTAAAACATTGAGTTAAGCGGGAAGACAGATGAAATGAGACAGTTTGTGTCAAGAGACTCTGCTCCCGGCACGAGCCCGTCTCCGTCCTGAGGGAGGGAAAAAGCCGCAGGCGTGTTAAGAAGGTGCAAACTTACCAAAGCCTGTTATCCGTGCTCTCCCGCAGCGCCGAACCCGCCGTCCGTCCGCGAGGAGCTCTGCACAGCCTCCCACGACACCATCACCGTACACTGGATCTCGGAGGACGAGTTCAGCGTCAGCTCCTACGAGCTGCAGTACACCATCTTCACCGGCCAGGCCAACTTCATCAGTGAGTCCCTGCGCGCCGGCGCGGCTCCGCTTCGGGAACACCAGGGTTCTTGGCTAGAACCAGCAGGTTGATAGGCTGGGAAGGAGGGGAGGAAACCACCACAAAGGACCCTCTGAGGGCACTGCTCAGGGCTGTGACCAGACTGATGGAGGAGCCTCAGTGCTGGGGATTTGTAACTGAGTTGTTTTACCCTGCACTTGGTGTCTGCAGCCTCTGGCTCAGTGAAGCGGTTGGTCCGTTACAGGGTCTCCTCCATCTCACAGCTACCAGAGCTGGACATCTCACACCGTGCCAGGGCTGGGCTGGGCAGCGCCGGCTGCTCTGTGGGCTGGTAGTTAAGTGTGATTTATGTACCCACCATAACGATGTTGAGAGATGTCTCCAGGTAATCATTCCTGAAAATAACTGCCATACCCCATTATATTTCCACACCACCACAGATTTGCTTGGCAGGAACGGGATTTGAGGATGGTGGGGGGTTCTTGCCGGTTGCCTGTGGTGGTACCTAATCACTTGGGACAAGCTGTGGTCAGACAATGAGGAACCCGTGGCTCAGGTCGCAGCATCCAGCTCCTCCGGGAGAGCCTGGGCTCTACAGACTCTGTGGTGCTCAGCATATTTTCCATGCTGTGATATCTTCTAGCATAAAAGGACAACTTTAAAACAGTTTCATGGAGCTGAACCTGGCCCCAGGCTTGCCACAGGGTCAGGACAACAACCTCTTAGATGCAGAGCTCCCTCCTGCGTATTTATTTGATTACAACTATGGTAGTTATGAGAGTTTTAATACCACAGGTATTTTAACACTGCATTTAAGAGCTGGCCCCATCATTTGGGGATGGAGATGATGGGATCTGGAGGCACTACTTGATGGATGGCTGGTTGTTTGCAAGGCACTCTTGGAGACGTGGTGTGTGAGCAGGAGAAAGCGAGCTGGTGGTTATGGTGACTTTGAAGGGATGGATTCTGCTGCTGGTCATGCTGCAGGGTGTGATGGAGAACAGCAGCAGTGGAGGCAATGAAGAAAGCAGAAGCAATGAAGGGAAAGGGAGGTTGTGGGAGAGACCTGCTCCAAACTGGGCAGAGGTGCAGCAGCTCTGGCAAAGCATCGTTTTGTCCCAGTGACCTCCTGCCACTCTTTCAAAGAGCAGGACCTTAAAAATAGAGTTATTGTCCAAGAGCATCCCGGCCGTGTGCGGGGCTCCGGTACCACTGCTCGTCCGCATCCCCCTTGGCTCAGGGTCTCGTGCCCGGGAGGGTCCTGCCAGCCCCGCGCAGCTCTGTGCCGGCCGGGGCCAAGCGCGGTCTGAGGGTGCCGAACGCCGGCGGGCGCGGCACGGCGGAGCCGTCGTGGGCAGGCTCTGCGAGGCTTCAGGTGGTCGTGCCCACCAACCCCTTCCAACCACCGCGTCCGACAGCGGGGCTGGAGCGTTGCTCCCGAATGAGCCAGGCAGAGGTCACCAGACATCTGGATCAGCCGAAGGCTTGAAGATAAAAACGAGCCAGAAATTGCCTGGGGATCGAAGCTAAAGGAACGTGCCGAATGCCGATTTAATTGCCTATTTAATTTCCTCCCTCCACACCTAAGTTGATCGAAAGAGACTCAGACTCTGAGCTTTTTAGCACCGTGGCTTATCACCCAGGAGAGCTGGGAACTGCAGGCTGAAAAAGCTGGGGCTGGAAACCCCACACCCCCGGGGACAGATGTGTCACATCGGCAGGAGCGGTGGAGTCATCCTTCTCCTTCGTTGGCAGGGGGGGTGATTGGAAGAGAAGAAAAAGCTGCTTGGATTGTGCTCGCAGGAGAGGAGGTTCCTCCAGTGCCCACAGAGGTGCGGAGAGAAGAGAAGCCCTAAAGCCAAGGGCTCTTTGCAGCCTCAGCAGCAGCCGCTTGTTCCTGCAGGTGCCTGGTGGGTCCTCAGGGTGTCAGAAATACGTACCAGCTATGATGTCTTGTAATGCTGCTTTTTCCCTAAAACTGGAGGGGGGTTTGCATTCTGGAGGAGATTTAATTTGTGGAGAAAGTCCAGGGAAACCGCGTGTTTCATACGATAAAAAAGTACGGATGTTGTAATGGGAGAACAAACCTGGAGCTTCCAGTCTTGAGGTAGAGCTTTGGAAGAGCGCAGCATGGCTTGTGCAAGGCAGGTTTATTCCTGGTTTTCCTCAATAGCACTTACTGTTGTAGGAAGTGCTGGCAAAATGCTTCGGAGTGGACGTTTCGGGCTGCTGGTCGGGTGGTCGCGGGGGTCGGGAGGACGCGGCGCTGAAGCCGGTGTCGCGGCACGGGAAGGCTGTTGAGCGCACTTTAAAATATGCAGGAAGCTGCCAGAAAAAGTTGGCTGCTGGTGACTTTCCAAGCTGATGGAACGTGTTTCCCCAGCCTGTGCCCTCCTTTGGGAAAACAAGCTGATCTGTTTCCTCCTGGTCAGAGGTTGGTTACGAGCGCCACAGCAGCTTGATGTCCCCTGCTCAGCTCTCCTCCCCTCCCACAGCCACTTGTTTTGTTCCTCTCTGAACGCCTGGGAAACCTCACAGAATCATAGAATGTATTGGGTTGGAAGGGACCTCTAAAAGCCATCTAGTCCAACTCCCTTACAATATGTGGAGACATCTCTAACCAGGTCAGATTCAGGCTGAGCAACCTTTTTGGCTCCATTCTTAGACAGCCACCAGCCCCCACCTCTCCTGCGCCTACCAGCTGAGGAAGAAACGTGGACCATGCTGGTATCACCAAGTTGTTCAGGTGAGGAGGGACCTGAAGGTCTGCATAAGCCAGTCTTAGAGCTGTCAGGCTGCTCAGGGCTTGCTTCTTGAGCATTGGCCATCTCCAAGGACAGAGAGTCCCAAGCTCTTCAGGGTTATACTTCAGTGCATCCCTACCCTCAGCTAGAAGAATTTTTTCCTTATCTAAGCAGGTTTTCTCCTGCTGCACTCCTGGGGCTGTGGTGGGGCTCCTCAGGAAGAGTCTGGCTCCCACCACTCCACATGCACCGCTTTGGGCACGTGGACTCCAATCCATCAAGCGTCTTGCGAATTAGTCCCCTTCCCCTGTTTGGGGGCTGTGGGAGTTTGGCACGGGCGTCAGGAAGGTCAAGACCACAGAAACCACAGGGTGATGAGCACCAGGGCAGCTCTGGAGGAAAGCCCTGAGGGACACACGACAGGAGTGTCTGCCTTGGCCATCTTCGGTAGCTCTTCATAGGAGGAGATAAAGAAAACATCAGTTAACGTCTCAGAGGAGAAGATGAATAATATATTGTCACTTGAAATAGCACAGCCAGGTCTGGACGGTGAGAGTGTTTGAGTCCTGGCTGAGCACATGCATGAGGAGATGCGGGGACCACCGCACAAGGGCTCACCTCGCAGAACATGAGGAGGCTTCCTAAGGAAGGAAATACCTTCACAAAGAGCACACAGTTGGCCGGTGGAAATGGTCTCTGTTGCGCTCTCTTTAAAGCCAAGAGCTTGGCAGGAGTTGGATGTTTTTATGGAGGACAAAAGTGCAGTAAGAAGGATTTTTTAAAGCTTTGGCAAGGATAGAAAGTCTCAGTCTTCAAGGCCAGCCCCTTCTTGGTTGTTTTGGGAAAGGAACCTGCTTGGGAGGCCAAATCATTCCTGGGCCATTGTCTCTCAGCCACCTTGTCCTTTCTGAGGAAGGATCCAAGGCTGGTCCGTGTCTGCAGGAAGATAACACCTACCAGTGCCTGGCTGAAAGCTGCGTGCTTCGATGAAAGCAGCTCTGCCTGTAGGATCAACCGGGATCACATCTGCTTTATTTTCTACCTCAGATAGTGTTGTTCTGCTCCCCTAGGCCATCTCCACGTAGATTTTAAACCAAATCCAGGCTGACAACAACTGCAACCTGCCCTTGTCCTCCAGCTGAGCAAGGCGCTGGAGAGAAATAAACACCCTGGTGTAAGCCTCTAGAAGAGGAGGTGCGGAGCACTTCCCAGCCGCGCACACACGTGCCGGCGAGCGGGGGCTGAAAACCCACCTCCAGCCACCCCAAATTCACAGCCCGCTCCTCACGGGTCATCTCGCCCTGCACTTCCAGACCCACGGGATGCGAGAAGCCTCCGGCTGCTGCTTCTGAGCTCCTCCTTGTTCTTCTTTCGCTGTAAAGTGACAGTCCCATGCCGTGGTAGCTGCCCCAGAGCCGGGCAGCTGCTGGGAGCCTGGAGCTGCTTTGTGCCGCAGCGGGTGGTTCTGGCTGGTCACTGTGCTGGTGCTGGAGTTGCTCTGAAATCCGCAGCATCTCTTTTCCCCGGCGCCGGCTGCCCGAGGTACCGTGTGGTCTGCAGGTGGTTCTCATCCCAGCTGCACCGCTGCAGCAGCACCTGTGGCACCGCGTGGGGCTCTTCTCCTTTCCTGGAGCGCTGTGCTGTCCCACCAGAGATCCAGCACAGCATCCCCAGTACCTGCCAGGCCCCGCTGCTCATAGTGCAGACCACCGCAACATTAGGGCTTGGCACCTCCGCGGCCCTGGGGCTCCTGATTCCTTTCTGTCTCCAGAAAGAGTTTAGGCTCATGAGTGTTTTGCAAGCATCCAGATCCTGCTCCCTTTGCTGGGATCTGTGATTTTCTTTGAACCACTTTGCAGACCAGTCTACATGGGGAGCTGAGGCTTCAGTGTCCCTTGAGCTTGGATGATTTCTTCTCTCGCTGTGCAGGAGGAGCGTGAGGGTGCAGACACATCCCTTCCTGCTGCCGGCATTGCACATTGCAGCCCCGGAGCAGCAGGGACGTTGTCCTGCAGGAGCGAAGAAATGAGAGAGGACGATGATGAGCATCACCTCACAGGCACTGCCAGCCTGTGCCATCTGCCCTGTCTGGGAAGGTGCCACCGACTGCATTCCTTTCTCTGCCAACTCTTTTCCCCATCACTTCCCACGGTGGCATCTTGAGATGCCAGTGCCCCACCCCTGCCTTTGCCTGGCCCAGCGTTGCCCTCATGGGATCACAGAAGTGGCTGTTTGAGCTGCTGGGGTTTGTCCTCTGTGGACCTTTTCCTGCAGGCACTCCTGACTCTCAGGCAGGTGGTAAATCAGCCTGAGGGACACCTCGTCGGTGAGCCCTGCGCTAGCAGCGCATGATCTTTGTATTCTGTCCTTTCCTGTTAATCAATCTTTTCCCATCTCCCATACTGCAGGTCTCTACAACTCCATGGACAGCTGGATGATCGTCCCCAACATCAAGCAGAACCACTACACTGTCCACGGGCTCCAGAGCGGCACCCGCTACATCTTCCTCGTCAAGGCCATCAACCAGGCGGGCAGCAGGAACAGCGAGCCCGCCCGGCTCAAGACAAACAGTACGTGCCGGGGGCTCGCCTGCCTGGGTGGGTGGTGGGAGAGCAGCTCCTTTGGCCCAGAGGGGTTCTCCCTTTCTCCAGCGGGCCATGAGGAGATGGCACGTGCTTGTCAACTGCTGTAACCCTGGCGGGAATGTCAGGCGAGGAAATGGGCCAATTATCATATTTCACAGCCTCCTTTCTGCTCCCAGAGGGATGTTTGGAGAGGTTCCCTCGTCACCAGAAGGTCGGTGTCAGGACACGTATTGATTTCCGCAGCATCAGGGCTGTCAGTGCTGGCGCGAAATCTGCCTGAACAGAAGAGCTCGGGAGAGTAGTTTTGGTTTAGTGACAGAGAGAAACCTCCCTTTGCTGAATCTGAGCCTGAGTAGGTCTTATTGATCAGCAAGTGTCCAAAAGTGAGTGAAAGTGCCAGAATACAGGGACAGTCCCAGCTCTGGTCGTAAATAAAGTGCAGGGAAGGTGGTTTTTACAGTCCTTGCCTTGAGCATTGCAGACTGGTCTTATTCTCACTTGTATTTCCATCTCTTCCTGATTTATGTATCCCTTGGTGAGAGCTCCTGGGTTGTACGGGGTGGATCACATGCCCATCCCATCTGAAATGGCAGCGGGATCTTGCCTGGAGGGGTGGCCTTGCTGCAGCAGGAGGCTGCTACCTGAGCGAAGGTCCCCGAGGTCCCTGTTAAGGCAGGATCGTGTTAGTGCAGATGTTTTCTGAGGAGCGGCTGCCTGGCAGCAGTCTGCTGGAAGATTCATAGGTTTGGATGGATTTATTGCTTCCGTGTGACTTGACAGCTCAACATCACAGTCCTGCAGCTTTGCTCCTCGAGGTGATGTCTGATGGGAGGACAGTAATCGCTGCTGTCAGGCTTGCTCTGCAAGGTGTCCTGTGCCCCATGGCCACCTCCAGCTTGTCTGCTTCTGGCTGCGGGGCAGCTGGCTGAGCGCTTATGGACCAGGGTGATGGGTCAGCTGCAAGGTCACGGGCCCACCAGGTTTTGTACATGGGTACTTCTGCACATGAGGCATGGGTGGCATCTGAGATGGCTGGTCAGAGCAGGGATGCTGCAGAGAGGACGAGTGGGGTGCCTGGGAGCTCCTGGGGCGCGGGCTGGTCTGGTGGTGCTCCGGCCATACCCCTGCACCAACCCACCCCGTGGAGCAGGCTTGGGCTCCTCAGCCGTTCAGCTGGGTGCTGGAGGTTGTCTCTTGCTTCTAGGGGACCTCAGTGCAGTTGTTTCTGGAGCTCATGTGTAAACCAACACGCAGCCCGGTCTTGGCTGTCCCTCTGGATGGCTTTGTTGACACGCTGGAGCTGGCATGAGTAGCAGGACCTGCTCAGCTTCACCATAATTGATTCCTTCCATGAAGTGTCAAGAAAAGAAATTCTGACAGTGTAGCTGCCCCATTAGCAGCCCTTGTCTTGCAGACAAATTACTGCTGAGGGAGATAGAAAGCCACATGTTCTTATCTGCCCCCCGGGTGAGTAAGCCCCATGTGCTCCTGCCTCCCAGCAGCCGCCCTCCCCCATGCAGCTCTTCCAGGAGCACCCAGGGCTGGTGCTTCTGCTCATCTCGATGGGTGGCAGGAGCCCTCTGAGGCCCAGGGGAGCTGGGTGGGTGCTGGGAACGGGGTGCAGGCTCCCACCAACCTCCCCTCTGCCCATCTCCATCCCCGGCACACCACTGACCTGATTAATTAACCTGGAACATTTTCCTACTGCCCCCTCCTTGCTCCCACACACCCGAGGCCAGCCAGGATTTCCTCCTCTCTGCTCAGACCCTGCCACGCTCCGGACTCTGCAGGGAAGGGAAGTGTAATTAAGCCAATAAACTCAGCGCAGGGTGCAGCTTGCTGTGTCCAGCCCTGGGGCTGCCCGGTGTCCCCACAGCTCTCCAGCCCCACACAGACGTGATGGGCGGGTGGATGGATGAATGGATGGGTGGGTGGATGGATGGGTGGAGAGATGGATGGACCAGAAAAAGGCTGTAGGAAATACTCCAGCAAGCTGAATTTGTGAGATAATAGTTATCTGAGTGCCTGGCTCAGGATGTATCCATTAATGAACAATTTGACTGTGAAATCTGCGGCGTCTCAAGAGCCAGGGTGGTTATTTTGGGCAGAGGTCAGATGGGAGCAGGCACCCGGCGGTGTCCTCTGAAACACCCCCTGTCCCGAGTGAGGTTTTGCAGCCCAGCCCAGCCCAGATTTCGCTTCCTAACTGCTGCCCTGCCCAGCACAGCACCCTGTCTGGGATGCTGCTCAGCCCGTGGGGCAGGGTGTGCCGGCACAAACCAGCGACGAGGGCTGGGCTCCGGCTCTTCACACTGACCTTAAGAAGGGGTCGTCTTCGTGAAGAGGGCTGCGACTGTCTCTCGTCTGACAGAGCCGAGGTTTTTTTATACCTCGCTAAACCAGAGCTTGTCTCTTTGCATTACTGCCGGAAAAAGATAGCTGCAGAGATATTGAAACAGCCAGAGGGAAGGAGGGGGCAGGTCACTCCCAATTTGCAGCTTTACTTTCAGGCCTCTCAACTCAATTATCCAGCAAATTGGGCTCCGAGGAGAATCAGCACGAGCTCCCACTGGGTGTTGGAGCGCGGGGCGGCCAAGCTCCGTCGCGGGATCGTGCCTGAAAGCTCTCCAGCCTCGTGTGATAACGGCGAGCCTGCGTGGCTGCTGAGCGCGTCGGGAGCCGGTCCTCGGTCCATGGACACGAGGGAGGGCAGGTGTTCCCGCGCCTTGGAATCTCCAGGACAGCCGGTGTGTGTCAGTCAGGGAATGGTTTGGCTTCAGTGCGCTGTAAGGTGACAGAGAAATTGCGGTTGGGTTTCAAGCCATCGTTGGAGATCTATAAACCCCATCAAACACCACTCCCTTAATTGCGGAGGAGCCCCGGGGTGTGCTCACACCTCCCTTCCAGCCTCTGCCGAACACGGGCTGGACTAGACACCCGGGATTTGCTTCTGTGGCCGCATGCGTGGCCCAGGCTGTCTTCTCCAAGCAGAGAAGGACCTTGTTTGGCAGCGGAGGAGCACTGAAAAACCTTAGGCGTGCTTCCCGTAATGCGAGGGCAGCCGGGGCGCTGCCAGGAGCAGTCTGCGTCAGGTGCCGGGGCACCAGGGACGTGCTTGGCACTGCAGAATGGCTGCTGGGATCTAGCACGGTTACAGCAGCGCTTCAGGGGCTGTTGTCCCTCCTCTGTGCCCACAGGACCCTCATGGCTGCTGGCAGAGTCTGGATCCGTTCAGGAATCCCGGCTACATGCCCTGCCTGTGTTGGGTTCGCAGCGCATCTTGATGGCATTGTTACCTGGAAGCATCCTCCTGTTGCTGATGCGTTTTCCATCGTTAGCAGAGGAGGGGAGGGAGTTGCTTTGATGGGGAATGAGGCATTTGAAGTGGGAAATGCACAGTATGGACACCCCGGGCGTTCCCCAGCCCCTCGCTTAAGGATCCCTGCCAGGACGACTGCCCTGCTCACCGTGCCCAGCCTGGCTGCTCTCCGGCGCAGACCTTCCCGGGGGACAGAGAGCTCACTGCGCTCATGGCAACCTGCTGTTTGTTTCACCCCCTTTCCCTCTGGGCAGATGTTTCCTGCCACATCCTGCCTGCGCAATGATGGTAACAAACATAAATCCTAATCCACATGTCGTCTTCTGACAGGTCAGCCTTTTAAGCTGGACCCCAAGATGGCTCATAAGAAGTTGAAGATCTCCAACGACGGGCTGCAGATGGAGAAGGACGAGAGCTCCTTGAAGAAGAGCCACACGCCCGAGAGGTTCAGCGGGACAGGGTGCTATGGCGCGGCAGGCAACGTCTTCATTGACAGCGGCTGCCACTACTGGGAGGTGGTGGTGGGATCCTCGACCTGGTAAGCAGCACCGTGGTCTTCCCTTCCTCTCCTCCAGACCCTCAGGTTTCCCAGAGCTGAAGGCAGCATTCCCCAGCGTGGGGATTGCTTTAGCCCCCCGCAGCCTGCCGCCCTTGTTGGAGATGCCTGCCCAGAATCATGGCCCCAAGTGCAGCTTCTCACTCCCAGTAGTGGCCAGGAGCATCCTTGGCCCCCAGCACCTCCCTGCTGCATCTCAGCAGGTTCCCCCAGCCCGGACTCACCCTCAAGCTCAAGCCCTTGCCCGCAGAGCGCAGGAGAAGGGCTGGGTCAGGGGGCAAGCAGCAGCCTTTGTTAAACAGCAGATTCTGAGTTCAGCAGCTTGATCAGTGAGTTGTTTCTCAAGAGTAATTCTACCTGGAGCTGTTTCTTAGAAATGGATCTGTTCCAGGCGTTGCTTTGCTGATGACCAGGTACTGCAAGACCTTCAGAGGAGGAAGTAGCTTTCAAATATTTAGCAGCTCCTCAGGTTCTGCAGAGGTTGTGTTCAGGTGGAGAACGAGCATGGCTATTCGTTGAGTCAGCTGGGGCTTGGAGCGAGCCCGGAGCCGTGTCCTGGTGGGGCTCGTAGCAAAGGATGCTTTGATCAAAGCCAGAGGGGGACCCGCAGCTTTTGCCACCTCCCATGTCCCCACGCCTCAGCCCCACACCGACACTGACAGCCCTTCTGCTTGTTCTTCTAACAGACCAGAGGGATTTTGAGAGCAGGCAGTACAAAAGCCAAAGGGGCAGAGCACATGCTGTGCATCACAGAAGGGTTTGGGTGGGGAACTTTAAAGGTCATCCTGTCCACCCCCCCTGCAGGGAGCAGGGACATCTGTGACTAGAGCAGGTTGCTCAGAGCCCCGGCCAACCTCACCTGCAATGGTGCCAGGGATGGGGCGGCGACCACCTCTCTGGGCAACCTGGGCCAGGCTCTCACCACCCTCAGCAGCAAAAATTCCTTCCTTCTCTCTAGTCTGAATCTCCCTCTTTCAGTTTAAAACCATCGCTCCTTGTCCCTGGGGTTTGGAGGAGAGGGGAGTCCCCTCTGCTTGCTGCTTCTGCCTGAGCAGAACACCAGAGCTGATGCTTGGGGGTCATTACCATGAAAGCTCCTCTCCCCAGCCCACTGGGCTCTGGCTGTGCCTGTGTCTCCTCTCTGGTAGGGATTTGGGCTCAGCTGTGTCACCTCTGCCTGCAGCAGGAGGTTTCCTGGGGAGGGAAGGATGCTTTTCACCAGCCAAGCCTCTGCAAGTGGCTTTCAGCCACATAAAGCTGTGGCCGTGCTGCTGCCGCAGTCAGGAGGACTTCTAAAGGACAGGGTGCCAGCAGCTGGCGGGGTGGACTTTGTCCCGTGCCAAGGCTGGAGGTTGTGAGACAAAGCTGCTCCTCTCTTGCAGGTACGCCATCGGCGTGGCCTACAAGTCAGCCCCCAAGAACGAGTGGATCGGGAAGAACTCCTCATCTTGGGTCTTCTCCCGCTGCAACAACAACTTCGTGGTGAGGCACAACAACAAGGAGATGCTCGTGGAGGTCCACCCACAGATGAAGCGCCTCGGCGTCCTCCTGGATTACGACAACAACGCCCTCTCCTTCTACGACCCAGCCAACTCCCTCCACCTCCACACGTTCGAGGTCTCCTTCATCCTACCAGTGTGTCCGACCTTCACCATCTGGAACAAATCTTTGATGATCCTCTCGGGTCTACCTGCCCCGGACTTCATAGATTACCCAGAGCAGCAGGAGTGTAACTGCAGGCCCCAGGAGTCCCCGTACGTATCAGGGATGAAAGCCTGTCACTAGGCTGCCCTCGCCCTGCCCATGCCCTGCGGTGCCACCAGCCATGCCGGCGGGTGCTGCCGGTGGGGGCTGGCCTCCAGGAGCCGTGCTAGAGAGCCGCCGTGGAGCCGCAAGCCTCCTTCCCACACGCAGCTCCATGGCTTTCTGAAGGGGAAAGAGGAAGAACCTCAAACTGCGGCTGAAAATAAACTCCCGTTGGCCAGCTCCGCTTGTGTGCGAGTGCGGCTTGTGCAGCTCCTTGGTGGTGTGCTCCAATGTCTCCCGAGGCCGATGGTCACCTGGATGGTATTGTCTTCCCTCGGGGGCTGGAGAGGCTGGGGCGGGTTTGGAGGTGACCTTCTGAGGAGCTGCTGTGGTCAGGGGGACGTCTCGTGTGTCCCCGGAAGACGCAGGGTGGAACAGGAGGGAATGGTGTTCTGAACCCCGTTGGTAGCTTGTCTCAAGAGCCAGATGGGACCTGAGCAGCATCTGCTGGGGAGGACTTTCTGTTTGGCTGAAGTTCTGCAGCTTCTCTGGTGCGGTAGATGATTGCACGGACCCCTCGTGCTTGGTGAGCACTGGTGTTGGTTACGTGGTGGACGGTGGATACGTGGTAGATGGTCTGCGAGGGCGAAGGCAGCGCTGAGGATGGTCCTGCTGCCTCTCCTGGCCTCGTGCTGCTTCTGGTCATGTTCCCGGTGCTTGGCTGGGTTTGCAGGCCCATAGTAGAGGGCAGCTGACTGTGAACCCCCACCTCACCGTGTCTCCTCCTTCAGGAGCTCACCAGGAATCAGGGAGGCCCCCACCCTTCAGGATTAAGCCAGGGAGTGTCTCACCCCGGCACAGAGGTTTGGCAGATGCTCCTTCCCAACACAGGGGCTGGCTGTGCCCCACCATGTGCAGCTCACCATAGACCTCCATTGGTTTTGTGTCTGGCGTCCCTGCAGAAAAAGCACATCTCCCCAAGCTGAGCAGATGGTCAAGCCCTGCCCAAAGACCATCTCTGTGCTTTTATGACCCCAAATCTTGGCTCTTCGTTTGCCCTCCGCCATGGTGGTGTGAGCATGGAGCTGTCCTGTTTGCTCTGTGGTAAGGAACTGAATCCATCCCAGGGGCTCCAGCCTCTGGTCACTGGGACCTCTTTGGTTCCCACCAGTGCTCCCAGTAGCCACAAGCTCCAAGGCCCCTGGCCAAGCTTCAGTTCCACAAGTGCTTTAAAGGCTGGAGGAGCTGGGCCAGGCAACCTGGTCCCTGTGTCACAGGGAGCAAAGACCCAGTGTGGGCACCTGCAGCTGGGGTCTGTGACACGATTCGGGGCAGGGGGGTGGTAGATGTCCACATCGCACCCACGGCGGGTGGCACGGAGTGGTGGGGATGCCGGGGAGGCAGGGAGATCACGGCGTGGTGGCCCAAGACAGGCGTGGCGCTTGAGCTTTGGTCTGTGCTGTTGGAAAACCCCTTTTTCTGTCGTCTGTTGGATGCCTTGGTGGCATTGCCCGGGGACCTCCCTCCTAGTGCTGCCAGCCTTCTCCTTCCTGCTCTTGGACCTTGCTGACAGGGAACTACCTCAAAGCCCAGGCTCAGAGGGGTAGGTGGCCAGGTTGGACATGGTGACAGTGCTTCAAGCCTTGTCCCACGAGGGCTGTGCGAGAAGCTGGTTGAGCTCAGCTGGAGCCAGTTGGCCCTCTCCAAAAGTGGGTGCTCTGCACCAGCGACCTGGGGGACACTGGTCATAGTCTGGTGGTGGCACCCGTCAGGTGATGGCTTTGTTCAGGGAGAGTGTGTGGAAGAGCCCGTTCCCCACCCAGCATACCTCCGCTTTACCTGGGTGACGTTTTCGGTGAGGCTGCCTGGTGCCGCGGGGGTCACCTGCGGGGAAGGGACCTGCCACCTGTGCTGCTGGGCTCAGGGTCATCTTCCCTCTGCTCCAGGCTGATCTCGGATCTAGTTAGAGATGGCCCTGCTCACTGCAGAGGGTCGGACTAGATGACCTTGGAAGGTCCCTTCCAACCCAAACCTTTCTATGACGTTCCCTCTGCTCTGGGCTGATTGTGACCCAGGTTGCTTTCCTGTGCTGCTTGGCAGGGGCTTGGGCAGGTGGCATGTCCCTCCCGGGTGGACAGAGCAGTTTTATTAGGGGACTGGAACATGTTCCTTATGAGGAAAGGCTGAAGGACTTGGGTCTATTTAGTCTGGAGGGGAGAAGACTGAGCGAGCATCTCATCCACACTTATAAATACTTGTGGATGTCAAAGAGATGGGGCCAGTCTTTTTTCTGTGGTGCTCAGTGACAGGACAAGAGGGAATGGAAATAAACTTGAGCTCAGGAAGTTCCATCTAAACATGAGGTGGAACTTCTTTACTTTGAGGTTGGCAGAGCACTGGAACAGGCTGCTCAGAGAGGTTGTGGAGTCTCCTTCTCTGGAGACATTCAAAACCCGCCTGGATTCCTCCCTGTGTAACCTGCTCTAGGTGGCCCTGCTCTGGCAGAGGGATTGCACTAGATGATCTCCAGAGGTCCCTTCCAACCCTACCATTCTGTGATTGGCTTCTTCTGGCCAAACATGTGAGTGTTGGGTGAGGACGCAGCGGGGCCGCGTCTGCCTGTCCGCAGAGCCCAGCACTCAAGCAAGCACTGTCAGTTTTATGAGGAGAAGTTGCTGTTTTCAGCGGGCTGTTTCTTCAGATCCGTGCGGGGCTATGAGGAAAGTCCTTTTCCCCGTGTGCTGCTCCCGGCCGGGGCTGCCCGTAACGTGCCAACCTCAAACACACGGCCCAGCACTAGAGACGGGTTTTAGCACTTGCAGTCCAAGCTTTCCGCCAGCACTGCTTTGACTGGCTTGTTGCTGGAGGACTCCGCGCACCCCCTACCCAGAGCACACGAGCCATTAATGTGACGTTTGCACCTGATGAAATTGCACTAATTGCGGTGGGACCCCCCTGCCCCTCGCCCTGTCCCAGGGCCAGGCCGGGCGCAGCGGGGAGCTCGCGTGGCCCCGTCCCCAGGGGAGCCGTGCGCCCCGAGCAGGCACCCGAGGGGACAGGAGCCCTTCCCGAGTCACCCACGTTTTCCTCTCCTGGTTCTGGAAAAGCAAAACGCGCCCGAGCGTTGGGAGGAGCGGGGAGGAGCAGCCCCCCTCCCTGGCCCTTGCTTGGTGGGTGATGTTCCTCTGTGCCCCCAGCCCAGAGGCGAGCGATGTCCCCCCTCCCAGGGTGTGACACGGCCACCCCCAGCCCCTCCGGCTTTGGGTTATGAGCGAACACGGCTCCCACGGTCCTGGCAGGACACGGGTGGGGGTCTGGGGGGGCCGGGGCTCCCCGTGGGGCTGGGTGCTGCTGCTGGCTCCTCTGCTGCGGGTGACTCCGTTGTACAGTCCTGGGGTGCGGCGAGCTCCTGGTTACCAGACTCTCCACTTCCACATGTATCGTACCCGGTTCGGTTCTGGTTTGGGGGAGGGTTGTTCTTCCTGTTACGTTCTTTCCCTTTTCTGTTGGGGTTTTTTTTGCAACTTCTTTGTTAATGTGTATATATATATATATATATAAAAAAATATAATATAATATATATACGTTACTGGATATGTCTGTGTGGCAGAGATTGTGCGATGCGTGACACCCCTGGCCTGGGACCTCTGTGCCGACCGCAGCTGGTGTTCCCCAAGCCCCTGACAGGACACCGAGCGGGGACCTCGGGGTCACGGAGCCTCAGGCGTGCAGTAAATCAGCAACCCAAAAGAAAAGGCCTTTGGTGAATCTAACGTGGGACGGGGATGCGACGCCCGGGCTGGTGAAGCCCCTGGGAGCACGGCAGGCTCACGGGGCAGCTCGGCAGGGACGGCTGCGCAGTCGCTCTCCCCAGGACGATGCTCCCCAGTTGCTCAGGGGAACCTCCTGCGCATCCGCAGGGTACGGGGGGACGTCCAGCAGCAGCGTTTCTTGTCCTGGGCTCTAAGAGCCTGGGCAAGTGGCAGGTCCCACGGATGCTAAAGCCCCATCCAGAAAGGTCTGTACACATAAATACTCCTGTATAAATACTCTGCTGTCAGGGATGTCAAGCGAAGGCACCTTGTCCAGCTTGTGGACACCCGGTGCTCCAGCCTTCCCTTTCCCAGGGAAAGGGACTGCAGGGGCTGATGGAAATCTCTGAGTGCGGCCAGGTCCTGCTGGAGCCTTGTTTCTGCTGCCCTTGAGCCCAGCGCCCGCTCGCACCCCGCGGTGCCCCGGGAGCCGTGGGAGGGCAGGGATGGAGCCTGGCCCCATCCTTCTCCGCAGGGCTGGGCTCAGAGCTCATCCCCGCCTGCAAATCGCTCCTCCCTGTCCCTGCCGCCCTTCGCTGGAGGGGAGGCTCTGCCGGTGCCTGGGGCTGCGCTGGGGTCACACAAGCTGGGGCTGTGGGCCAGGGGGGCTGGTCCTGCTGCGTCTGCCCCAGAGAGCGGCTTCGCCCAGCCCTGAATGGCACCAAGCCCCGGCCCTGCAGAGCTGGGCTGCTCAACCAGGAGCACACCCTCGGGGTCTCCTGGGAGCCCACCAAACAACGCTGGCCCCCGGCTGGGCTGTCACCCCTCCGTCGCCCCATCCTCTCCTGGCTGAGATGGAGCTGGACCTTGTGCAGGGGCTCTGCAGGCTGCGATGGGGCCGTGGGCAGAAATCTCCCCCCAGCTGTCTGGAGAAGAGTCATCAACAGAGGGTGGGGAGCCCAGGAGCTGCGGAAGAGAAGACACATAAGCCCACGGGAGACAGATCCCATCTTTGTGAGCATAAGTGCCTAAAATATTTATAAAGTGGAAAACATACGGTGCAAACCAACACTGCAGAATTAAATATTTCTTACTTTATTCCTTCGCTCCAGGCCTTTCCCCATTAAACATTAACCACCAGCATGCGGAACCTGCCCTCAAGATGGAGTAGCTGCTTTCCTTACGGGACAAACCGGTGGCACTCGCATTCTCTCGGCCCCGCTCTCGCGGCGCGGTGCTGCTGACAAACACAACAGTTACGGTAACGGTAACGAGCCGCTCGCTGCGGCCGGACGTTGGTGCTCCTGCCTCTTCCAGGCAGCACCAGCAGCGTGAAGACCCTGCTCATCCAGAGCCCCCCCAGCCAGCCTTTGCTGCGGCCCCAGGGGGTCTCAGCCTTTGCTTCCAGACCCGGCATTCCCCGACACAGAGCCCGGCACAAACAGACAGTCCCGGAGTTGCCAGGTGGTTGTCCCAAGCCCTTCACCCATCCTCTCGTCGCTCTGCTCCAGCCAACCTCCCCGTAATTTCAGGGCTTGGGCAAAGACCTCCTGGTTTGCCTCCTTTGTCGGGCGCAATAACATCTTCGAAATGTTGGAAAGGAGGAGTTCAAGCCGTGACCCGTTTGTGGACAGTGCATGAGGTAGCACCGAGGCCAAGAGCTTCCAGGGACCACCTCCGCCATGCTGGGGAGCAGGTTACCGGCTGGTTGGGATCTGGGCTTCGCTGGGTCGGGTTGGGCCTGGGTGTTGCTGCGGATAAAAGGAGCAGTCGCCCTTTCGCTGCGTGAGCGGCGTCCCTGCAAGGTATGAGTGTCAGTCCAGAGGTCTAAAGAGCTGGCAGGGCTGGGAGCTGCTGGGAAACGCTGGGAGAGTGGGGGTGTGGGGGGGCTGTGGGTCACACCCTCCTCGTCCTTCCACTGCTGGCAAATGAAGGGGAGCTCCATCCCCACCATCCCTCTGGAGACGGCTTTATTGTCCGCGCAATGGCTGCGTTCATCAGGGAAAGGAGCCGTGTCTGAGGCTGCGAGGGAGGCTCGCGCTGTCCTCCGAGGCCCTTCGCAGCCCAGATTCACTACCCAGCGCGGGCTGCTCCTTCCAGCCCCCTCGGCAAGCTGGGCACGGCCCGGGGCTCTCTGCCCGCGGCTCCTGGGAGCCAAAGGACGCTGCACCCCAGCAGAAGGCCGTGATTGCTGGTTGTCCTTGTTTTTACGCAGCAGCTGGCGGCAGCCAGAGAGCAGGAAGGAGCTTTTTCCTCCTCCTCCTTGCTTTAGTTGTTGCCTTTCTCCATTAACCTCTGGTTTCTAGGAAACAATAGCTCTTGTTGATGGGCACCTGTGAAAGTCAATTTAAAACCATTACTGACACGGCAGGTTGCTTCATGGAAAGAAAAAGACTTCACCGAGGAGATGAAATGAGCTTTGTCACCGCTTTCCAGGAACGCGCTTTTAAACGCACGAGGCTTCAATGTCACGAACATCACAAATCAAACCAGAAATTGCTTCTTTGCTCAGCCAGGAGGGGAAAAATCAGCCGGCAAACGGTGAGTGTAATGGAGGTGGCTCCGGCTGGGTCTTTGGAGGACCTTTCCCGGCTGAGGTGTGTGAGATGTCTGAGATGCCAAGAGCGTGGGCCTGGCAGGACGGGTCTGGGCGAGCTGGTCCTGGCACAGGGACCAGGCAGGAGCCAGGAGCCCCCGGGCAGGTCTCGCTGCTCAGGGCTCTGGGGCCGGGGACTCATCTCTAGACCCTGAACTCCGAGGACTTGGGTGGTGCAGGAGGAGGATGGTCTCCAAGGCGTTGCAGGAGTTGGGAGGGCTAGCGGCATGTTTTGGGGCAGGCTGAGGGCAAGGGTGATACTGGCTTTTTTTTTTTTATTTCCTCTGGAGTTCATGGAACAGGAAATTTAAAAAAAGACTCCTTGCCAAAGCTCAAAAACCCCCCTGACTTCATGGGAGCCCTGGGGCTTCACCACTTCCCTGGGAAGCCGCGAAGCAAAGAGACAGGACAAATTACTATTTTTATACAGCAAGTGACATCAGGAGACTGCCTCATCTGTTCCTGTCTACTGGCAACAACGGCTTGCGCTGAGATGGGATAATCTGGGCGAGGCATACAAAGCTGTCGTCCCTCCACCCATGAATGAAAATTCCTTTAACTGGTGAATTCACTCCAGGTTGAAAAGGAAAAAAAAAAAAACCCAACAGTTTAATAAATGGACAGAACAGAAAATGACACCCCTGAGCCTTTCAGACTGCACGGGGCGAGTGATTTATAGCGTCTGCACTACGTGTCTGAACTGGCCCCAAATTAGTCCTCCTTAATAGAACTCTAATTGAGATTTTAAATACTCGTCTGAAGTATCAGCCCCTAAAATTGACTGTTCTTGATCATTAGGCACATCAAAGCGTTGCTTAACACGTTGCAGATCAGTCTGGCTGATGGACAGTCCCTGGAATGAGACCAGAAAGCCTTTACTGAAGTATTTCTGGGTTTTAATGGGTGTGTTTAAAGCAGCGTTTGGGCAGCAGCGTTCCTGTTCCTACAGACCAGCCACCGCCAGCGGTACCAGAGACTGGGCTGGGGCTGGCACGGGACGGGTGGCGATGCCAGAGCGGGCCTCTGCTCAAGGAGAAGGTCAGAAGTGCATCAGTTGACCCAGCCTAAGGAGCCACGAGATGTTTATCTCCTGGGGTCCCAGGGGAGTGTGGACAAGATGTGAAGGATCCCACAGAGGCACCAGCAGACGCGGGCTGTGCAGTAACCGCGCAGCAGGAGGGATGGAGGCAATTCCCACGGGACAGATGGAGAGCTGCAGAAACACGTGCTGACCCAGCTGGGGAAAGGCAGCTGGGAACTGTCTCCCAGCCCTTCGGCGGTATTTGCAAAGCTAACCTGGCCCCTCTCCTGGGAATACCACGTCAAGGCTCCTTGCAGCATCCTCACTGCTCCAGAGCCAGGCCGCTCGGTCAAGGCAGGAGCAGCACAAAGATGGTTAAATGGAAACGAGTCCAGTTCTCCATGGCAACGAGCAAGAACTGGGTCAGCCGCAGGATGCGAAGAGCCAGGCGCTCCCAGGAGCTTTCATAGTAAACACCCGGAAAGGCACTTAGAGCCACAGGGATGGAGCGGGGAGCAAGGGCACCCCAAGCCCTGGTACCATGGACCCCCAGAGCTGAACCACGGCCCCTGAAGTGTGACCAGTGCAGCGGGGTCCCCAGCCCTGCCCGAGCTCTGGGGACAGCTGTGCCCCAGGGCACAGGGAGCGGAGTCCTGGGAAAGCCGGAGGCACTTTAGTGCCAGCTCCCAGGGGTGCTTCTGCACCAGCACACCCACGGCTCCGTGCCATCCCCCAGGCACAGCCTGCGAGCACAGACATTCCTCCGTGGCCACTGTCTCCTGCCCCAGAAACACATCCTTCCCTCTCTTTCTCCACCACACTGAGCCGAGTACCTTCTCTTTGCCTGGCTCCCGCTTCCCTGCCTCTCCTGATGGAATCCAGCCCTTTTTGATCCACCAAGGCAGGCAGGCTGACATTCGCTGCCAGGGATTCTCTTTGCCGAGGCCGTCCATGTGAAAATCCTCATTAGGGTGACGGGGACCGTGCCGCTCAGCTCGCTGCCTTTGATCAGCGGGATGCAGCCGTGCCGAGCAGGGATCCGAGCGATGCCGCCCCTGCCTTGGTCCAGGGGCTCAGCAGCCTCCTGGCAGAGGCTTCATCATTATCCTGCTTCCAGCACACAGCTGCCTTCCTGACAATCCTTCACCAGCTACAGGGCTGGTTTGGGCTGTCAGGGCAGGAGAGGCTGAAGCGGTGGTTTGAAGGGATGGAGCCCGCGGCTGGAGGGGCTGGCAGAGCACCGGTGGCCACGCCACGGGCTGGGAGCGCCGGCGGGGGCTTGTGGGGCTGATGCCGGCGAGCTGTGCCGCTTTGGGACCTTCCTACCTGGGCACAGCCAAGAGAAACATCAGCTGCGTGTTCCGAGAACAGTGACAAAATTACCAGCAGGGTTTCTCGAAGGCCCGTCAGAGCTGAGCATCCAGCCGCTGCATCTCCCAGCCATTGCGAGGAAGCATCACTGCTTTTGGCCGATGCAGTATTTCAGGTGACACTTGGGCTCTGATATTTTATGTACCAAGAATGGGGGCGTCGTCTGTCAGAGCTTTGCCCTTCAGTTGTCGTTAGAAGCCCTCTGCTCTGTTCCCAGCTGTCTCAGCATGTGGCCTTGTGCATAAATTCTCTCAAGTAGTGTCTTCATTTGTAAAACGCTCTTCTTAATCCTGCGCTACCCGATAATGAATTAAACGCGCTCTTAACATTTACACAGCACCTCGAGAGCGGAGGGGAGCTGCTGTTGTCGGCAAAATTACAGTGTTATTTCAGCTCGGCAGCACACGGTGACTGCACGAGCACACAGCAGCATCCTCTGAGGCAGCTGGGACACCCCGAGCCTTCATCCTCACACCGCGATGGAGCCTGAGCCTCTTCCCTACCAGGCTCCTCAGCCAGGTAGGATTCTTCCCCTGGGATGTGGTTTGGTGAAGACAAGGTGAGCAAATCCTCCCAAGCCTGCAGATCCAAAGGCGCGGGGCTCCACTGCCCCTGTGCCCTCTGCACGGCCCTCCCAGCACGGCCCCACAGAGCCCCCCAGTTCACCCAGTATGGGCTGTGATGTGGTGTTTAACCCAGGGTTCACGTTAACCCCCGAACACAGGAGCCCCTCCTGCCCACACTGTCCTCGCTTTCTCTTTCATGGCCACTTGCTGCCATTTAAACAGGAGCTGCTGCTTCAAGAAGGGCTTTAAGGAACAAAAGATGCCTGTTTTCTCTGAAGGCAAAGCCAAGCCACCACGGGCGCAGGGTTGGCTTCTCCAGTTTAACAGCCATGGCCCCAGGGTTGAGCACAACTCAGAGCAGAGCTGGCCAGAGGTCTCTTTGCCTTCCCCCGGCCCCTTGCTCAGGGCCGTGACATCGGGCTGCAGGCACATGATGGGCTGAGAGCCGTGGTTGGACAGTCTGGGAGCTCCCGAGAGCTGCCGCAGGACCTTCGTGGCTTCCAAACACCGTCTCAGCTCAGCCGGGAGAAAAAGACTCAGAGCAAGCAGGGTTTGCACTTCAGAGCAAAGCCGGGGGCTGAGGGGCGTTCAGGAGCTAAAATTGTGGTCAGAGGACAAAAGCCATGTTTGATGGGCAGGCGTGAACCCCGGGAGGCTGGTGGGAGGGAGGGCTTGGCCAGCCCGCCTCTGGGACCTGAGCGGTGTGAGGGACCTGAGCAGTGTGAGGGACTCACGAGGGCAAAAGGAAAAGACCGGGCGGCTCTTGGAAACGGAGAGGAAACGGAGCCTTCCCCGAAATAGAAAGCTCTCGGAGCCCGATCTCACGCCTGCCTGTGACTTGCCTCCACGCAAATCTTCCACTGCTTCTCCAGAAGGCCTCCAGCGTGATGTTTCTTCGCACGGGGCACCTCAGCACCGTTTCAGGGGGATCACTCTGCTCCAGCCCTGCCCTCGCTTTGCTCCCTGCCGTGCCAGCTGGGACCTCCTCCAGAAGTGGTGCCCGTGGTTTTTTGAGGTCAGTCCTTTGAGAAACATTGCCGTGACAACCCCTGTTTCCCTGGACAGGCTCTTGCCAGCTCAGCGGCAGCCAGGCAGGGGGCAACGGCTCCTTGGACCTCCTCTCCTGAAACCCCTCTTCTTAACCTGGGTTTCTCCACCCGCAGCTCTCCACCAGCGACATCAGGTAGCATGACACTTGAACCCGAGAGGTGCCCGGTCAAGCCACGGACCCAAGCGATCGGAAACAAAGGTAGTGAAGGAATTTGTAATTAAATTGCCATTAGATGGGTAACAGATTGTCTGGCAGCTGACAGTGAGTGAAAACGCTCTATTCTGTCATGTTTTATCAGCATGAAAACCATTTGCGAGTGCTCTAATTACATTCCTAATTGCCAATGTGATTAGGGACCTGCAGCTGTTCATTAAACATGTGTCACCCTCAGCCAACAATCTGTAGGAGAGAATGTTTAATTAATTGAATAGCGCACTGGATGAGGAGATGGACAAACCTGGAAGTTGAGTGGGGAGCAGAGGAGCCTTGCACCAAGAGGAGCTAGTGGGTGGCAGTCATCTTCTGCCAGCTCTGGGCACCACGTCATACAACCTCTTCCAGAAACTGAATAAGCACTGTCATAGAAAATCAGGTTTCTGTCCATATTACTCCCACGGGAGCTCTCCTGCCCTGATGGGCAAGAACTAACTTCTCATTTCCAGCCGAATTTTTATCTTCTAGCTTATCTTCTTCATCTCTTAGCCTACAGGACAGTGCGCTCTGTCTCGCTTCTGTCTCCAAGGCAGCCCTTGCTCCCTCCTGGCTCATTCCCCGGTGTGTTGACAGACAGTGAGCAGAGCTCTCCCAGAGCACTTGGAGAAGGATGGAGGCTTCAAGGTGGCCTGCTCAGCTTCTTTCCCATGACACCGCACCCCTCTTGGCAACTCCTCCACCCTTTCTCCAGCACACTGACAGCTCAGGTGGGTTCCAGCCTCTGCTGAGATGGGCAGAGCCCAACAGACACGGCTGGGGGGCCTGACGTGGGGACGGATGGGGCTGATTACAGCAGCTCCTGCAGTCAGCTGAAGGAGCACAACTCCTCCAGGACAGCGGGACAGGAAAGAGCTGTGATTACAAGGCTGCAGGCCCTTTGCAAGGGCTGCTGGAGCTCAGAGTCTCCAGGGTGGGCCAGGCGCACTTGTCTGGGGGGAACCACGCTGCCGACGGCTTTGTGGATAGAGCCCCACCCGGGCTTGGAGGAGGCACGCGGTTTAAACGCATCTCTGCTTAGCACCCCAGTACTTCCAGCTCCCTCTGCCTCCTGAGCAGCAAGGCAGAGAGAGGGAAAAACATGAGTGCAGCCGGATCAGCTCATTTCTTCAAATTTACCAGTCTGGTGCCTTAAAATATTCCTGGTCCCTACAGGGAGAGTCTTAGGAGGCTTCACCTTAATCCCTGTTTAATTTCCACTTAAGAAAATGTCACTGTGCACGTTTAATAAGAATCAGTTCCAGGTTTTGTACAGTTGCTTCCAATTCAGTGGTCCCCGTGTTTCCCCACTCCTCAAACAGACACTAAAGCACGGTGGATCCTGCCTCCCGTCTATTAACTCCAGCCTCCGCCGCCTCGGTGCTCGCGTCCCCGCAGCCATGACGTGCCGGCCTTGCGCCGGGCCAGGCGAGTCGCGGCTCCTGCTGTGCTCCCTGGCGCTGGCACCCGGCTCCACGGCAGCCTGGAGATGATGTCCACACTGTCCGGAAACCACTGGAAAGCTGGTTTAAGGAAAAACAGGCGGTAAATAAAGAAATAGGGAATAAGAGGGGTGCAGCTTCTGCAGAAGTGTTGCTGGAATGACAGGGCTTGTTTTTGTACATCCTACCAGCACACAGTGAGGAGACCTTTGATCCCTGGCTGCTCCCAGGCAGGATGTGCCACAGCCATCCCTGGAGACATCTCCAACCATCGCTGGTGTCCAGAGCCCTCTGCCCCAGGCAGCCAGACCCAGAGAGTGGCAGAAGAGAGATGTCCTCCTGCCATGGCTGGCAGAGCATCCCCTGATGAGCAAGATGCTCGTTACTCTTGCCCGGCTCCCGCTGACCAAAGGAGCTGACCCCTTGCTGTCACAGCAACCGCTGACAGGGCAGAGTTGTGTTGCTGTGGGTCTCCACATCTGCTTTCCCGGGCTGAACCAGCTTTGCTGTCCTAAGCAAAACCTCTCTGCAAACCTCCTGGCTCCCATCGTTTCTCCACGGCTCTCTCCACATGGTCCTGGCACCAGCCTTGCCCAGAGAGCCCTTCCCAGCCGGGCACCAGAGCCACCGGTGTCTCATTAGCGAGGAGCTGTTGTCCTGCAGGGCCACTCGCTCAGCGGTAAGAAAGCCGTGAGTGAAGCTTGCTGCTCACAGACATCCTCCCAGGCAGGTCAGGCCCTCTCCAGCGAGCTCTGCGGTTCTGCTGCAGAGCCAATTATTCCTCCTTTCATCTCAGTGGGTTTTTTTCCTGCTTAAGTGCAGTGCTTTGCACTTGTTATTATTGAATTTTCTGCCATCGATTGGGGACTGTTTTTCCAGCATGTGGTGATGGTTCTGCATGCCAAGCCTGCTTCCCCCCCGCGAGGCTGCAGTGTCTGCTCCCCTCCCCAGCCAAACCCTGTCTCCCTCCAAGCCACTTTCTGGGGCGAAGGCACTGAAGATGAATCCTGGTCCCTGCTCAAACCATCTCCTTCAGCAGCTGCATCCCCAAATCCCAGCAAATTGCCTCATTGTCCATCAGTCTACATCCATCTCTACCACAGGTACCTATGGAAATCTGGGTTCTCCAAGAAACTGCTTCTCCAGGTTGCTGCTGACCCAGAGCTATCTTCCCAAGAGCAGTCCTACATCCATCTGCTTTCCACGAATTTCACTACCAACAAGGTCCGACCCCATAGCTGATGCTGCCCCGAGCAGGAGGCAGAAGCAGAGACTTCCAGAATTCCCTTTCTAGATGGATTACCCTGTGATCCTGTCACCGTGTGCTGCTCTCACACTCCCTGAACGCAGCTCCCGGCTGTACCTCGGAGCAGGGACAGCCCTTCATGGACCTCATAGCATTGGTGCTTCAAGGGGCTGGTGGGGCTGTGCGGCCACAGGATATGAGAAGACTGAAGGAGCCGTTCCTCGGGTGATTAGCAGCGTGAGTGGCAGCAGCAGCATGTGTTCGTGGCACGAGGGGAAGACAGGAGAGCAGCCTGATCATGATGAAATACATTTTTATAACCACTGGTGAAAATTGACTCAGTAAGTATCTCCCCCACCCCAACCGACAAAGTCATTTCCCATAACAAAGACCTCCTTCATCTCCCCGCAGCCTGGGTGCTGGGTACACGCGCCGTTAATGAATCACCAGCCTGCCTGGTCCGTTAATGAATCATTGCCTGCCAGATCCATGAGTGAATCATTGCCTGCCAGATCGGCTTGGCTGCAAGCGATGGCTGGGGCAGAGCTCTGCACGCTCAGCACCCTTCCTGCCAGTCCCCTGTGCCGGGATGACGTGGGTGCCAAAATCCACAGCTCTGCTACTGGAGGAGCTTGAAAGCAAACCCTGGTAGCTTGATCTGTTGAACTTAACAGAGTAATAGAGTGTTCCCTAACTCAGGTGTTAGCGGGAGCTCTCTCCAGGAGCTCTCCACACCTGGTGTACGTGCTGCAGCCAGAGGTGGAGGGAGCACATGCTAAAAACTGCCTGGACATGGCTCTTCCAGTCCCAGTCTCTGGATATTTGGAAGAAGAGAGGCAAGGAGAGGACCTCCACTCCTGGATGTCCCCAGCTCCAAAGCTCAGGACAATGCCACACTGCCATCCCAGTGCAGGGCGTGACAGCGATGGGAGGCACTCTCCAGTGAGGAGCAGGGTCTTCGAGAGGGTCGTGTGTGCGTGCCTCAGTGACCAAGCAGCCTCTTGGACTCCACCAAGTCCCTCCAGAGCCTGTCTGGTAGCCAGGAGCCATCCCAGGGGTTTTTGGCTGGGCATCTCTCCCTTGGCACTCCTCTCTGTAGCACGGGGAGCCCTTGCTCGGACAGATTACCACAGGAAACAGGGCATGGAGAGGCAAGTGCCTCTTTAGTTGTTCAGACCCTCCTTGATCTTGTTGCTCCGTGGGATCAGCTCCTCTCCATCACCTCCCATACCCTCACTCTGCTCCCAGCTCAGCAGCTGTGTTCCTTCCTCCGCCGATCCTGCCTGTGAGCGTTCCTCTGCCGTTCCGCGCCGGGCTGCGCACGCCTCTGTCGTGTGCCGAGGGGAGGGTGAAGCGTGAGGGCAGGGTGCATGTTGCTTAACGCTCCTCTGCCCTGCGATTTGAAAGGCTTTTGAAATCAGTTAAAGATTTAGATTTCTCTGCTGGTGACATTTGCAGCTCGATGTTGCTAAACACTCGAGCACGGCTCATTTGCAGGCATCAACAAACACGTCAGAGGAGTCTGGAGCACTAACAGAGTGTTCCTAATCTCCCATTATTTATAATACTTGGTGTCTGGATCTCGCCAAGCCAAGAGCTGTTAGCCTGCAGCTGGAGCATCCGTCTTCCGTAAGGAGAGCTCCGGAGCTGCAGCCGGCCCCATTTGCTGTGTGCTGGGTGGGAAGCGGCGCTCAGCCCTCGCCTCTCCGGGCACCAAGAGTAAAGGGTGTAAAGCCTCTCGGCAAGCGGGATGTTAGGTGGTCTAATGCTGTCCTGGAGGCTTCCAGGGATGGAGGAATTAAAAGCAGACTGTGCAAGACCTTGTAGAAAGTGAGACCTGACCCCCAGCCATGGCTGGTCCAAGAGCAGCAATCTCGTCAGGCTGTGGTGAAAGCAGGACAGGAGTTCAGAATGCCACCAGACCTGCCTGGGAGGAGGTGCAGGAGGAGGCTCTTCTGTCTGGGAGCTTCCCGCTGGCGGCAGCTCCGGCCACGCTGTGTCATGGCGCAGGTGGGAGTTCGTGGCAGGGAGCTCACAGTGTGGGGAGGGAAGCGGGCCGGGGCTCCAACCCCCAGGGGTCAGGCACAGACTTCTGTGGAGATAAGGAAGAACTTTGCTTCTGTGTTTCAGACAGAAGATCACGTGCCATTTCCCTGGGACATGCGCTGGTGGCACGGAGGGACTCGTGGCTGAGTCCTTCATGGAGGTGGGACAGGCAGTACCTGGCACTGGCTTCTCAGCTCACCACAGGGACAAGGGGCTCTCTGGGGCTGGTTCCCGGGGCGGCAGAGGTTGGGCATCCCCACCCAGCCTGCTGCTCTTGCTCAGCAGCGGTGCTGATTGACACCAGCCAAAGCCCCGTCTCACTACCGTGGATTACATCCCCCAGCCCGTGGGGCATGATGAGGCTCACTGGAGTGAGATGGTGAATTCCTCACCACGAGATGGATGTGCAAAGCAGCCCAAAAGCCGCCGTTTCTGTTCAGCCCCATCTTCTCCAGGGCTGGGACCCAATTAGAGCTGAGTGCTGCGGGCATCTGTCCACCGGCAGCCAAACAAAATTACTATTTCCTTTCACATCAGAGTGGCTGAAGAGATGTGGAGCAGCAATTACTTCCTTTAATTAATGGCCAGCTCTAGATGAGGCTAGGTTTTGCCCAGTGATTCGAAAATGAGAGATTCTGTAACCATCCCTAGCACACGAGTGAGTCATTCCCCCATAAAGAGCTTTAAATGAAGATCTTGCAGCTCCTGGTTATGCAGGAGGCAATGAATTACTTGCTGTGTTTAAGACAGACACATTATTTATTGAACTCATAGAATTAAGCCTTTCTAGTCTATTGGAGATGAACCCAAGCAGACGCGATTCAGAAGCCAGGCATCACTGGCAGCTCTTCGCGTGGCTCGCAGCGAGCGGGCGGCTGTGCCACCGCCGTGGTAATTTACAGCTCTTTGTTGCTAGAGCGTAATACATTATTAATCAGTCATATTTTAGGAGATCCAAATTTATCTTGGCTCTAATTAGGCTGGTCCCTTTTTAATCTCCAGGTGTGCACAGGACTAGTGGCAAATGGGAAGGGAGCACCAAGGGGTGTACTCTGGAGCACCGTCATCTCCTCCTTCCTCAGACCCGCCTGGAGCTTTGCAGGTTGCCATTAAGATTCACATCCACGATGACAGCGCCGTGCACCATCCCTCGCACCTCCCAAGTCCTCAGCGAGATCTCTTTGGAACTGTTTTGAAAAGGTAAAACCGAAGCTATTAGAGAACAGACCTTGAACTGAATGCGTTGGAGGCAGGAGCGGCGCGTTTGGTATGCAGCAGAGGAGCGAGCGTTCCTGTGCGAGAAGATGGATACTGGAGGCATCTGGAACGTGTGATCAGCCCCTAGCTCCACGGCGTGGGGAGGAGAAGTGCTGGGCTGGTCCTTGTCCCATCCAGCCACCTGGGGCTGGCATGGACAGCAGTGTTTGAAGGAGAGCAGGAGACGACCTCGTGCAGCCGAGCCGAGAGCAGGCTCCGGGGTCTGTGCACCCGGGGAGATGGCTCCTTTCAAAGCAGTGACCTCGACGGGTGGCTGCTTGCCGCTGGTCTGCTCTTGCAGGCCTCTGGTGAGCTCATCTCTTCTCACCTTCACGCTGGGTGAACCATGCCCCTGGTTGACCCCAGGAGCAGGGACAGTGAGAGGGGCTTTGCCGGAGGGAGGGAGGAGCTGTCAAAGGCAGAGGGAGTTCAAAGAACATTTTTTCCACCTACAGCACTGGGTAGCTGAGAATTTAAATGAAATTATGCAGAAGAAAGCAAACGATGGCAAAACAGCTTAACACAGCATTAGGACAGTAAACAGAGCAGGGCTGGACAAAGGAAATGTCCGTGTTACGTTATTACCTCCTCCTCCACTAAAAAAACCACTGTGAGGTTTTAGCAGGGCAGCACAGGGGGGGTATTGCCATGTTGGTGCGGCAGAGGAGTCGTGGGGAGCGGGGTGTGAGTGGCTGCCTGCCTCCTTACACCCACCCCGGGCTCTGCCATGGCTCCAAGGAGGCTTCCTGTGCTTCAGAGGATGCTTGTGGCCAGCCCAACTCTTGAAAATTGAGCAGAAACTGCTATCTGGCCAAAAATGAATTCCCCGCTCCAGCCCTGGAAGGCATCTTGTTGAATGGTTTTCTGGGGCTCAGTCAAACAGCACAAACCGGGACTGGCGGAAAACCCGCGCGGAGCCCCGGGAACCAAGACTGCTCGCTAAATACAACCTCACTAAATCTGGATCTGCCCACGAATGATTTACCACCCTGCCTTCCCCAGGAGGTCGGGTCAAGCGAGGAGAAAAGTCTCTTGAGATTAATGGCTTGAGGAATTAGCCAGAAAGCAAAAAAAAAACCTCACAGCTAAAACTGCTCAGCCCCGCGCTGTAGAACAGCCCCCAACACGGACGTTGCACGAGGGACACGGTCACAGCCCGGTCCCATCACCCCTGGTCCCGGGCACGCTCGTGTTGCACAAGGGTTTTCTCTCCTTCTGTAACACATAAATATTAGTGCAGCTACTCTCCGTCATTGTGCACGTCAAGATTTTGGGCAGTCTCCTTCCCCACTCCCCAGGCTTCTGGGAAGTGGAGAAAGCTGCATCCTGACCCCAGCAACACCTTCAGAAAAAAAAAGAAAAAAAGTAAAAGCCTTGTTACAAAACAAGATGAAAAGCTGAAATAAAATTAATGTACCTAAGGCAAAAAGAGAAAAAATCAAATCAGAATTCTCTCCTTCTCCCTTTCTCTCTCTATGTGTATATATATATACACACATATTTAGAGAACTTCAAACAATTTTGCTTCAGTTTCAGCTGAGCTTTTAACTCATTCTCAAGCACTTTTCAAAATGAAAAGACGCTGGGACTCCTCCTCCTGAAAATGCCAAGACCCCGTTTTTGTATCAACCATTTCACACCATTTATCCACTCAGCAGCTTTTCCGGACGGGGGATTCACTGAAGCTGCACATGCATCGCCAGGCATCTGTATTTTTAAATTTTAAAAAGGGGGAAAGCTTAATCCAGGCCTTTCCAGGGTGCTGCCAGCGGCAGGCTGGCTGAGATAGGTGGGGAAGGGCCAGGCCAGGGTGGTGGGTTCTGGTGGGGGTGCTCCTTCTCCTGCATCCTCCCCAGGTCCCTAATGTCCTGGAGAACCGACCCTGGTGTCTGCAGCACCATGGATCCGTGGCTCTGACACCCCTGTCCTGTCATCCTGATCAAATCCCTTTGGACAGAGAGAGAAGCTGCCTCTTCAGGCAGCTTGTTAAGGAATCCAGACTGTCCCACTGTGCCCGTCCCAAAATGACTCCGCCAAGCATGACCGGGCTCTATTTTAACCACTTCAGCTTCTCCTGATGACATTGCACGGGGACATCATATTTAAATGAAAAAAGCATGGATCAGGAAGTCCTGTTTCTGCCCAGAAAGAATTAGGAGACTTTTTTTTCCATATGAGCCATCGCTGCAAGTTTCCTCATTAAAATATGCAGAGAGTCAGAGAGTTCTGGGAACATTCAGTTAATGTTTTCATCCTTTATGGCAAGGGTTTGTGTTCAGGAAGAATTTTTCTTTCTTGTATTTGCCGGCTGTGACAGCCCTGGCACTGACACATCTGTGGATTGCCAGCCTGCCCCATGCCCAGGCTCCCTCCTTCCCCCAGGGCTGCCTGTGCCCACTCGCCAAAATCCGCTCTGGGACGGGGATGTGCCCTGGTGCTCCCAGCCCAGAGCCAGGATCAACTCTGGTCAGGGTGCCTGGACTTGGCCACAACTGTCTTGAGCTCCGTTTGTCTGCCGGATCCCAGCTGGAGCTCCAGTGGAAGCAGGGACAGGGATGGAGTGGAAGAGAATGTGCTGGGGGTCTGGGGTCCCCTGGCAGGGAGCTAGCGGTGCCCCAGGGCTGCCCAAGAAGAGCCAGCATCCCCACCACCACCGTGCACAGCTGCATTTCAGCCAGCTGCAGCTGGAGGTCCCACATCCATCCTTATTTTGGCCGGGAAGCCGAGTCCTTCCTCCCTTTGCAGAGTTTGCATCCCCTTTACAGCAGGTTGCACGTGTGGGAGCTCGGGTGGATTGTCCCCTGCCCGTGTCTGCCTGAGAGGATAGAAGCAGGTGAGGGCCTTTGCCATGTTCCACAGCAGAACCCTTGAGGAAGCAAGAGCCGCGACCCTGGCCAAGGAGGGAGCCTGGGAGAAACGCAGCGTGGGGCATGGGGGGTCCTGCCCCAAGGGCACAACTCTGCCTGAAAAGCACCTCTGAGCAAAGCAGCACTGCAGGGAAATGTCCAGAAACACGCTGCCATGAAGGGAGTCGGAAGGAATGGATTGCTTCCGCAGAGGGGAGCGAGGTGAGGGAGGCCTGGGGAAGAGCCTGTGAACCCTGGCATTGTCCGGCAGAGAAAGATGAGGGCTTTGTATTCTCTGACACAAAGGAAAAAAAGCATTTGCTGCAAGAAATCCCCAGGTATCAAGAGACAGCCCCCTCCTGCCCAGCTCAAAGCCATGCGGCAACAGGGCAGGGCAGGACGGAACACTCATGTCCACATCAGCAGGAACAGCCCTGTTAGACATGATTTTTGACCCTGTGCTTGAGGCTGGGCTGAGGCACACGAGGCCAAAATGAGGAAGGAGGGTTCTGCTTTCCCACCGTGCTGCTGGCCACCCTGTGCTGCAGGGATGCTGTCTGGAAACCCACCAGAGTCCTGCTGGGCACCAGGGGCCATGCTGTGGGACTGCTCCGAGGGAAGCAGCAGATCTGCTGAAGCTGGGGCTGTGGTTTTCTCACTGGTTTAGGCAGAAGGTTAAGGAGGAGCAGGGAGCAGAGATGGAGCTGCCTCACAGGGAGGGTTTTGTAGCTGCTGCAAGCTTGGGCCCTGTGATCTTCCCCAGTTCATAGACGCAGGCTGGTCTCTGACGTGGGTGGGTCTTGGTGCATTAGAGGATCTTGGGACCAGACTTTAAATAGGCACCAGGATCTCACTTCAAAGTTGAAAATGCCATCAAAAACCAGCCTTGCTCTGAGCCAGGGGCTGGAGCAGAGTATTCCCTGCATCCCGCCCCCATTGGGTACCCAGGGAGATGGATCGAGCCTGAGGACTCCTCCCTGGAGCGTGTCCTGCTCTTGGGACAGGTTGCTTGGCTGTAGAGTTTATTCGTCTGAAAGGATACATCTTCAAAGGTGCTCTGTCTGTCTGTCTGTCTATTTAACAGCAACACATTAGCGTTAATGAAACACACAGCTTGTGTTCAGCCCCAGGCAAAATAAGCCACATTTGTATCTATTTAGTTTTTACTCTTTTTTTTTTTTTTTTTTCCCCAGCACCAGTTTGTAATTAAATACATCAGGAGATAATGAAAGGGATTTTTGATCACCCATGTCCCTGGACAGCCAGGCTACCACTCTTCTGTCAGCAGCAGAGGCACCGCAACTGAACATCAGACCGAGGAAACTCTAAAAAGCCTTCAAAGAGACAGGTGGGAGCATTGCCCATGCCCTACATCTGCTGCTCCTCCACCATCCCCTCACTGCCCAGCCCTGGTCCCACCAGCACATCGGCTCAGCTTGCAGGGTGGGCTTTCTGCTGAGCTCCCAGCACTCGCAGCAAACCACAGGAAACCTGAGGAACTCAGCTGGCAGTAGTTGAAAAGGGACAGGGACAGGGATGGCTGGTGTGAATGGCTGGGCACAGCTGGATCACCGCACGTGTTGCTGGTGATACGCATTTATCCAGCAGTATGAAAGAGTCAGCACAAGGAATGCGCTGGCCATGTACTGTCATGAAGGAGGTACTGTCCTTGGGGCCTGGGAGCAGCCGGGGTCCAAAACCACTGGAGAGCGCTGCTGGAGAACGTCACGACCTATTTCACAAGTGATATTTAACCTGTCATCAGGCTGTCAGCCCAGCTCCATGGACTGCTGCACGTATCCTGCAATATCTTGGGGTCTTTTTGTTGCTACTGCTTAGATTTCTTCCCTTGCCTCCATCAAAGCTTCCTAGCACAGGCACGGTCTCTTGCTGGGGCTGCCTATCTCCAGAGGCTGCTTTGCACGGCAGAAGAGCAGCATTGTGCCAAGGCTGTGAGTACGTGTCCGTGGGTGCGTGAGGCACGGCCAGGAGCTGCGTGCAGAGTCCAGGAGCTGGAACGGAGCCGCAAGCCCCAGGTCTGAGCAGCAAAAGCAGAAGACTTTGCATGCTCGTGACCAATTACCACCCTGTCCACGTGTGTTTGGCTGATGAACAAGCAGCACCTGCAGAGTGGCTCCAGCCATGGGAGGGAGCGGTAAGTGCTGAGAAAGGTGGGTCAGAAAGGAGGTGGCTCCTGTCACCCGGGGCAGGGTCTGTTCTCCACCCAGAGGAGGTTGTTGGAGCCCTCAGACCAGGCAAAGCAGCAGCTGGGCCCACCCGGCTCCACCAGTGCCATGAGCTGTGGGTCCTCTGCAGCCCCCGTGCCACCAGCCATGGTGCCCAGGAGCGTGCTGGAGCCAAGGGGGGTTTCTCAGGGTGCTGATGCTCACCGTGGTGGTGTGTGTTCCATGGAGGGGTTGCTGAGCAGCTTTCTTCTGGAGCATTTTTCTTCTGAACAAGAATAATGACCTTGGTTAGAGACGAACGCCAGCTCCTCAGACCAGCGCGCACGGGGCGGCCTGCCAGAGAGCCTGGACAGACAGGGCAAGCTGCTGCCTCATTTAGGCATCGTGCTTCTGTCGGCAGGCAGGAAAGCCTGTCCTGGGAAAGCAGACGCTCCCTGACACAGCACAACCAGCCCGCAGGCAGAATGTTCGTGCTCAAGCTGCATCCCCTTACAAAACAGGGAGCAAAGGTAGGTATTAAACCTGACTTCACAGAGCAAAGTCTAAGCTGAACCTGAATGTGTCTGGTGTCTCCGGGACTAAAACCAGAGCATCTGCAAAATACTGAGTTAGATCCACTCTCAAAACATGTCCGCTTGACACCAATACCTGTTGTGTGGCAAGTCTTTTTTCGGTGGTGCCTGGTAACAGGACAAGAGGTAACGGGCACGAGCTTCAGTATAGGAAGTTCCACTTAAACATGAGGAGGAACTTCTTTACTTTGAGGGTGGCAGAGCACTGGAACAGGCTGCCCAGAGAGGTTGTAGAGGCTCCATCTCTGGAGACTTTCAAAACCCGTCTGGACGTGTTCCTGTGTGACCTGCTCTAGGCGATCCTGCTTTAGCAGCGGGGTTGGACTAGATGATCTCCAGAGGTCCCTTCCAACCCCTATGATTCTATGATTCTATGATGTTTGAGTCTTAAATGAACCAGCTTCCTGAAATAAATTCTATGGGTCTCCAGAGGCCACCTTACTCCTGAGAAAACACTGAGCACCAAACCACAGGAGTCCTCTGCCATTGTGGGTCTTGGGATTCATGTCAGACAGCACCAAATCTGTATCTTCTGGTACCCAGCTCTCACCTTGGGCGTCTGCAGAGGGTGATGGGCCCTGGAAGGCTCATCTCTCTAAGACACCCATTTGCAAGCATCATTGCAGGTCAGGGCAAACTCCAACACATTGGCAAACGACCGCGAGCCAGCCAGGCGTGCGGCTTCGCCATGTTCTCCAGCCGCCCCGTCATGACTTAAGCTGCATGTTTTGCTCATCTTCTAAAAGAGGTATCAACCACATAGGCTTGCCCAAACCACCACCCGCTGCACAGCTACAGCTTTTAAATCATCACCTCCGAGTGTCTGTGAGTGGGTGCACAAAGATCAATTGGAAACTGGAAGACCCTCCCCCGGAGACCAGCTCACCAGCTGTAGGATTTTTTCTTTAATTAAAAAAAAAAAAGGAGGACAAACCTGGAGAAGCACAATAATTTGAAATTAAATGCAAGGAAAATTGTACCCATTGCCATGTGGATACAGACAACGGCAAACCCAACAACAGTAAGAGTCAGTAGCTGTCAAGAAGCGCTGCTCATTTCGATGTCAATGCAGGTCTGAGGCAAAATATGGAAGAGAACAGAAAAAAAAGTCTAAAAAGCAAAGCGACTCTGCAAGGCTGACTCCAGGGCCTTGCCACCACAACACCTTCTCACCCAGACAGTCTTCGCGTGCCTCCTCTGCTGTAGTTGAGGTGCTGCCTTCCTGCTGTCCCCGTCCCTCGTGTCAAGGCTGTTTTCTGTCATGCTCTGATGGTCAGAAGCTTCCCCATCTCCTGTGCTCCTGGCTTGCTCCATCCATCCCAGCATCTCGCCCGGACACTGCCTCCTCCCCAGGGATCTTCCAGCTTATCGAGCAGCCAGAGCCCGGATAGACGGGCCGGTTTTTGTGAGCCAAAATTTTCATGGATGCGGCTGCACAGCCAAGGACAGACACTCACACGCTCTTTCCATCCACCCCGTGTCAGCAGAAGCTGCCAGCAGACAGACGGACGGACAGACAGCCTAGCTGCACACACCTCGTTTCACGAGCTGATGGGGCTGAAGGAGCCAGCAGAGACCCATTCACACGTCCCCAGCTGACACCCCACCCGGGCACAGGGGGTGCAGCCAGTTCTCTGGGAAAAAACTTTGCAGAAACAACCACATTTTAAAGTGATTTGTGGTATTTTTAAATGAGTTTTTCCTTTTCCCCAAACCTTCCAAGTGTTTAAATCAAGATGACTTATGAAGACCAGCTCATCTCCGCTGGACTGCAAGAGACCAACTGGCTGCAGCCGGAGCAAAAAGGACACAATTATTATTGATTTTCCAGTGTAAGCCCGACAATATGGCCAGCGCCGGCGACAGCCAGTGACAAACTACCTCTCATAAATTTCTGCATGCATCTGTTTTCGAAATTTTTCTTCCCTTCATCCCCAAAAGGCCTCGTGTACTCCGCAGCAAGCCCCGGCTGACCTGCTCCCCGCACGATTCCACAGCACACGCGCACCACGGCATCGCAAGGTATTCGTTTTTCAGTCTGGCATTAAACCAAGAAAATTAATGAAATCTATTCTGCGATTCTCCAAAATTAAAACATTACCATTTTCTTACTGAACTAAAAAAAACCTTTTTTATTTCACTTGGAGGGGTTTTGATTCGTTTTGACCTGGAAAAAAACCCCACATGTCATCTCAGAACATTAATTTGAAAAGAAAAAAATGGATTTCTTTTTAAGAATCTCAAAATGAAATGTTTCAGCTTTCCCCTAAACAGTTACACTTTTCACTTTACCTTGGATATTTGAATAACTTTGCTCAGACTCCATTTCTCAAGGCATAAGTCATTTTCTAGCAGCCTGCCACCCAGCTCTTCTTACACGTTGGAGAATTCCGTCTTTGCCAGGCCCTGCTCCAACAGCTCCTGCCCTTACGAAATTACAGTCAAAATCCATTACAGACGCAGCCTGTCCAGCCTTCTTTTCTGTCTGACAGGGTAAAATCCTATTCACGCAGTATTTTGCAATAATTTTCTCTCTGAAAACCGTTTCCCCCTGACACCGAGATACCTGAGTTCCAGATCCATTTTCCTCCCACCAGCTTTTCTCCTTTCATTTCTTTCTTCCTTCTTCTTGTGGTTTTTATATTTGGTTACCATGTAATTTTTACTGCTGGGGGGGAAAAAAAATTCTCTTTAACCACTTTGCCTTTTTCCCCAGTATTACCTGATTTATACGCGCTGTGGAGACCAGCCTTGTCCTCTCCGCTGTGAGCCAGGGCTGCGGCACAACCCGCGCACTGTGGAGAACAGGTGGGTGGGTGAAGGAAAGGGGGTTTATTTGAGATGACGGGAGAGGTCACCAACCCATGAAGGGGTCCCCGGGGCACTGGGGTCTGGGATGCAGGATAGGAGCGTCAGAGCTGCCCCATGCCCTGCAGACCTGCTCCTCCAGCTCGTGGAGCTGCCCCGGCTCTGTGGGGCTGCCAAAGCTGCGCTCAGCTGGGCATGGCTTTTAGCTCTCAGCCTCAACAATATTTAGATGCACCAGCAAGAGCAAGCCTGGTCCCTTTATCTTCTCCATAAACAGCTCCCACCTGCACTCGAGGCTTTCCCTGGGACTCTGCTCCTTGTCCCCAGTGAGGCGATTGCTGTGCCCAGCCTGGCAGGTACCTCCTGGGGTATCGTGCCTCCGCGCTGGCCCCCGCACCATCTTCACCATCCTCACCATCCAGGCAGCTCCAGGGAGAAGACAACAGCACAAGGACATTCACCAAGGAAAGCCTCCAAGGCAATCCTCACAGAATGACTGGCCCATCTCTGCCGTGCTCCTCTTGCTTGCCCACCCAGCCCGCTTCCCCCAAGGCCTGAGCACTGGTCTGTCCATGCAGAAACTGCTTTTAAGCCTGAACAGCAGTTCTGCGTCAAAAACTGTAGCAAGAAGCAATTCTGGATCCTCTTTGCTGGCTTGGGTTTTTTCTTTCCGTTGACAAAGGATGCTGTCACGTCTCCACGCAGCTGCAACCTCTGAAATAACAGTTATTTACCTTCCTAGTTTTCTGCTGCTGTCACAGCTGCTATTGGCAGTTTCAGGGACCTTTTACCAAACCTCTGTTTAAAGGAGGCAAAGGAGCAGCCGGCACATCTGCTGCCAGCCCGGGGGACAGGGGGGGCTGGCTGCCTGGGAAGTCTCAAGAGGGGCTGTGAGCAGCAGCAGCATCCCCCCACTCCTCCCCCGGCCCCAGCTGTCAGCCAGATGCACCCACCACCCCACCTCAGGGACACCCACACCAAGGTTCACAGCTGCCAGGGGCTGGGGAAGCATGAAAAGGAGGTTGAAAGTGGTAGCAGGTCTCTGAAAGCTTGTCCAGCTGTAATGGGGCAGGTGATGCCCACCAGACATCTGGTGGACATCAGAGTCTGGGGACTCTCTCGTGCTCTCCACCCTGCGACACCCTCAGACCTGCTGCCCGGGGCAGAGCCACCACAGATGGGTAAGATCACGGGGAATCGCTGTCCCGTGGTCCAGGCTTTGCAGCTGAACCCTCCACGCACACCACTGGCCTCGCAGCAGGGAGGAAAACCATCAGAGGAGCCACCAGACCTGATGATGGGAGCCAAGTGTCACCCCTAGGCAGAGACTTGCTGCTTTCTGTGCCACCAGCACAGGAGCCTTGTCCTGGGATCCTGCTGTCCCCAGAAGGCAGGGAGAAGAGCTGCCCATGTCCCGTCCAGCTGCCCGACCCTCTCCTCCTCTCCTAGAGCAGCAAAGTTGCGCGTTTGCCATGTCCACGCTGCATCCACCACCGAAAGAGCAGAATGCAGGGACGGACCGAGCAGCCCCAGCCGGCGCACATCACCGTGGGACAGGCTCCCCAGCACCCAGCTCCCTGCTTGCACGAAGGGACCCCAGAGATAAAGCTCCCCAGCACGTCCTGACCCCTCAGTTATCCGTGACTGCTCACCTATGGACCACGCTTTGCTGGGGGAGCTCGCGTGTGCTCCTGCTCCAAACCCATTTCTAGGTCAGTGATGTCGATGACAACACTCTTCTTTTCAAGCCTTTTAGCTAAGCAGAGGCAGTTCCCCTCTTCTCTCCAGCCACTTTTAAGGCCGTTAATGAGCGTCAGAAGCCCTCGCTGCTGGGGTTTTTTTTCCACCATCATGTATAATAAATGTGGTTTTGATTAAATTTTCACACGTTGCTTAATGCATCAAGCAGGAATGTGATATTCCACTGGCAACACAACACAAACCCCTCCTCAGCGAAACATTCATTTCCCAAACTGTTTCTGAAGCAAGTGTCGCTTCCACATTCAGACAAGACGGTTGTGACAGTTTCCTGGGGGAAGCTGAGACAACATCTGCTGCAAGGTTTTCAATCAACATGCCTTAATTTTCACAACTCCAGTGCAAACATGTTTATGGTAAATAACCCATCTCAGATGGAGCGAAACCAGGTAACCTTTTCAGTCTGTGCAAACATACATTTGTTTCTGGCAGAAACTTGGAATCTTACTCATTCTGTGGAACTAAGTCAAACCAATGATCTGTTTAAACCAGCTTCATTCAAACTCCACTCTCAGCCCATCTCAGCCTTGGCCAGGAGACTGTTTGAGGGAACGTGGGTGCTTTTCCAAAAGGCCGTGTGTGTTCAGCAACATCTCCTAGGTTACCTGCACCCACGTATTTCCAGGATGAGGAGAGAGGCACCTCTGTACCCACGCCACATCCTGTTGCTCGGCTGTTCTTACCCTCCACATTGAAGCTGCTGAGCCTGGATCATGCTGCCAGTTCTCTGGACGGGGTCCTGCTCCAAGCACCATTGGTCTGAGAGGCTGAGATGCACGCAGTGGGCAATACACTGCAAACAGCAGTGATGTGACAGCAGGCAGGGCTCTTCTGGGGTAAAACATGGTGTTTTGGAGCACAGCAGCCACCCTGGCAGGCATGTGGGTGGCAAGAAGGCACCAGTTACTGCCCCTTACAGACACGTGCGCTCTCCAACCTGCTGCAACCACCTGGGCAGGATTTAACAGCCTCTGCTTGTCACTGAGGAGCACCAGAAAGCTCGGAAAAAAACTGTTGAAGAGCCCCATCAAAAAACATGTCTTTCTGATGAAGAACACCCACCATTTCACACTACAGAAGAGACTGAAAAGCACCAGGACACAAAAGGCCATTGGCAGTTTTAGCCTTATTTCAAAGCTGCAAGTAGCCTGTCGTGGGACAGGCACAGCCTTGAGGGAGCTGGGAGCAGGGGGAGGTGGTGCCGGGCTTGGCACTGGTGTCCTCTGGATGCTGCAGGAGGTGAGCTGGCCAATGTCCCGCTCCCTTGGCTCGTTCTGCAGAGCAGTGCAGGAGGATTGGCCATGGGGAGGATGAACAGCTCTGGGCTCCTCTCCGGAGGTCGTGCAGCCCTGAGTCTTGGGGCCAGCGCTCCTACAAGACCCATGGCCAGGCAAGTTCATGGGTCCCACCACATGGGAAAGCCCAAGGTCATGTCCTTCACCTGCCCCACGGAGAGACCAGCGCCCGTCCAGGTTTGCCTGAACTTCACTGACCCCAAAGGCTTCGTTGCCATTTCCCAGGCAGGAATTACCCCCTTCCCAGCTCTCCCAACGTGCAAGGTATCTCCGAGTTGTAACGATATTTTATGGATTAAAGCCAGGGAACTGAAAGGAACAACGCCACGGAGATTACAGCAAACGCCTTCATTGGGAACAGGGGAGGGATTCCATCAATGAATCACTTGACCGTCTTTTATTTCATTTAGGTTTTTATTACAGAACTTTGTAGCAGCAGTTGTGATTAATCTGGATAATTCCCGCTGGCAACAAACACCGGGGCAGTAAATTACACGCCATTAACGAGCCATCACTGCTCAGGGGAGGGCTCTGCTGACTGCGGGGAGGGTGTGAGCGGGGGCATCGCTGCCATTCGGGGGCTCGCAGCCCATTGCAGCCCATCCCGGCTGTGCCGAGCAACAGGGAGGGTGTAATGGAGCAGGAGGATGTTCAGCGGCATGACAGGTCCTGGCAACCACCCTGTGCCCTTTGGCTATCCCGTGCAGGAGGATGCTGGGGCTGGAAGATGTTCTGCAGGATTTCTAGGAGCCTGGGGAGCCCCCTGCCCTGCGTGAAGCCCAGTAGGTAACTGGGTAGGAATCAGAGCATTGTGGGCCAGGTTAGTTTGGTCCATCCTGCCGTGGGAAAGGGGACACACAGCACCCGAAAGCGAGAAGTGGTGTTCCTGGGGCGCAGGGTGTGCGGCTCCCTGGACAAACAGCAGAGCGCCCTCAGAGCAGCTGCCCAGCTCCACAAACGCCTTGAGTTTTGCCCTTTTTGCCTTCCTAAACTCAATACAACCCACCTCAACCAAGGTGGGGTGGGTTTGGGGGTGGTGCAGCTGGCACCAAGCTAAGCTGGCCCTGGTGAGTTTGTCACCTCCTCATGCACAGGACACTGTTATTCCTTCAATGCGGAAGCAGCCAGAAGCAGGCCTCGGGTTTCATTAACTACTCTGGAACTTACCATCGAACCTGCCTGTGAGGACAGGCCCTCTGGAGAGGGCAGCTTGGGAAAAGAGGGGGAAGGAAAGAGAAGCCCAGAGAGCGACTCTGGCACATGCATCCAAAGGCTCCATCCTGCCCAATCCAACCTCTCTGTCTGGGGCTGTTCCCTGGCACTCAGCCTTTGCCAGGGTTTACTCCATTTTTCCTGCTGGTACTGTCTCGTGCAGTATCAAACTTCTCATCTTGTCTCATAGCAGCCCCTGAGGTCCAAGGAAGAAGTTCTCTGCCACCTTTTGCTCATCACTGCCTGAGCTGTGCCTAGGAAATACTGATCCCAAAGTCCCTGGGCTTGGCCAGATCGGCTGGGTTTCTCCAGGAGAGACAGGAGGTTGCACCAGCCCCAGCCCAGGGGGCCTCTGAAGTGAGGAGGACAATCCTCACTGCTCATGACACATCATCCAGCTGCCTTTGAAGCTCAGCGCGTTTGCTCTCAGCCTTGGCCTGGATCATCGACACATGGAAAGCTTTGCATGTGTCTGATTTAGCAGATGCTTCTCTTCCTGCCTGCCAATGCTGGTTTTCTGCCAAGAGACAGACTCTTCTTAATCTGGAGGAAATAACTGATCTGAAGGCAGCACGATGGAGAGCGGCTCGTGGTCACAGCTCTTGCTCCTGTTTGTGAAGCACTTTGGACTCTGGGGAGTGCCCGGTGGGCATCTCTGGGGCAGTCTTGTGTGACACAGAGGGATGACATGCCCCAGGCTTGAGGTCAGGGCAGGACTCGGGGAGCCCCGCAGAGCTCCCGCTGCCAGGCAGGATGCTTGTATGAGCAGAGTGAGCTGCTGGCAGTGTGGTGGGCACGGATGGAGGCTCCAGCACGGGGCCAAGCCACGCAGAGCTCACCGAGGCAGGAGAGCCTCTGGAACACTCACCTTCCTCCAGCATCTCGGAATCTTTTTCCAGCCCCCTGCAGCAGCTGTGAGAGAGCTTGGCTGTAAGAGACCACAAAGGCGATTGATCCCACCACTCTGAGCCGCCTACTTCTGCAGCCTTAAGGTGGCTGCCAAGGAGCAATTCAGCAATGTTTCAGAGGGCAAGCTGGGACAGCCCTAGGAGAGGACCTCTTCTCCAGAGGCTGTAGGACAGCACAGGCAGGGCATAGCAAATGATGTGAAGATGAAACCCTGCCCCACATCCCAGCCCTGCCTGTGCTGCTCACACCCCAGACCCCCACCCATCATCTTACATGGGTGGCAGGGGAGGAGGATGACCCAGGGCCAGGCCAGTGGCGCTGGGGACTCTGCACCTCCTCCCTGGAAATGGCAGTTCACAATGGAAGGAGAAGCTGAGTCCTGCTCAGCCTTTTGTCCCTGAATTATACTTACTTCTGAAGGCCCAAGATAGCCATTTGTGGTTTGGTTCTGCACAAAGGGGCATCACTGGGCACAGGGGGACCTGGCAGCAGGAGCTGGTGGTGAGGAGAGAGCAATATGCTGGTTGCAAGTGCAGGCTAGAGACTCCACCACCCTTGCCTGCCCTTGCTTGTCCCTATATCTCCCAAATCCCTGCCCTTTGCCAGGAGCTTTCTCCCAGCCTCTCATCTCTAGAAAGCCCAGAGGTTTCCAGCACTGGAGGGGAAGCAGTCTGAGCCAAGCCACATTTTGAAACAGTTTTCACTTCCCCGGAGAGGCTGCAGCAGTAGTTCTGAAGGGAGAACAGTTAATGCTCAATTTAGCTTCACATGACCTAATTTGCCACCGCTTACTCAACAAGGGAGAAGCAAGCGACGATAAATCCTTGCACATGGACCTTGAGAACTGCGTAATTCCTGGGGGCACTGAGGAAAGGGATATTTCTGCAACTGCGTTTGCACTGGAAGATCGGTGGCTCAGCGATGATCAGCTGGAGATGCAAACTGGTGGCCCTCAAGCAGCTGCCATGGATTCCTGGTCCAAGCTCTGACGCTTTGAGTCTTCCAGCAAGACCATGGCTAACGTGCATCTTCCCTTGGAGTTTCTTCTGCGATTGCTCTCTGTGGGGACCTTGCGGGGCTTGCCTGCTCCATCCACCTTGTGCATCACTCTGCATGGGGGGGGGATTTTCTGCCTCAGGACTGCACGTGCTAAACCTCAGGTGCTCAGATGACATTGCTGCCTGTTCAGTTCTGCTCTTTGGTTTTGGGCATCCTCATGCACCATCCACCCTCCTGTTGAGGCCATAGGAAGAGAAATGCACCTAGGACAAGTTGTCCCTTAGTGCCATCTCCCTGTTACTGGCATGAAGGCTCTCAGCTAGCAAATGGCACGTGAGGTGGCCTTGATCCCAGCCAGAGGCTTCTCTGTGGCTGGTGGCTCAGCCATCGGTCTTGTCGCTGGCTCTTGGTACGGCTCACCCCCTAATCCCGTCTCTAGTGCTGCTACTGGCACTTCCACACACCCGCGTTTCCATGTCTGACTCATAATGCTCTTGAGGGCTCTGCTGCACATCTCCTCCATGGTCCCTCCCTCCTCCAAGATCACCTTCCCTCCCAACAACACATATAGTTACCTGTAAGGTTAGAGAGGTGCGTTCCTGCAGCAGGTCACCCTGTCCCACTTCCCTTCCAAAGGGTTCGCTTCCAACACGCCTTTACTCCAACGTGTAAGACACACTTTTTTTTATTTAAGAAAACAAGGATGAATGTTTGCTGGTAAACACTCCGGGGCAGTGTGCCAGCGCGCAGAGCCTCCTATCCCTTCCAGAAATGTAAAACATCGGGGTGCTGCCAGCCACAAGGATTGTCATGTTTCTCCTTTCATACATAAAAATGTCTTACTAATTAATCAGCCTCTCGCAGTAGCCAAACCCGAGGCATCTCTGCCATATGCCAGCGCACGCCGGGATGTCGTGAGCTGCGAAACGGTTCACACTAATCAGGCGTGGAGAATCTTGCTCCTGCCCTGCGTCGGGAGCTGCACAAGGCGAGAGGTCGGAGCTGACCCTGCACGACTTGTCTCCCGCTTCTCCATCCATCTGCTCCAGCTGCCCCTCGTCAGTGGCAGGGGCACCCACCAGCCCTCCTGGTGGGCTCACCAAATGGCTTATGTCAGAGGCCCTCCTGAAGAAATTCCCCAGAGGAAGTTCAAAAAATGCCTTCAAATATATTTGGAACATTAAGAAGTGGATAAAACAGAGTCCAAAACCTTTGTTCTGTGAGAAATCATTTCTTTTTCCAGGGTCTCAGTCTGCTGAGAAGCAGTTTTTCTGAAGCCTGTTCTGATTTTTTGTTTCCCTCATGACAGAGACAATTGTGCTCTTACTCCTGTAGATGACACATCTTCTGCTTCCTAAGTGACAAAGAGGAGCTCTAGAGATGCCTCTGTCAGAGCAGGAGAACCAGAGCAGCTCCACACCTCCTACTTGGTGGCCTCAGACAGCGCTGGGCAGAGCAGAGAGGAACAACCCACGAAGGGCTGAACAAACCCTCGGTTCTGAGGAGGAACAAAACCTACAAGTGACATGTCTCCTGAACAAAACCTCCTGAGAAGCTCAGCCCCAAAAGGCCAGTGGCACGCAGTAAGCTGGAGATGACCTTCCTGCTAGAGCTGGGGGAAGTTCTCCCAGACAAACCCACTGAATTTAAATGTCCCCCTTGGATATGGAGACTGTGGAATGTGTTAAACCCCAGCATGGGCTGGTGGATGCCGGAGAGATGAGAGGATGCAGGGAGAGCACCCACAGAAATCCAGCTTGGCATTTTCTTGCTCTGAGGCTGCAGTTTCTGAATCTAAGAGGTCAGAACATCTTGCAGCCACAGGATTGAAAAGAACACATGTATCTGCACTTGGGGGATAGCTGGGGGTGAGCTGCTTGTCACCCGTGCTGGTGCCTCAGGCCAGCCAAAAGTCACACAAGCTCCAGGTCTAGTCTCGACGGAGAGTTTCCCTGTGACATCCGAGCAGGCTGCAAGTGCAAGAACTGGGTGTCCGCACACAACGTCCAATAGCATCGGTGCTGCCCACAGCAGCCTGTGCCACCCCAAAACCCCCAGCACCCCGTGATCTTCTCTCTCACATGCCACGGGAGGACTCCATAGCGGACACTCCAAGTGCTGCTGTGCCACAAGGACCTGGCACAACTATGTGCAGTACTTGGGGGAAGGACACTCACGTCCAGGAGCTTTTGGAGCCTCTTACCGAGATGCCTGGAGGGAGGTGAGTGGAGGTGCTGTGCTCCTCACCCACAGGGCACCCTCCTCTGTGTCTCCCTTTGCAGCTCCCACTTGTTGCTCACCCAGCGATGCGCCAAGGTCCCCTCCCACTCTAACAACCCAGTGCAAATTGTGCAGCAGCCCATAACTGTGAAGATGACATTTAGCAAACACCGTGGATCACACGAACCACCTGAGGTTCGGAGCTGGGTGGGAGTTATTTGTGAATAAGTGCCTTAAAGTGCTCTCTCCTTAATTACATTCATAAAGAACAGATGTATTGTGGGCCTTCCATTACGGCTATAAAGAGCATCACAAACAAATCGTTAATACACATAAAAATGGCAGGTAATTAATTTTAATATTAGCATAAATACTATGGTATGACTTTATTACCAGCCTGACCTTCAGGAGGGGACATCGCTGGTATTAATCCAATAACATCTCCCAAATCAGTGGTTACCGGTTGGCAGGAGGTGTCTGTAAGCTCTCGAGGCTCAGCTGAGAGCCCGTTAGGGATGCCCAGCTCTCTCGGGCAGAGGTGTGAGGATTTGGGTGGCCTCTGTGGAGCTGCTGCTGCTCTGAGATGACACCAACCGGGATTTCCTGGGTGTGGGGTGTGGATTTGGCAGGGGCTGAGCAGCCCCCGGCTGCGTCTGCATCGTTCACACCCCTGTAGTGTAGCAGAGAGGGAAGCTGGGTGGGATCCTGGTCCTCTGGGAGACATCAGTGCTCAGTCCAGCCTCCAGCAAACTTCATCTCCTCCAGTGAGGCTGCCCAGCCTCACCCTGCCCAGTGTACCTGTCACCAGGACATCCTGAACGGCTCCGGGACAATTTTCACGTGGGCTAAAACAAGCCACAGCCAGAGCAGCTCCTCCATCAGCCACCATGAGATGCTGCTCCAGGAAATCACCTCCTGCTCTTTGGACCCCAGAGATTCAGACTCCCCGGGGTAAACTGCTAAAAGCCACGGTGGGTGGGAGAGCAGAGGTTTCATCTTCATAACCTTGAACCTCCTTTTGCTGGAGAAGATGCTTTGAAGAGGAGCCCATGGGCAAAGAGCAGCTTTGCACAGAGGTATCTGAGTGCCTAGAGCCATGGGGCCAAGCAGCTGGAGATGTAAGTCCCCAGAAGTGTGTCCTGCTCGGTGCCAGTGGCCAGCCCTGTGCTGGTGGCCAGCCCTGCCCGGGAATCGGGAGCTGCCTGCCTGGGAATCATGCACAGCCTGGAAAGTGGTGACCGCCTCTGCCTGCACGTCTGAGGAACCGCCTGGGGAATAATCCCCTCCCTACAGGCAAAATTGCCCCTATTTGGTTAATTGAGTGGGCACCGCAGAAAAAAAGAAAAGAACCCCACAACACAGAGCCCTTTCAGAGCCTGGGAACAGCCAGAAGAAATCCATTGTGGCGTCAATTAACTCTGCAGACAAGGTGTTTGGGCACGCACCAAGGGAACGAGGAGACGCCACACCAGCATGGAGAAATGGATAATGACTTCCCCTGCGCTGGGGAGACACACAGACTAATGAGGAGAAGGACAAAGGGCCTTTTATTTGCTTTTTGGCTTTGTGCTAATGATGCCGGGGCTCTGTCAGTGCCTCTTTTGCTGCTTGCTGAGCCATGCCAGGCTCCTGGCGAGGCATCATCTGTCTCTGTGTGCCCCAGCTGGGGATGGAGCTGGACCTGGGGCTGGAGATGGAGCTGGACCTGACACAGCCCTCAGTCAGGCAAGAAGGCTTCAAGCACATGGGCTGTATCTGGGGCACAAGGTTCGCTCGTGGGGAGCACCGAGCCCCCAAAGCCCATCCCACAGAGCAGTGCTGAGCAGGTCCAGGCAATGGCTTGCAGCACCTCACCCTGCCCAGCAGCACCTCAACACAGTCCAGAACAAGAGCTCTTGTGCCCACACCACAAGCTGCCCTGCAGCTATCACCAGGAGCTCTGGGCTGGCTGCACTGAAGTCCTGCAGTCACACCGGCCAAGCTTCACACCACAGCTTGAGTCCTCCAGGGTGGATGGGGCAGAGTCTGTGGGCTGAGATGCTCAGCAGTGTCCCAACCTCCTACGCCACATACCATCCAAACAAGGGCATCTGGGGCAGGACACCTTCTGCCACCACCAGTGGCCCTCCTGCCCAGATCTGCAGGCTGGACGCCTGCCTGGAGGTGAGCCTGGCACCCCCAGCTGCTCTCTGAGATGTTGGCCAACCACCTCTGAGGTTCGCTGGTGCTCCAGCCCTACATCTGGCCACCCACACAGCTGTTGGTGGCAAGTGTGCACCTGGAGGACAAAGTGTGCCAAGTGCACCGTGGAAGACAGGCAGGACAAACCACGGTAAGGAGATCCATGGGGCAGCTATGGGCTGTGTGAGGACCACAGTGTCGCTTGGTTGTTTTCACTTGTGGCAGTACCAGGGGATGCCCAAAGAAGTGTAGTCACCCAGGCCATGCCCTCTCCTGTTTGGTCTGGGCTCGTCAACCACCCCACACATCAGCCCCACCACAGCTTCTCTGCCTGGCTGTGGGCTCCAGCCCCTCGCAGCACCCGCACTGCACAAAGAACAAATCCCACCACTTTTTGTGCATCCCCATCCGGGCAGGGCTTCCACCTGGCCCGTGAAGCGGAAGGATTGACTAAAGAACGATGAGCCTACACGTGTGCGTGAGCCGCAGGATGTCTTCTGCCACAGCTCCCGATGTGCGTGTGCGCAGGCCTCATGCTTGTGTTCATCTCCTTAATGAATGTTGTGTTCGCTTGGTCCTAAGCTAATACAAGTGACAGAAGATGAGCATCAATTTGTGAGTTAGAGGCAAAGAGAATAAAATAAAAGCAGCTCACAGGCAGGAAGGCAGCAAGTCGCGCTGGTGAGGCCCTGAGCCTGCATAAATCATCTCGTGACTGAATGAGCTGTCACAGAGGCTGACAGAAGCTCAATCCAGAAGCAGTTATCCCATGCTCGGGTATCAATTACAATTGCTAATTCTGAAATGGAAACCAGCTAGCACTAACTGGGGACTGAGAATTAAACCATCAAGAGTTAAACCATCAAATGCGTTTTCTGGCTGTTCTCACCAGGAATTTGGAGTTTGAAGTGGACAGAAATGCTGGGCCATAGAAGACACAGGTGCTGTGAGGTGAAATCACGAACATCAGCTTTCATCTCAGGTGGATCCACTTGTGAAAGGAAAGGGAAGGTATTTCCACCCTCCCTTCCACCCTGCCTTCCACCCTGCCTTCACCACCAGTGCCTGAACTGCTCTGCCAGGCTGGTGTGGACAATGTTGGATTCCACAGAGAAAGAGCTGCTGCCCCCAGGTAAGAGACATTGAAGCAATAGGGAGAGGAAAATGTGTGATGCCATCAGGGTCTGCAGCCCACGAGATCCTGCACATCATGAAGAGCCATGGCCCTGGCTTGGGCTCGTAAGCTTATGTTTCCCAAGCCAGGCTCCAGAGTGGGTCTCCCAGGGACTGGTGCCACCAGGAGAGCCTGGTCACATCGAAAGCTGAGCCCCAGACGTGTCCCTGCCACCATCTCTGCCCAAGGGCTTCCTCCCTCCCCTGAGTAAGAGCAGACCTTCAGCTGGAGTCCAGGCTGGTCTCATCAGCACTTGTGGGATGAAAGATGACTGCTGGGGTCAGGGCAGGGCACCAAGTTGCTATTTTTAGGTGTTTTCTGGCTTCTGCCTTTAGCAAGCTGAGCTGTGCTGGTGTCTCGCTGCAGAGCCAGCAGCTCCCCACACTGCCCACCTCCCAGCTGGGCTTCTGAGCGGGATGAGAGGCCAAAAGGAGTGTGAGACCTGCTGATGTATCGATTTCCCGACAAAAGGAATCACAGGTTCATCCGTTCCCTGCCACCGCTTCCCTTCCTCGCCAGCCTCTGCTGCTCCACTCCCACCAGCCCTGGGCTCAGCGGGAGCATCTCCTGCCTGCTCCCACCTCACTGTGGAGCAGGGGCTTGGGAGGTTCTGCCGCCCGTCCTGAGCAGCTGCACGGATGTCTGAGCAACATGGCTCCTTCCTGCCCTGCAGGACCTGTCACTGTGGAAGCCAGAGGCTGATGATGGCCATGCCCTGCTTCTCCAACCCCAGGCACATGCTAGACCCTGACAGAAGTTGTCGGAGGTCTCCTGGGAGCATTGGTCCATCATTGAAGGTGGAAGTGTCATGGTTGCTGCCTGTCTGCTGTCAGCAGGCAAAGAACACCAGCACAGCACCGAGGTGAGCAGTTGCCCATGGCTGTAAGCACAGTCCTCTGGTCCAGGTGGCCAGCTGGATGGAAGCCAGAGCAGCAGTTCAGCAGTGACAGGCAGAAGCAGTCTGCAAGGTCCTCCTGCATTTCCCCTCCCACCGTCTTCTGCTGACTTTTGTCTCCTCCCTGGGGGGCCCAAAGCTGCTGAGATCATTCTTTATGGCACTGTAGGTCCTATCTTACATGCAGCAGCCAGATGTAGAGATCTGCCCCACGTTGCTCTGGGGTCTGGAGCACTGGGTGCAGCAGCTCCAGGCTCTCTTCACCATGGTCAGGACATGCTCGGTCCTACAAACACCAGCTATGCTGTATTTCTGTGATCACTGATGGTGCCAGGTAGAAACCAAGGCTTTAGACCACTGCATTGCCAGCTGGTAAGGAGGTCTGGAGCCAGTCCAGGCTCCAGATGAGGGCATCTTGGAAACTGTGATAGGAACACCGGGAATTTGCTGAGGATGTGTCCTGCCCAGCCCAGATTTGCACACAGGCAATAGCTGCATCTCCTCCTCTTCACCCCATCAAGAAGAAGATGGAGAAGCCTGCAGAAATCTTATTTAGCATCTTATGGAGCCCCAAGCCCCTTGCAAATACCACTGAAGACGCCCTCACCTTCTTCATAGGAGCTGAGACAAGCCAGTCCCACCGTCAGGGAGGACACGAGTCAGTCCAGCAGGTTTGTGACTTAACCCACGTTATGTTCAAACCCTTCTCTTTATGACCACGATGGTGAGAGACACTTTGGAAGGGCTGCACATCTGTGCTGCCAGGAGCTGGAGCCTGCGGTGCCACCTCCCTCGTCACTGCTGCTATGTGGCATGAGCACAGCCTGGCAAGACAGCTTCTTCCCCGAGGAGCTGCTGATTTCAGGAAAAAATTCAGCAGGAGCAGAGAGAGGGGAGCAGCCAGTGCTGGGGTGTAGTGAGGGGAGCGTGGCCAGGAGGACGGGCAGAGGCTGCGCGGGGTCTGCTGGAGTCAGGAGCTTGTGTCTGCAGCGGGATAGCAGAGCAGCAAGAGGCGAAGGTGGATTTGCTCAGATGTTTTCTGTGTAACAAGCTCCTCCAAAAAAAACTTTTAGACTCAAAAGTGAAGTTTTACCTGAAAAGAAACTGGAGCGAGTTGCTTTTGAAAGTATGGGAACCTCAGAAGCTGCTGAGTGTCAGAACAAAAATGAAAGGTGACCATAAATAAACCTGCCCCTGCCCTCTGCCCTCCCAGCAGGTCCTGTCCTCTGCGTTTGCTTCCCACCCCAGTCCTGTGACTTTCAGGAGTTACAGCAGCTCTTCAAAGCTCCTCCGAGGCCTGTCCTCCTGCACTCTTGCCCCCCTCCCCTCCTCGCAGCTTGGTGGTCCCAGGGAAGGTGCCAGGTGAGAAGATGTGTTTCTGAGGTACCTGGGGCATCGCCTGGGCACTGATGGGGCCATGTCGTGAGCACAGTCTATTGAGGCAGCTCTTGGGCTGGCTTCTCTGCTTTCCAAGAAGAAAATGTGTGTGTAAGGGGGTAGGCACATAGAGGTGGAGGAACAGAACCTGCGCTTCCCTCCAAGCTCCTCGCAAGCATCACAGGCAACCGCAGGCTCTGCCCAGAGGGGCTGGACCAGCCGTTTCTGTCTCACCACTGGCCTTGGCTGTGCCAAGAAGGCACCTGCAGCCCTGTGCACCAGGACCCCTTACACCAGCAAACCACCAGCTTCCACCTTCCAGCCAACAGCCCAGTGCGGGCTCCTTCCCTGGGCAGGGAAGCCCCAAGCTCCTGCTCTGCCTTTATTCACCTCCTTGCCAAACAGAAAACTCTGGGGCCGAGAAATGTTCTGCAGGATTTGTGGCCCTGCTGCCCCCTCCATCACAAACACAACAGGTTATTAAAGTCTAATTCCATTTCCCCTCCCACCTGCAGTGTTATTTCTGTGTCCTAACAGCATCGCCAACAGAAGATCCAACGTTTCCGGGCAAACCCTGCATGGCCAAAGCGAAGAGCAGCAGAACACGCCCTTTTCCATGGCAATGAGACAAAAGGTTTGGCTCTCCACAGCCCAGGGTCAGAGGTCCCATGTCCGCAGTGGAAACCCCAGCACAGACACGCACCGACCAGGATGGACTAGGACGTGCAGAAGGGCAGTTCCCAGCACAGAGATGAGGGGTCTGGGCCAGGAGAGCTTCCCCATAGCCACAAGAGCAGCAGAAGCTGGGGGTTAGACTGAGCACAAGTGCTTGCTCCAGAGAGTCCCCGGGCTCTCCTCTGGGTTGGAGGTGGGCTCTGCCCTCTCCACGTTTTGGGCCTGGGCTTGCTGTGTGTACGGCCCAGGCTGCCCAGCATCGCCCACAGCTGCGGGGGCCAGCAGCCCCCAAATCCTTCCTCCGCAGAGCCAAGGATTCTCCACACAGATTTTGCTGCTAACGTGCAGGCAAAATAACAGGCTCAATGCAAACAGGCAACTCCACCTGCCAAGATTGTCATCTGCTGCCAGGGCTTTTCCACTCAGCCTCCTCCTCCCCTCCCTAGGAGACCCTCATTAGCTCCTATCACTGCTGAAGCGCTGGCGAGGACCTGTGCGGTGGAGGAAAGGTCTGCATGGCTGTGGCAGGACTCAGAGCTGGTGAGAGGACACCTTGGGGACTCCTGCTCATCTTGCTGACGCCGTAATTGGGTCTGCAGGGCCACTGATGGAGTGGCAATTGGAAGCTCTGCTCCTGGCAGAAAGCAGCTCTCCACAGCTGCCCACACAGAGTCCCGAGGCTGCGCAGGCAGCTCAGGCCCGCTGTGATTATCTACCTCAGCAATGAAGAGGGGCGGGCAGCCAGGGATGGAGACAACCGTTGTATCTGCAGAGCCCGCATGGGCTTCAGAGCCCAGAGCCCTCCACCCACGGAACCATGTCCAGGGGGCACCAGCCAACTCTGTCGCTAGAGGGGACCCAGCCAGGTCTCTGGTGTGATCAGCATCCCAGGGAAACACGCTGGCTGCTTGGAAGGAAAGGAGCCCAAGACAGAGGAGGACGGGAGAACCTGAGGGGTCCAGGGTTTTGGCAGGGGGACAACAGGCAGGAGCAAGCAGCCAAGGGCAAGGAGAGCCCAGAGCAAGCCAGAGCACTCCGCAGTCTGCAGCACTGGGGTCATTGCAGGCGATGGGGAATATTTTCCTGTCCTCTCCTGGGCCCAATCCCTCCCAAGCAGTGATGCTGCGCGTTCCTGGAGTGGCTGCACAGTGACACCCAGAGGAGAGCCCCCAAAAAGCTGTCACCGTCCCAGCCGGCCACTGCTCTGGACAGAGGTGAGGGGGACACCCGGGCAGAGGAGCTCTGCAGAGCCACCCAGGGTGGAGAGCGGAGGAGAACGCTCCCCGTCTGCAGGCTGCTTTGATGCTGGACACATCTCACAGGGGGAGAATAAATAATTCATTTCTGCTCTAGAAATATGGATTTCGATATTGAAAAGTAACACTGTTTATTTCCAGGAGGAGAAGTCGCCCCCCGGGCCCTATAAATATTTATATAAAGCCAGGCAAAAAATATGTTGGTAATTTGGCATGTCTTTAAAAGATATGTTGCATATAAACTAGCCCGTATTTAATTAAATATACTGCTGGGCTGCGTCTGCTGCAGCTCAGCCATTTGCAGTCGCATCGATACGTTAAAGGCTTTAGGTTGGAAGAGGACAAAAGCCACGGGATGGAAATGTGAACATGAATGAAGTCCTGCTCTGGCCGGGAGGGATGAACCCTGGGCCCCTCCCCAGCTCTATGGGATGACCAGCAGGACCATCTGCGCTGGCTGGAGTCCAGCTGGGGCAGCGCTGGCCAAGAGCTGATGGACACAGGTCCTGCCTGGTTTGGGTCCACCCCACCTGCTTGGGCTCCTCCTGCTCCATGTGGCCTGTGCTCCACATGGCTTGGTGGGATGTTTTCCCACTTGGAGGAGATGCCATCAAGAGGCAGCTCAGGACGGTCCCCACACCACCTCTGCCTGTCGGGCACTGCTGCAAGGTGCTCAGACACCAATGCCACAGCCAGAGCCTGCCCAGCCCAGCCTAGTGCTCCCATGGCCACGGCAGCGTCATGACTCCATGTCGACTGTCCAAAACCAGGGTCTCAAGGTGTGGGACTTAATGTGCTCTCATGTGCAGGCGTCCTCAACTTTGTCCTCCAAATGCCTTTTAGGATCAGTGACACTTGGTGCTTCTTCTCCTGTCTGAAGGAGGCCAAGCAGATCAGATCCTGGAGGTGCCTACACCCCTCCAGGGAGCCCAGGGTGCCTGGCACAAGGAGGACATCTCCACTGCAGGTGAGGTGGTTCATTGCCCCGTGTTTCTCTTTAATAAGCTGCACTGGAGTGAAGTCTTGCCCCAAGTGGCCCTGCTCCCTGATGCTTCACAGCAATGTGTGATTCTGCAGAGTGGCAGAATCCTGGAGCCTTTGGGGCAGGAGCTTTCATGCGCACTGTCTCCAAAGCCTGCACCAGGGAAGTACCATGGCATGAAAGCAGAGATTAGAAGTTGAGTTCAGATGTGGGGTTAAGCTCCAGGAACAGGCTGCAGGCAGGTGCTGTCTGCCCATTTAAAAGCTGAACACCAGGAACGGAATGAAGGCTGTTGGGTCATGGTTCACCCCCAGGTTACTTCGGGGACTAGGAAAATGGAACTGAAATTCAAGCATGGGTTGGTGTTTGAGCTGGACAATCAGGGTTAAGGGTAAGTTACTGCAATATCTGTGGGGTTTACGGGTGGACAGGAGCTGAGGTGGAAACAGGCATGTGTGACTGTGGTGCCCAGATATAGCCCCTGGCTTTGAAACTGGTAGAAATCATAAAAAATTCTATTGGCACAGCAAAAATTCTCATTTCCTTTGCGAGAGCATATTACCTTAAGGATGAAATAGAGAACAAACAAGAAGGTCTCCGTGGAGAGCGTCGTGCTCTGCAGCAGGCCTGGAGCCCTCGGTTTCAGCGAAAGAAAGGACAAGTAATCACGAGCACGCAGCGAGACGCAGCCACAAAGACGCTGCCCAGGCGACCCGTGCGTTAGGACTCATTCAAAAATCACAGGTATTCACGCGGCATCAAAGTGTCATTTCCATAAAGACGCGGGTACCTGTGGAGTATCTATTAGAGGAGCCGTGTTCCTTTGCCCTGTAGACCAAATTCTGCCCACGGGCTTCGTCAGAGGGTTATTATTTTGCGCTGGTTTGTCTAAGCACGCGCTCATCGTTGCCAGCACATCAAATAACGAGTTCTGTGTCCCCAGAGATTAAACAGCAACATGCTGCAAAGTGCAGGGGAGGAAACAGAGATGAGCTTTGCAATTTAATTAACATTTTGCTACCGAGAGAGATCACCCCAACAGCGGGACGTGGCCCGGGCGCAGCCGAAGGTTGCTCAGGAGGATTTGCGCTCTTAAGGGCAACCTTATGTCTCCTTGTAAAGACTGGAGAGAGACGCTGGGGTTTGGAGGGGAATGTTCTAGCTCAAGAAAAGTGATGGGGTGCACAACGGTGACTCCACAAGGTGTAACAGTGTGAGAGAAAAAGTGGAGACTTTAATTATTGATCTGATTTCAAAAATATTGGATGCGGTAGTGCAGCCCCTGCTCTGGCTGGCAGAAATCCTGTCCCTGGACCCAGAACATGGTGAGAGGCTGGAGGAACTACAGGCCAGTAAGAGCTGTGTTTGTTCCTGGAAAATGGCTTTAAATCGTGATTAAAAATAGAGTAGTGGAGCACAGATGGGATGATCTGGGTCTTGTGAAGGAAAGTGTGTCAGTCTCTCCAAAGCATCCCCAATACTGCTCCTACTTCCAATGGGAGGTGGGGCTCACTGGGGCGAGCCAGAGGTCTGGGCAAGGTACAGCGCTGGAGACAGGGAGGAGGCCAGGAGAAGGATTTCGTTATGGGAAAAAAAACGGCTCTGAAAACTAAGGGGACTTAATCTTCCATTTGGGGCGAACGCTACCCCCATGGCTCTCATCGCTGCGTGTTCCTGTTTCCCGCAGTGATCTGGAAAGCAGAAAGAGCTGGAAAGCAGAGCCCAGCTTGCAGATGACACAGAAGGAAGTTAACTGAATCCAGAAAAACCCGTCAGCACCTCTGAGAAGCCCAAGCCAGGGAAGTGGGTGGTGAGTTTGTGTACAGCTGAGTATCCGCTTCCACAAACAAACACTGCAGTGCACAAGTTTCAGCGGGTGCAGAGCCCAGCTCCTACCAGGGCAGGGGTGAGCTCATCTGAGGAGACAAAGAGCTGCTCTAACAACTGGGGCTGTGGATCCTCCTGTAACGACCAGGACCACGTGTGAGCTAGGAACTGGGGGTGCTGTGTCCAATCTTGGTAGCAAATTGGTAGCGTCAGTTAAAAGACCTTGTTGTAGGAGACACTCTTGGAGTATCTGGTCTGCCAGTTAATTTTTAGTGGGAGGACAGGGACAGGGAGGAGATCCATCTGCCTGGGTGGGGATATTGCACACTACTCCAGTGAAGTTCTAGAGCTGGTGCACGTAACTTAAATAAAGGGGGTTGTGTGGAAGAAAAGCCAGACCCCAGGCACTGGTCCCCGCCTTGCCCTCCATGTCCTGGGCTGCAGGACCGTATCTGGCCAGACCCACTGCCCCTGCAGCCCCTGTGCAGGGACTGCTTGATGAATTCCATGGGGCACCTGGAGAGACCTGGAAGGAGGTGCAGGGAGGCTGCAAAAACTGCTGGATTTTAGAGCATGAGCGGGAAAGGGACTTTGCAGAAAGTCCATAACAGGTGGCCTGGGAGCCCCACAGGCTCCCTGCAGCGTGCCCCAAGGCCACAGTGAGTGGCATGGCCATGCGGTGTGGGCTGGTGGTGTTTGCCTGCAGCTCGGACACGTGGGGCAGCGGTGATCCACGAAACCTGCCCCCCAGCAAAGGCCTGGGAGGGCAAACCAATGCAGGGTGATGGGGAGAGGGGCAAAGAAGAGCTGGAGCTGGCTCTGAGGAGCACGGCTCCAGTGGGATCCTGTCCTGTGCCCAGTGGGGTCCTGCCCTGGTCCCTCCAGCGCTGTCTCCTCGCTGGGAAGGGGCTTTACCTGCAGATCCCAGCAAAACTGCTCCAACCTCGACCTTATTTTATCCTCACCAGCTGCTGCACCAAGCTGCTCGGAAGCACCTTCTGTGCAAAGCCTGGCAGAGAGCACCCTCCAGTGGGCACTGGGAGGCCAGTGGAAGCCCGGCTGCTGCTGCTGGTGGCACACTGGGCACAGGAGGGACCCCAGCACGGCCAGGACCCGGTGCAAGGGGTCCTGGGAGCGGCTGGAGCTGAGCAGCTCCAGCCCAGAGCCTGCACCCATCGCGTCTCGCTCCATTCGGGTGTCACCCGTAGGGTGCGCAGCTTGGTTCACCTCCATTGTTGTGGGCTCCAGCTGAGTGTTGCCCTCAGAGTCAAGGTCTTAGCGTAGTCAGGAGCAGCTCTGCAAAAAATGCAGGTTTGGCTGTTGGACGGTGACCCCCATGGGTATCCCAGCCAGTGCCACTGCTGTGGCTTTACAGCCTTCCAAGAGGGCATCTGGAGTGGGCAACTTTGTGCAGAGATGGTGATCCCTAGGCAGATCACCAAATGTTGAGTGAGAAGACAAGGCAAAGGCATTTGCAGTCCTGCCCTCACAGGGTGTGCCCACGGCAGGCAGCCCCACAGGGTCTGCAAGGCGAGGGTAGGACCGGGCACCCCATGGTGCCCAGCCGGTCACCTCACAGGGACCGCAGCAGAGCCCAGGGCTGGGCGGCTGCACAGCAGCTTGCAGGAGTCCCCAGAAAGTGAGAGAGCAGAGGAAATCCCAACCCTGCAAGGCGTCTGCCAAGCATGTCCCCACTCCTCCAGCTCGGCATTACGTCAGCTTGGGGCGAGGACGGCTGGGCTCAGGGCTCTGCGCTCCTCAATGTGCCTCCTGCTCCCTCCTCTCGGCTGGGAGCAAAGCGGGGGCCAAGCCCGCAGCTGTCCGAGCCCCTGCGCTTTGGCAAGTGTTCCAGAGCTCAAAAGCTGCTGCCTGGTGCTCGCTGCGGTGGGAGGCCCTGGGACAAGCAGGGGAGAGGGAGGAAGGTCAGGTCCCTCTGCTAACACCCACCAGGACCCTGGCATCCCTGGACCCTCCCCAGCAAGTGAGGCTCATCCACAGCCCTGCCACCGAGGCATCACCTCTGGGGCATGCCATGTCCCCGGCCTCTGGGCAGATGCTCGCTGTGGGGTGGAGCAGAGCCAGGGCAGGAAAATCATCCCCTCCAGCATCTGGTTGCAATCACTGTTTGCAGAACTGGCGAAGCTCCTGCCCGGCCAGTAGCCAAGTGAGCTGTTTCCCACAGGATCCCCAGCCCCTCGCTCCATGCGCGTCCATTCCAGTGAGCTGCATCCCTGGAGCCTCGCCTGGCTCCAGCTCTGCCCACGCTGAGGGCTCTGGCCGTGGCACAGAGCTGAGACCTCACACCTGAGGGGACATAGCCCGGTGCAGGCACAGGCCCACACTGCTCCGCCACGGCTATCCCACGGGATTGCTCCTCTGGGGCGGGTCCAGCAGCTCCAGAGCTATTGCAGGGCTGGGGCTGCACATTTCCAGCCCTCCTGCCCCGGCCAGCCCTGCTGTCCATGTAACGATCATCATCATCATGAGATGACTTCATGTTGCAGCTTACTTCAGGGTCGTCTTAGTTTTCTCATGCTAAATATTTGACAGAAGACTTAAGGAAAAAGCACTGCATTTAGGAAAAAAAAGCCAGTTTAAGTTGCTAAGCAACCAGATTTTGTGATTTATTAATGCCCTTGCACCGTGTGGTGGTTTCATGAATCCCCTGGCTCCCGCAGTCAGGTGATATCTCCACTTGCACTCGGTGGCGAGGTGTTCAGACCTCTCCAGTTGCAGAGGAAAGCTGGAAAATGAGGCCCAAGACACGCAGAAAGCAAGAGAAAAAGCTCTTGCCAGGCTTCAAACCCTCCCGCCCGCTGAGCCAGCCCCAAGGCCTGGGAAGGAGCCGAAGCGAGCGCTGAGCACCTCGGCGCTGCTGCCAGGACAAACCTGCCTCACGGGGCAGAGCGAGAGGAAACCTCCTGGGAACCAGAGGAGAACTGGAGAGGTTCCTGTTGACGGGGGATCCCTGAGAGCCTGGGCCGCGTCCGGCTGCGCCTCGGAGCAGTCGAGGGGGAACAGGTTAAACCTGGCTCTTGAATTTTACTCTGTAAGGAAATCTTGAAATAGGCAGATCTCTGTTGGAAAAGCCACAAAAATAGGCACATTGTCCATGTGTGTTCCTCCTCGCTTGGCAGTAGGAGAGGTCAGTGCCGGGAAGGGCGGGTGGGCTGAGGATGGGAAGTGAGCCAAGTGGGCTCAGCACAGCCGGTTCCTCCACGCTTGACCTGTACCACTGACCATGATGGGCTCCAGATGCGCCCCTTACCCGGACTGTGATTCACTCCCGGCAGGATGTGACCCCGTGCCTCAGTTTCCCCATGCTGGCGGGGGAGGTGGCTCCACACAGCTGCTGCGAGGTTCCGCTGGCGGTACACAAAGGCTGGATGCTCCTGGGGTGCGGGGGTGGTTTCTGGGGAGACCTGCACCTGTCTGGGGCACATCGGTCCCCGCCTGTGACTTTGATGCCGTTGTGGTGAATTCGCCCTCTCCAGCTCAGCCCCTCAGCTGGCAGAGCTCCCACGCGAGGCGTCAGCCCACGTCCAGCCCTCTCTTCTCCACCGGCTCTGCGCCTTCCCCGGCAGATGTTCTGCTCATCCCAAACCATTCCATGGGGAATCACTCTCCATCCTCTGTCCTGCCCAAACCGGGACAGCCCTGTCTCCTCAGCTCTGCCTCTCCACAACCTCTGCGTGGAGCGAACGTGGGCAAGGAACTCATCAGTGCATTTTCAGGTCAAACCTGGCCTCCTGAGGGGCTCTTACGAGCCAAAAAAGGGCTCCCGCTGTCCCCCCCACCCTGGCACTGCACCCCAGGCTGTCCCCCCCGAGGGACACCCATACAGCCGCTGGAAGACGCTGCCAGTGCGTGTGTCTTGGGGGGGAGGAAAAAATATTGGTGTGAAGAAAGGATTGGGCAAGAACCCGTTAAATTTGGCCTGGCTGGGGAAGGTCAGAAGGCTCCTTGAGTGCTGACGGGGATCCTGCCCCCACCGCTGCCTTCACACCTCCTCGCCAAGGGTGGCCGTGAATGGGCACTGGGAGGGAGGAGATGGCACCGGGCGTGCCCGTGATCTCCCGAATGGGCACCGGGAGGGAAAAGCCGGCACCGGGGGTGCCCGTGTCCTCCCGAATGGGCACCGGGAGGGAAAAGCCGGCACCGGGGGTGCCCGTGTCCTCCCGAATGGGCACCGGGAGGGAAAAGCCGGCACCGGGGGTGCCCGTGCCCCCATCCCGAGCAGCGCCGGGGTCCCGCCGGGGACCAGCCCCGAGCGGACCGGGGCTCTCCC